>CM076569.1:901232857-901696353 GCA_034641835.2 Pinus albicaulis
AAGACCATATTACACATTTCATATTCATAAATCCACGCTACATAAGCTTCAAAAACTTTCGCATACATTAAGTCATGGGAAATCGTGGCTTTTAAGCCTAGTCGAGAATGAGAACTATTTAATATAGCTAGGATCATGTGTTTGACATGAAATTTGATATGGGAGTCCCTCACGGCCTAATATAAAATAAAAATTTTGCCATTTTCCTTACTTACGCGTATTTTCGCATACATTCATTTTAGGCCAGTAATCACCACTTTTCCCCCCATCCTTTGCCTGTAGAGTTAATCCTCTTCTTGATGCTGTACATGAAATTTATGCTGAGGTGTTTCTAAATAAATTTCTCAGAGTTATTATCTCGGTGATACTCCATTATTTCTTTTTACATCAAATAGCCCTTGATTGGGCAACTTTCTCAAGACAACTAGGTGTGGGAGACCTGTTTAACCCACCTAGAGGTATTTATTTTGTGCCTCCTCTTGGATTTCCGTCTTAGGTACATTAATATAAGGGATCCATGTCTTGGTTTCAAATCCTATAGATCCATTCCTAAAAAATGTGTTTTTTAGGCCCGTTTTGCCGAGTAGTCCGATTGGGAACATTACAAAGACGGGTTTCTCACACTTTGGTATGTATCGAGGTTTATTATTTAAAACTAAGTGTGAGTATATTTAGCATTATGTTGCATACATGGCTACATTAGAACTATGCCTACACTTAAAAGCGATCTTCCTCTCTTTAAAATAGGGTAGGGTAATGAATAAAGATGCCATCTAAAATAAAATTGTATAATAGCACTCTTGAAATTGTGATTCCCTAAAGTACAACTTGTAAAATTTCTATTATTATGCACTCTCATGGTAAGACTTGTCAAAAGAAATTCACTCCTCATGCCTCATATTTTATAAAGTGACTTTGATTATTGACCAATAACTATCATCCAAATTTTTTTGAAGACCCTCTTTGAAGGTATTGATGAGAATCTTCCTATGGTGGACCATGCCTACAAGGCTATAACAGGGTTTCACAAGAACCCTGACATGATCAATTTGAGGAATTTTTTAGTCATTATCTAAGATGTTTTATTTAAAATGAGTCCTCAGGGTAGAAGGACCAACTAGTAAATATTAGTAATTAAGAACTTTTCATGTCATCCCGTACTCTTAAGGAGCGGAATCGCCTCTCCAACTATTAAGTAACCTATTTAAGGTTGATTTTAATCAGAGTTTTTATATAAGATAGATTAATTGATGGATAGGAGGTCTCATTAGGAGTCGGCCTACCATGATCATGGGTCCTAATGAGAATGACATTACCGCACTGGCACAAAGCCAGGGTAGTGGCTTTTAGTTGCAAATCTAGAAGACAAGAGGTCTCATCATGAGTCAACATGTTATTTCTTGTTAGTTCTTGTGAATGGAACTGTCGTTAGCTGGTTACCAAGTCGGGACAATGGCTTTCAATTAATTTCAAAACAAATGTAAATTCTTTGAAACGAATCTGAATCTATATCTAACAGTTGGGACACATGCGTTTCGTGGGTTAAAAGACATCCCTGTCGAGGCTATTGACGACTGCTGGTAGCAGGGCCATGCCTATGGTATTAAAGTTAACTTTAAACTATGATTTACTTGGTTGTTTTTGTCTTTCTCAATTCATTATCATATCTCTTTGAGAATGGCTTTAATATCCTTCTAATGTTATGCCTTGGAGTTCTATCTGAATAATTTTTTTATGGATGTGGGACCCTTAGTGCAGATACCTCACCTTGCCTAGAAAATAGAAGCTTCAACTAAATGTGGATAAAGGTAAGATGGTCACTATGGGAAAGTATTATTATGACTACTTTTATCACCATGGATTTCAAATCATGTCACTCATATTTACAATGAGGATATTAAAGTAAAAGTTTTGATCGAGGATGCCCCAGAAATTTTTATGGAAATTTTAATAAGTTGGTTATTTTATTCAATAATAACACCATCCTTGCAATTTGGTATTCTTATGGTATCTTTTGTGTTATATTTTCTTGATATCGGTCTAAATAAACAAAGAGTCCAACAGACACTCTATTTTTGGAACAAGCTCTATCTAATGAAGGAAATATTGGTCACACAAAATTGTAGGAACATTATTACGAGCACCCATAAATGTTTTAATCTTGTTTTTTGCAATGGTTGACAATACAAAAATTGATTTCCTTGCATGAGGACATGCAAGAAGGTCATCATGGGGAGATGTTGGGCCTCTATTTTGCCAAGCTTTATATCACCTCTTACTCGAAATCCCTCATGCTTTTGTTTAGCTTGAATAGTTATTGTCGTAGTTTTGTTAATTATCGGCGATAATAAGTAAGTATTTGCTATTCCCTTGTTTTAACGGTATTTAAACATTAAAAGAATATTTAATAATAGTTTTCATGTTTCCAGGTTTACAAAGTTGATAATATGCCTATTCTAATAGAAGTCAAGTTCCTGCACTACACATTCTTGCACTAGTACTGGTAGGATTCCTGCACCACACATTCTTGCACCAATTCAGATTTTACAACTTCAATCCGAGTTCGCAGCAGTTTCCAGATAGCCATTTTCCTCCTCGTTTTCCACGTCGATCGTTGTGAATCTCAAAATTTCGAAACATGGGTTTTTTTCCCAGCATAGGAAATTGAGTAAGGCACATGTATTTTTCCAAGAGTTGTAATGGTTGAGGAGATACGAAGGGAACTTTGTAGGTAGTTTGTTAAAAATACCAATTTTTCGAGAATTCTAGCCAGCAGTTTCCAGACTGCCTATTTCCTCCTCGATTTCCATGCGAATCGTAGTGAACCTTAAAATTCTGAAACATGGATTTTTTTCCCAGCACAGGAAATTGAGTAATACATGGGTCATTTTCAAGAATGCATAATGGTTAAGGAGATACGAAGAGGTATTTGGAGGTAGTTTGTTAAAAATAACAAATTTTCCAGAATTCTAGGAAATGCCCAGATTTGGGAAATTCATGGTAAATCTTCATTCCTTCAATAGGGAAACAATTCTACTGATATTATATTGATAATTATTGGTTAGGATTCAATCCCCACGTGTTTGCAAAGGATTGTCTTGTTTAATGAGAATTTTTCAATGTAAAAGGTTATAAAAGAAGAGTTATGACTCCAAGTGAAGGAGGAAGGGTGGTGGAGGAGAATCCATTTTCATTGTACCTTGATGCTGCTGAGCTGAGTGTTGGGTGTTTTACCCCCTTCACCCTCATTCTGGGCTGCAATCAAATTTATAATGTACATTTGCTAATTCGAAATTAATACAAAGGAGCTACGCCATGTTGTTTTCATTATGCATTTTAATATATTACTGATGCGTCTTTGAGTGTTGAAGCTTCAAGTTTCCTAAAATGGAGAAAGAGCTGGTTTGCTAGGGCCCATCCAACCAAACTCGTTTTCCCTCTCGTTCTTTGATTCAGTTAAAGGTGTGTGTTGATTTTATTCATGCAAAGTGTGGATTGAGTTTATGATTTATCTCTTCATAAGAATTCTGGTTTTATTTCATTGACAGTCAAGTGTGACAGATCCATGGCATGTTTATTAATTAATTTCAATTTATTTTCAGTCATTTCCTTTTATGAATCTTAGTTATCTCCACCTGGAATCGTGAAAGCACATTCTTGCACTAGTGCGGTTATAATTTATGCAACATGGGTTTTCAGTTCATTATAGCAAGATTGTTTCATTCATTTCCTTTATAAGAATTTGATGAATTTCTGTAAGTGAATGTTCATTAGAAAATAGAAGTATTTTTAATACCAAAGAGTTAAAATCCTAGGAATTAAATATGCCTTGTTAAAGGATGAACGAATGTTGTTACGACACATCGATCTCTGCCTGCACTTCATATTTTTAAAAGGAAAGAATTAAAACGTAAATCTAAATAGTTGAAGTGAACCTTTCTAAGTTAACAAATATTTAAGGAAGATATGGGTTATGTGAGTAACTATCACAGGGATAAAAGCCTACTGTAATGCTTGAGTTATTTCTTTTACTACATTTAAGAAAGTGTGACTTGAATTTTGAATTTTGTTTTATTTTAAAGCTTATTTTCATTATGAGATTCAGTGTGGTTGAAGCATTCTTTTGCGTGTGCAAGTTATTTCAAAATTCTAATTCGTCTTTGAAAATTATTTTCATAGTTAGCGCACTCTTTAATTTTTCCTGGAAGTAGTTGGAAAAATTGATGCAGGAACCTCTGTTTCGGTACAGGAACGAATATCCTGATACAGGAACAGAGTTCTCTAGTCCCAAGGCTGAGAGCCCCTTCATAAAGACATAAATATCCAGTATAAATGTAAAAGATACTTCCAACACATAATCCTTGTGCCTGTACTAGTGCAAGTATATTGCAGGTGTACAGGAATAATAACTTAGTGCAGGAAGGAAAATCCTTAAAAAGGTAGATCTCTTCAAAGGCCCAATTGTTAATTTGTCAACAACTACACCAAAGATAAACATATAATTTTATTTCAGTAATTGGGATTGTTTGCAGCAGCGTGAGAGTTCTTTTTATTTTTTGAAAAGTACTTTTTTTTTTTTTTTTTTCTAGTTTCTAGAATGGTGTGGTGTCATTGTATTAACTACTGTAGGTTGTTGAATTCCTTCTCTAGCATTTCAAGTGTCCCGCCTCTAAGTTTACAAACTCTCAGATTGAAAATTAAATGTTAGGTTGTTTATTACACCCGACACTCTGTGTGCAAGAAACTGCATTTTCTGAGCTTAGAATACAACTGATGCTCTCTCAACAACCTCAACACTGCTTCCAAATGCTCTGCATGATCTTCCTCATTTTTATAATATACCATTATGTCATCAATAAACATAATCACAAAATTGTCGAAATAAGGACACAACACATTTTTTATCAAACACATAAATGTAGATGGGGCATTAGTCAAACTGAATGGAACTACAAAAAACTCATAATTCTTGTACTTGGTCCTAAATGCGGTCTTGTAGATGTCTTGCTCTTCGATGTGTACCTGGTGATAACCTGATCTCACATTGATATTATAGAACGTCGCTTCTCCCTTCAGTTGATCGAACAAATCATCAATCCTCGGTAATGGATACTTGTTCTTGATGGTCACTTTGTTCAGCTTCGTGTAGTCAATGCATAGTCTAAGAGTTCCATCTTTCTTCTCCACGAACAACATCAGTGAACCCCATGGCGATAGACTTGGCCTAATGTACCCTTTGTCCAACATTTCCTTCAACTACAATTTCAACTATACCAACTCTGGCGTACTCATCCTGTAAGGTTCCTTTGATGCTTGAGCTTCCCCTAGTACCAACTCAATAGAAAATTCTACTTCCTTGTCTGGTGGAAACTCTGAAATATCTGCTAGAAGCACATCCTAAAACTGCTGCAAAACTAGAGACATGTTCAACACATTTGCTTCTTCAAAATCTTTACCTTTTTCACTAGAGATATGAACTGCAAATAACACACATCCTTTCCTATGCCTACATGGTTGTCACCATCCTAACTAATGGGGGTTTCTTCTTTACTTGTAGAACTCTTGGTTCCCCATTTTCATCTAAGCATTCAATAGCTTTGTCATAGTAATCTACCTCGGTCCTGTGAAGATACAACCAATCCATACCCAATAGCATACTTTAGGAACCCAATGGAAATATGTTCAAGTCCCTTGTTGTAGGCATATCGTTTAACTCAAATGCACAAGGTCTTACGCAATGGTGAACTATTTCCTTCGTACCTACGACCAACTACACTAACCAAGACTCTGAATGCATTTCCTTACACAAACCACACTTATTCACCAAGTCAAGAACATAGATATAATTAGATTCAAGATTAGTCAAAATAGAAATAACTTGATGACAAATATTACCACCCATCTCAATGATAGAAGCCTGGTGGTCTTCCTACTTGTTTTCCATTGCTGCATAGATGTGAGGAATGCTCTTCCCAACATCCCCAACAGTCTATGCCTCCTGCGCATCTTAAGAGAGATTAACGACCTCCTTGATTCCGTGGACATTAATCTCTCTTAAGATGCTTCTCATTGCATGTCCAACACTCCAAACGTCCCATAACATTACCTCCATGTTGTGGTTGTGATCTATGTTGATGTTGTTGTGATCTATGCTGCTGTTGTAGCCTATGTCCCTTTCCAGCTCCATTAAACTTCTTTTGTGGTGCCACATTCTCTTTCTCATTTGCATTCTAAGGCCCTTCTCTCTTAGGCTACCATTTACCTTTACCTTTCTCTTTCCCTTTTCATCATTGTTGAGTCTCATTCTTGCGCTTTGAATATTCATATAAATGCTTCAAATTCCCAATGACTTCCTCAAGTGACCGAGGCTCATCATACTCAATATCTTTGAATGCTAATGGAAAACTACTAAACAATCGCTGAAATTTAGCCTTCTCATCAGTTAGATATGTCACATACCTTAATAGATCTAAGAACTTGGTCATGTACTCTTCATATGTCATAGATCCCATTCTTAGCTCATAGAACTATTTAGCCTTGTTGTCATAATACCTCTCTAACAAGTACTTCTTCCTGAAAATCTTCTTGAACTCATGCCAACTTAAGCACTATGTTCTAATGTCTTTGACCAAATTCACATCATCCCACCATATGTTTGCATTACCTTTCAAACTAAAGATAGAAATTTTTGCCTTCATGTTATCTGAGTACTCATGCAACTCAAAGAATTTGTGCATTCCAAGTATCCAAGCCTCTACATCTTTTGGTTTCTTCATGTCTCCATCAAAAGTAGGTGGTTTTTCTTTCTTAAATTGATCTAGAAAGTATCCCCTATCACTCCTCCTATAAGGATGATGCCGATGAAGATCATGATGTCTACCAGAACTAGAATGATACCAGTACTCCTCACCCCACTTATCCGGAGTGTCCAACAACTTGCCATCTCTCATTGAATCTGCTCTATTTGAATTGTATCTACTAGGAGACCTACTGCCATATGCCCCATTAGTTCTATCCTCATGTGCATAGTTCATCCTATGTGGCCCTTGTTTATGCAAATATGACAAGATCTGAAGAAGTATTACATTCACCCCTGCTTGTTTCTCTTGTGCCTGTATGATCCTATCATTATCCGCCTTACAACACCTTATTTCTTCCTTTAGGCTTCTCAATGTGTCTACCAAATTAGAAGAGCGCCAACCATGCTTCTCATATGACTCATAGGGAGAGTCCTTGTAGTCTACCACCTTTCTATTCACGTTGATCATTCTCCTACGAAGCATAATATGTCAGATAAACCAAATAATAATAAACCAATGTACCTTAGTGTAGTTTGGGGAGGATAATTCCTGCAAGATAAATCAATCAATGTAATAAATGTATAAATATAATAATGACAACATATAAACATATAATGTCTTGTCATAGAAACATATAAATGTCATTCTAGTTGGAGTCAAATCATCCATGCATGACCATACCAAATGCACACCAATGCAAGCTTGACCACACACAACCATAAGCATGAACCATAGATGTGCATAAGCAACATGTAACCTAGCATGAGCGACCAAAGAAAATGAAACATATAACATTACACAAGCAAGTATAAAAAACCAACACACAAGCATGACCCAAATGTGACCTATCATAACCAAGCAATGTATACAACATGTAGCCATATGTAAGCAAGAGTGCACGCACAATACATAAACAAGAAAAACACACACCTAGTCAAACATTCATGACATCATGTCGAAAATAACATCATCAACACTTCCATAGCAAAACCAATGCCACCATGGCCAACATAAATTGGATGCATCAACCACATACAACGTAGGTATGAAAACACATAATCAATCAACATAAAATGATGACTAACACACCACCCATTGGTCTAACACATTGATACCACTTTGTAACACCCTCTTCCCACATCTACCCAAGTAACCGATCAACCGGGGTAAACATATGATGAGAGGCTAATAATATGAGATTCAACCTCCTATATGACCTTAAGCAAGTGGAGCCAATGGAAACACGACAAACATTCCTTACACTGCATCATTGACATCCCTAGGAGGTAACCCAAACTTCCAAGGCCTTGTACCCTTAAGGGGGAACTGATTTTTAACCCCTTTAAGGCTTAATCGTTGGCATGTAAGGGAAAGGGAGTGGATATAGTCCCTTAGCCATGCGCTTTCCTTGTTATGGTAGCGGTTATGTCCCCAAAAATTAGTTTTGGGCCTGTAGCTACGAGATTTGTGCCACATTTTTAGCCCCTGAGCATAGGTCACTGCCTAGAACCTCCTGTAACTTCAAGATAGGATAAATAACATTAAAAAAAAATACATGGAAGCAATCACATCATCAGGAACTCATCTGACCCCACCCAACCATGTAAAGCATTTCATCAAACACGTCACAGTCATTGCATCTACAGGTATAAACAACAAAAATAAACATAGGGGTCTAATACTTATATGAGAATCACTAAGAAGCATTGATCCCTTAATAATAATCTACAATAGAATCTATTTGACCATAGATACATTGTATATTCATTTATAGGCAAAAACATAGATAGATCCATACATGATCATTGATAAAATACAAGCTCATAGCCAACTTAATAGAAACGGAAATAACATGGATATAACATCAATGAAATCCACAAAATAACTAGTACATTTTCATATGAAATACCAAAGGAATGAGCTCTTCAATATTGAATGTAAAAACCAAACAGAGATGGGACTTCCACATTCCACTCAACCATAGATTAGCTGAGCCAAATCTCTCTTCAGCCAATCACCCCCGTGCCATATTCTAAGGATGAATGTGGGACTCAAACTAAAAACCAACCAGGGAATCCCAATGATAAACCACCTCACCCTCAACAATCATAAAACATGCTTTACCATGATCTACACCCGATCACTAGGCAACATGAGTATGGATATCACCTGATTCTTTGTGCCTAAATCGTGAGGAATTTTCTTGTTTCCTAGTCTCTGGGGCTTTGCCGGAACCCACAGGCTTAATCAAGGTTCAATAGACCCTAAAACGAGACATACTCTCCAGTATTTACCGTAATCCCAAACCCAGGATTCCTAGGCCTAAATGGAGAGAAACCCACCATTAGGCTTTACTGTATATCCTGCCATTCACCGATCAAGGATTCCTACGCCTACCAAGGCAACACACTATTCGGCTTTAACAAAACCCACAATATAGTTAAGGGGTTACTAGGCCATGTGTTATATCAATTCGGATATCCACCCCACTCAACTTCGAATCCATCCGGTTATCCAGCTAAACCAAAACATGAGAACTCCACAACACTATGGCTATCCAGAAATGGCAAGGCTAGGCTAAAATCACTGTCACACCTGGAAAAACCCATGCCAAGACAACAAGAAACCATATGCAATACCATGCATGCAAAATCTAGCAAGGAAAATGCACATGAAAATCAATACCTTCCAATAGTCCTATTGTAGCTACTTGATTCCTGCTTCTCCTTGCTTGGTTCCTCCTTTTTTCTTGCCTTTCTTGCTCCAAATCCAAAATGCTCCAAAAAATCTATGTGTCCAAGAGTGAGAGAGAGAGAGAGAGAATAATGAGAGAGATTCAAAAATGCACTGACAAAAGGTACCAACTGATCCTCAGAAGCCTTTTTATAGAAAAGGCCTCTATTTTCTTCATTTTCTATTATTTTCCTTCATTTTCCTCCTCACATGCAACCTGTGACATTTCATCTCCCTTTTCTCCTAATTTCCATTATTTTCATAAATAAATGTGTCGAAAATGCCATTTTTCCTCTCCAAAGCCTTTTCCTTTGCCTTTTCCAATTTCCTTAGCCATAATAAACCAAATCAACACCCCCCTAGGATGTTTTTTCCCAACATTCAACTTGGAATAAGTGTCCCATTAACCGTGGTTATTATTTTTAACTTTTATTATATGGAATTTTCACCAGGGTTGTTACAAAACCCTCCCCCTTGGGGTACACTGTCCTCAGTGTTCAATCACACATATACCTAATCAAAACTGCTGAAAAGAAACCATACTTCCCATGGAGATTTATAACATATCTTGTTGTAGTATTTACAATAATCACCCCGCTGAAAAGTTAACCAACATGACATCATAATAGCATGACAACTCAAATGACGTTACACCATACCTGTTATTGGACCTTTATAACATAGCTCATGGCGGTTTTTACATCCATATACATATGTACATATATCCAACCATCACATCAAAGCATATACCAAAACATCACAAAAACATATGCTAAAAAATACCAACATCACACCAAAACTGCTTTGCCTCAACTGGAAAACAAGAAAGGATACATGGTCCACAAATGATCCTCCAACTCCCATGTAGCTTTATTAGGCCCAAAATTCTTCCACTGCACTTTAACCTGCTCTATTTCTCAATTACAGAGCATGAGCACCTTTTTCTACAATATACACTAAGGCTCCGACAGGAATTAACCATATGGTTCCACCTACAATACAGACCAGTCAATCACATGATCAACATCTTTAACATACTTATTAAGAAAAGATATATGAAAAAAATCATGGAATTTCACTGTGGAAGGCAGTACAAGTCGATAGGCCATTGGTCTGAACCTCTCAATGAACTTGAAGGGTCCACAAAATTGTGGTTTTATATTGGCACATGATCCAATCCGCAAGGAGCTCTTCTTGGGCTTGATGCGCAAGTACACCTGATCCCCAACCTGAAACTCCTTATCCAACCTATTTCGATCTGCATAACTCTTATTCCTATCATGTGTTGCCTTCAAGTTCTTCTTGATCAATTGCATTTGTTGTTCCATGTCTGCCAACATCTCCAGTCCAATCAGTACCCTGTTAACCGGATCACTCCAACTGATAGGAGTGTTGCAACTCCTCCCATGCAGAGCCTCAAATGGACTCATCGTCAATGACTCCTAATACCCATTGTTGTAAGATAACTCTACGAGTGGAAGATACTCTTCCCATTTCCACTGCTGATGCATCACATACATCCTTAACATATCCTCTAGTATCCTATTGAACCTCTCATTATGTCCATCTGTCTGTGGATGATAAGTTGTGTTGAAGGCCAAATCAGTCCCCAAACCTGCAAACAACTCCTTCCAAAACATGGAAGTGAATTTTGCATCCCTGTCTGACACAATCTTCTTTGGAACACCATGAAATCTGACTATGTGTTTGATAAACACCTATTCTACATCACTAGTTGAGTACGTAGTCTTCACTGGTATGAAATGTGCAACCTTTGTCAACATGTCCACGATAACCATAATAGAATTGTGTTGGATAACTATATTAGGAAAACCTATGATGATGTCCATAGAAATGACCTCCCATTTCCACTATGGAATCACAATTGGTTGTGCCAGTCCACCTGGATTTTTACACTTTGCCTTAGCCATTTGAAAATCCAAACATCTGCATACAAACTCTACCACATCCTTCTTCAGATTTGGCTAATAGTAGAATTTATTCACTATAGTCAAATTATTATGGTAACCTAGGTGACTCGAATATGGTTTCACATGAAACTCCCTCA
The DNA here is from genome assembly GCA_034641835.2 of Pinus albicaulis. Taxonomy (NCBI): domain Eukaryota; kingdom Viridiplantae; phylum Streptophyta; class Pinopsida; order Pinales; family Pinaceae; genus Pinus; species Pinus albicaulis. The sequence continues at coordinate 901,244,459 of CM076569.1, forward strand.
AGATCGCCTTCTTGAGCTCACTGTTGTCACGTACATATAATATATCTCTAAATATAACCAATCCATCCGTTGTGAGACAGTAATCCAAATTTGGTATACCTACACCTATATTGGTACCTGTACCTATACTATTACTTGTACCTATAATTCCACATGTACCTATACCAGTACTTGTACCCGTACTCCGTACTCAATACATGTACCGTTCCAACACCTCGTACTAAGGCATGTACCGCTATATAATGGTTCAACCTATGCATAATCTCCATATACTTGTGATCCATCTGTCTTGCATGCAAGATGTTATCCTGTAAATCTGTCCCATAGGAGCTCATAGATGCTAAGTGATTTGCCTGTACTCGCCTGCTAAGAGCATTTGTGACCTTGTTCTCTATTCCCTTAATGTAACTAATCTCAAAGTCAAACTCTCTCATAATTCCCAACCATCTAGCCTTCCTGGAATTCAAATTCGGATGGTCAAACAAGTACCTCAACCCAATGTAGTCACTCATCAATACAAACCACCTACTAGGAAGATAGTTACTCAACATCTTCAGTGCATGTATGATTGATGCTAGCTTGAGATAATGTGTCGGGCAGTTCTGCTCATGTTCATTTAGCTTCCGTGACTCATATCATATCACCTATCCATACAACATAAGGACCCTGCCAATTCCTCTCTTAAAAGCATGTGTACACACTACAAACTCCTTGTTTGGGTTTGCAATCTTTAGAACTGGAGAATGTGTCAACAACTGCTTAAACTGCTCAAAACTAGCCTCACACTCCTTTGTCCAATCAAAATTCTTACCTTTCCTCTATAATGATGAAATAGGATAAGAAATCTATGAGAATTTCCTAATGAACCTCATGTGGTTACCTGCCAATACCATGAATGATCTCACCTCATCCACATTATTAGGAGCTAAACACTCCATTATGGCCCTTATGTTATCTGCATCTACTGCAATGCCTTCCTTGGAGACAACATGTCCCAAGTAGTGTACCTCGGTCTAAATGAAACTGCATTTTCTGATCTTAGCATACAATTGATGCTCTCCTAATAACCTCAACACCACTACCATATGCTCTGCATGCTCTTCCTCATTTTTAGAATATACCAATATGTCATCAATAAACACAATCACAAACTTTTCCAAATAAGCACACAACACACTTTTCATCAAACACATAAATGTAGTTGGGGCATTAGTCAAACTGAATGGAACTATAACAAACTCATAATGCTCGTACCTTGTCCTGAATGCGGTCTTGTAGATGTCCTGCTCTTTGATGCATACTTGATGATAACCCGATATCAATTTGATCTTAGATAATATTCTTTCTCCCTTCAGCTAATCGAACAAATCATCAATCCTTAGTAATGGGTACCTGTTCTTGATGGTCACTTTGTCAAGCTGCCTATAGTCTATGCATAGTCTAAGGGTGCCATCTTTCTTCTTCATGAACAACACCAGTGCACCCCATGGCGATAGACTTGGCATAATGTACCCTTTGTCCAAAATTTCCTTCAACTACAATTTCAATTCTACCAACTATGGTGTACTCATCGTGTAAGGTGCCTTTGATGTTGGAGCTGCCCCTGGTACCAAATAAATAGAAAATTCTACTTCATTTTGCGGTGGAAACTCTGAAATATCTGCTGGAAACACATCTTGAAACTGCCACAAAATTGGATACTTGTTCAACACATCTACATGCTCAACTTCTTTACTTTTGTCACTAGAGATATGAACTGAAAATAGCACACATCTTTTCCTACGACTACGCTCGGCCTGCATGGATGTCACCATCCTAATTGATGTGGATTTCTTCTTTCATTGTAGAAATATTGGTTCTCCATTGTCATATAAGCATTCAATATATTTTTCATAACCATCTACCTTGGTCCTATGAAGAAACAACCAATACATACCCAATAGCATACTCTAGGAACCCAATGGAAATATGTTCAAGTGCACTAATGTAGGCATACCATTTAGCTCAAATGAAGAAGCTCTTACCCAATGGTGAACACTTTTCTTTGTACCTGGGGCCAACTGCACTAACCAAGACTCTATTTGAATTTCCTTACTCAAACCACACTTATTCACCAAGTCAGGACTAACATAGCTATAATTAGATCGAGTATCAATCAAAATACAAATCACTTGATCACGATGTTTACCGTCCATCTCAATGACAGAAGCCTAGTGATTTGCCTGCTTGTTGTCCACTGGTGCATAGATGCGATAAATTCTCTACCCAACATCCCCAACAATCCATGCCTCCTGTGCAGCAGGTTGTTGAGCCCTAAAGACAGCATCTTTTCCACTACTCACTATTTCCTTTTCTGTTCCTCATCAATTACAAAGCTTAAATGATATACCGATCAATAGGATTTACTAGGATTACTTTAAGAATGTATATAATGACTAACTTCCTATGTTTTCATGATTTTGTTGTTGTAGTAATTTTTTACTGGACTCGGCTACAGAGCGCAAGCATTCTGTAGCTAGTCTTCTATTCTGCAGCTATATTCATGTTTACGTAGGTTCCAGGTGTCACTGCAAGGAAAAACACATATGTTCGTATTCCACATCACTCCCCCATCATTTCTTGTTCTCCACGAAGTTTGAGCTCGAGTCTACAGGTGGTTATGCACGTGGGAAACCAAAACTAGGAGACAAACTTCTAATAGGACAAGGACTGTACAGATGTCCTTAATCATAGTACGAGGCCACCACCATAGTCCTAGTTTGATTTTAATTGGGAGAGACAATTATTCCTGTTTTATCTCAAAGACAGTTATGTAATTTTGTTATAAGTATGGCTCGGGAAACCGAGAAACAACTAGCTAGATTTATGTTTTATTGCTAGATCTCAGAAGACCGTAAATACTCTGTTTTGAAGAATTTCTCCTTTAATGAAAGAAGCATCACTTTATTGCAAGAGCTGAGTCAATCTTGAGTAGATTTGCGTGCTAATCCGGTGGTAGAGGGCCCCTGCTACCTGAGAAGCTTTGTTCATATGGTCTAGATAAGTACATTAGCCTTGTTTCATTCCTAGTTTAATTAATTTTCTGAACTTTGCGTTTTATATTCACTTGCATTGGATACTACATTTTAGTCTTGTTCTCACAAATTATTCCAAAATATCACTAATATTGGATGAGGTATAACTGTAGTATTTTAGGAGTTAGTTGCATTTCTCTTAACTTTATGATTTTGTGCTCAATTACATCAGTTGTTACAGCTAGTCATGATCTTATAAACTCTTCCAAAATATCACTAACTTCGGATGAGACATAGCTGTGGTGTTTTAGAGCTTTGTTGTGTTTTGTTGAATTGTATGCTTTCATGCTCATTTACATAACATGTTGTAGCCAGTCCTGTTCCATAAATTATTCCAAAATACCACTAATTCCGAATGAGACAGAGCTGAGACATTTTAGTGATTAGTTGCATCTTTAGTCTAGTTGTAGTACTCCGGAGGTAGATGTCACTCTAGTTTAATTCTGTCACTGTGTTTCAAGTTTGATAATGGCACTCTAGTATAACTCTGTTCACTGTACTTTAAGTTAGATTAGTGACATTCTAGTTCAGTTCCAAATCACTATATTTCAAAGTTAGGCTAAAAGCATTCTAGTTTAGTTGTGATCACTGTGTTTCAAGCTTGATCAATTGCATTCTAGTTCAGTGTTATCCATTGTTCTTTAAGTTGTATTAACTGTCAAAATTAGACTTCACGGCCTTCATTGTTTACAAACTAATCTTGTTCTGACTTTCTATTAATGCATCATCATATGGACAGGAATTAGTGATATCAGTTTAAGGCCTTGATTGTTCTGCAATCTTTTGCAATTTCACAAATAAGCCTTTTCCCAAAAACTATTATAGAAAATCTCTAACTTTCGAATGAGGCTTAGTAGTGACAAGTTGAGCTGCAGAATGGATTAATCTTAGCATTACAAGTTAATTCAGAGTAGAAATCTTATTGTGCTACAAATAATCTTTTCCAATTGTGTTCCAATAAACCTCTAGCCATGGATGAGATTCTTTGTAATATTGTAAGATGATTTTTTACTTAGGAGAACCTCATTTGCACTAAACTTGTCCTTTCCTCAAGCTATTCCAACATATTTCTAATGAATGAATTGGATGAGTTTATGTTGTGAGTTATTGAGTTCATGTTGTGATTTATTTCTTTGCCATGAGTCATTATCAAGCTTTGCATTTTCTGCTCTTTAGTGCCTTACATAGTTTAGAATAGGTTTTGCTCTGTTTTAGTGTAACTATCCACTTCTCTTTACCAACATTTAGTTCTTTTCCTTTTTGACATAAAACCATAAAACCAAAAACATCAGAAAAACACTAAATACAACGTAGTGAGAAACAGATACCTAGGCACATATAGTGCACCTCACTTCAGCAGTTTACTAGCCCTGGTTGACAATTTATGACCTCAATTTAGGAACACTAAGTTGAGCACTACATTTTGGCGTCGTTGCCGGGGAAGTGTAACTAGGTAGCCTTGTTTCTTACCACCCAAAAACAATGATATGCGTAGAGAAAGAGACTCAAGGGGTAGATTCATAAGAAGCATAAGCTTGATTCCTAGAACACCACTTGTTTCAACAAGACCTAGAGCCAGCATACCGCCAACTCAAACCCACATTCCATCCTTTACTGATCCTAGAATTCCAGAGAACTTAAGATCATATATTCCATTAGAAATACCTTCTACTTTACCCACTGAGCCTGTCTTAGAAGAAGATTCAGGAACCCCTGCTAGGGACATAAACTTTTCAACTTCTACAGAAGAATCAACTATGGCAGAAGAAGGGGGAGGAGGAGTTTTTAATGGAGAACACACAATATTTGGAGGGGGTAGAGGTAGAGGTAGAGGAGAAGGAGGTAGAGGTGCAGAAGGAGAAGGAGGCAGAGGAAGAGGTAGAAGAGAAATGGGAAGCTCTTTTGGGTTTCCCATAGTAGATGAAGAAACCAATACAACTATGAAAAACATTTCACCCTCTGTCCTTCCAAAATTTTATGGACTTAAAACTGAAGATCTTGAAACCTTCCTATTTGAATTTGAAGTCCTATGTAGAACCTATGACTACTTACAAGATGCTCAAAAACTTAAACTATTTCCTTCAACATTGAAAGGAGAAACATTGAAGTGGTTTATGAGTTTGATCAACAGTTCTATTAGGACATGGGAAGACATGAAACAAGCATTTCTAGAGAGGTATTTGGATTATTGTATGCCAATCAATCATAAGGAGGAAGTGTTTAAGATGTTACAAAAAGAAGATGAAAATCTGGAAGATTTGTTGGAGAGATTTCATTACAACATCAAAAGAGAAAAAATGGAGAACTTAGACCAAGACACCTTAAAATCTCTCTTGTTGAAGACAATTAGGGATGAATGGTTGGATATCCTTAACATGATGGGAAAAGGGGATATATCTCAGCTCACATTACCTAAAATATCTGAGTTATGTATCAACCTTTCAAGAGGAAAATCTAAAACTGTGAAAGGACCAAGAGACCCTGCTCTTGCAAGGGTAAGTAAGTCTGCTTCTGGGACAGTAAGTAGGGCAGAGATAGGGCATATGCTTGATGAATTCAAATCTGACATCTTAGGGAGTCTTAGTGAACAAATAGACACCCTTAAGTTACAAAACAAGAAAAAAGTTGAATCTGATGCCTTAGCAATCTTTTGTCCCAGATGTAGAAAGAAGCATGCCCTGAGAGAATGTCCTTTGGATGCAAAAGTTGTAGAGACCTGTGTCATTTGTTCAGAAAAACATGAGACCAAGAGTTGTCCTTCACTTCCTGGTCTTAAAGCTGTCTTTCAAGAAGATACTCCTACAAGTTCCATAGAATCTCTCAATTTTGTCTCCAGGAGGCCTTGGCAAGGACCTCAAACACAAGGATTTCATGATCAGTTGTATAATCAACCCCCACCAAATTGGAATTCTTGGCAGCAACCTTGGCCCCAATTTCAAAATCAATCACAAACTTGGGCGCAAGGAGCACAAAATCCATATGGAAGATACTCTCAGTATTACCAATATCCACCATCCTATCCACCATATCCACATTTCCCTCCTCAACAAAATTTTCAACAAAATCCTCAAAAAAATCCTCAAAATCCACAACATCAAAATCAACCACTTCCATTACCATTTCCTCAGAAAACAAATCAGTTGCCTGCCCAACCCATACCAAACCCCAACAATAAAAATCCTCAAAACACATACATGATAGAAGGCCAACAGTTTCCAACTTATTTGATCACTCCTTTAGACCTTAGTGATGTTCAACTTAGGTCTGGAAGAATACTTGAAAAGAGGAAACCTTCTGTAATCATACAAGAGCAAGATAATTCTAAGGAAGATTCTCTACAGGTAAATAAAAGTCTTGAAGAGAACACAACTTTCCAAGACTCAAACATTGAAAAATAAAAACAAAAAGAACCAATAATTTCAACTCTTATATTAGAGCATCCATCAACATCCACTTCTACACCTCCCTTCCCAGAAAGATTACAAATTGATAGGGGTGTAGAAAAACAAATTATGGTGCCTAATTATGATTTCCTAGATGAGCTGAGAAATGTTTGTATTAAGATCCCATTATTGCAAGCCATCAAGGAAATCCCAATCTTAGCAAAGACAATAAAGGAGTTGAGCATGAAGAAAACAGGAAAAAGAATAAGAGAGATAAAGAAAATTCAACTGGTAGGAAAAATAGCAGATATCATGATGGGTAAGATTACTATTCCAAAGTATCTAGACCCAGGAAATCCAGTTGTTAAAATTCACATCAATGGAATTGAGATCCAAAACACACTTATTGATTTAGGAGCAGCAATCAATATTGTGAGTAGACAAATCATGGATAAACTAAAACTTCCTAATCTTCTTTTACACCCACATTATTACAATTAGTAGACAGATCTATGATCAAACCTGATGGGGTAATAGAAGATATTCCAGTATCCCTAGATTCTTGGGAATATCCTGTGGATTTTATGATCCTAACTCCTAAGAATAATCTAGGAGGACACCCTATTATATTAGGAAGACCTTGGCTGGCTACAGCTGATGCTTTCATTAGTTGTAGATCCGGTGATATGTACATCTCTGATGGTAGTTCAACCAAGAAATTTACCTTGTATCCTCCAGCAAGAACAATTACAGAATTAGATGATACTCAATGGATAGAGGATGAAGAAGACTTACAACCTCTCTTCACAATTTCAGTAATTAGTGAAGATAGCCAGATTCTGAATACCTTAGAAAACTTTGAATCCTCTTCGGAATACAAACATGAACAATTTCAAGAAGAATCCAACATTGAGTTTTTATCATCAAGACAGATGTCTCTTTACTCCATGGATAAATTTGGCAACTCTACAATTGAGATATTTCCAGGAAAAACTTTAAACATAAACAAGAACCTAGAGAAATCTCAACAAGAAGAGCTAGTCAAGATATTACAGAGACATTCTTCCGCATATGCATGGGAGTACACTGATATGAAAGGGATAAGCCCCAAGACTTGCACTCATCACATCTACATAGAGGAAAATTGTAAACCAATCAGACAACCTCAGAGAAGGATGAATCCAAATCTTAGGGAGATTGTTAAAGAAGAATTGCAGAAATGATTGAATGTCAACTTTATCTATCCTATTTCAGATATTCAGTGGGTTTCTCCTTTGGTAATTGTGCCAAAGAAAAATGGTAAATGGAGGGTATGTATTGACTACCAGGAATTAAACAAAGCTACTCTTAAAGATCATTTTCCCTTACCCTTCATAGATCAGGTGTTAGACACATTAGCTGGCAAAAATTACTTCTCATTTTTAGATGGGTTTAGTGGTTATAATCAAATCCAAGTAGCACTGGAAGATCAAGACAAAACCACATTTACCTGTCCTTGGGGTACCTATGCTTACCGAGTATTGCCATTTGGACTATGCAATGCACCAGCAACATTTCAAAGGGCAGTACTAGGAATTTTTTCAGATCTAATACATGATTGTGTAGAGGTATATATGGATGATTTCACAGTTTATGGAAACAAATTTGAAGAAGCCTTAGCAAACTTGGAAAAATTCTTAAAGAGATGTAAAGAAGAAAATCTTTCACTAAGTCATGAGAAGTGTTTTATGATGTTTACTGAAGGAATTGTTTTGGGACATCACATTTCAGGGGATGGGATTAGAGTTGATGAGTCAAAAGTTGAAGTCATCTCTAACTTATCTATTCCAAGTTGTCAAAAAGATGTTAGGAGTTTTCTTGGATTTACAGGATATTATCGAAGGTTTATAGAAAACTTCACCAAGATAACATCTCCACTTTTCAAATTACTTACCAAGGACTGTGAATTCAAGTGGAATCCTGATTGCCAGTTAGCCTTTAAGACCTTGAAAACAAAAATCTCTGAAGCACCTATTTTAAGGGGACCTAACTGGAAGTTACCTTTTCATATTTCAACAGATGCCTCAGATACAGCTCTAGGAGCAATATTGGGACAAAAAGACTTGATTCCTTATGCCATCTACTATACCAGTAAAAATTTGACTCCTGCAGAGTTAAACTATACTGTAACTGAAAAAGAGTTTTTAGCTATTGTTCATGCCATAAACAAATTCAGACACTATATAACAGGCTATGAAACTTTTGTTCACACAGATCACTCTGCAATTAGATATTTAATGAACAAATCAATTACTAATGGCAGAGTCATAAGATGGTTATTGCTTTTAAAATAATTCAACATTACCATTATAGATAGGCCTGGAAAACAAAACACAGTAGTTGATTTCCTATCTAGACTCCAAAACATCCAAGACAATACCCCAGTTGAAGATCAATTCCCCGATGAATATCTTTTTGCAATTTCTACTCAAACTCCTTGGTTTGCTGACATTGCTAATTATTTAGTTTCAGGGAAATTTCCTTCAATAATGAATGCAAGAGACAAAATAAAGATCATTTATGATAGTGAAAAATATTCATGGGTTGCTAATGAGTTATACAAAACAGGTCCAGATTTTATCATTAGGAGATGTGTTCGAGAAGATGAGATGCCTGAGATCCTCAAGGCATGTCATGATGAACCTTGTGGCGGACACTTTGCTGATAAAAGGACAACTTATAAGGTCCTTCATTTAGGATACTATTGGCCATCCCTTTTCAAAGATGCTAAAGAGTATGTCAAAAGGTGTGACAGTTGCCAAAGGGTAGGGAAACCTTCTCCTTCAGGTGAGATGCCATTGCAGCCTCAGGTACATATTGAACCTTTTGAAAAATGGGCTTTGGATTTTTTAGGACCTATTAGTCCTCCATAAAAACAAAAGAAATATATATTGGTTTGCACTGATTATGTTACTAAATGGGTAGAGGCCAAGCCATTACTTTCTGCTACTGAAGCATCTGTAGTTAATTTTCTTTTTGAGGATATTTTTACTCGTTTTGGTGTCCCAAGGGAAATTGTTACAGATCAAGGAGCTCAATTTACATCAAATCTAGTGGAACAAATGATGGAGAGGTACAAAATCAGACACAGAAAATCTACTCCCTATCATCCACAAGCAAATGGTCAAGTGGAATCTACTAATAAGGTCATTGAAGGGATCCTAACGAAGATTGTTCATTTGCATAGAAGAGATTGGGCAGATAGGCTTCCTGAAGCCTTGTGGGCCTATAGAACTACATGGAGAAGCACAAAAAGCCATACTCCTTATGAACTTGTTTATGGAAAGCAAGTTTTGTTTCCCATAGAGTTCCAGATTCAAACTTTCAAAATGGCAGTTCAGCTAGGACTTGATCTATCAAAGGCACAAAAGCACAGATTGGAGCAGATTAATGAATTGGATGAGATCAGACAAGATGCAGTTCAGAAAACAAGTATAGTCCAACAGCAAAGGACTAGATGGCATGACAAGTACATCAAGGAAAATAAGTTCAAAGAAGGTGACTGGGCTCTCTTGTTTGATTCAAAGTTCAAGGATTTTCAAGGTAAATTTCAAACACATTAGCTTGGGCCATATGAAATTATAAGAATTTTTTATAATGGAGCAATAAAAATCAGGACAATAGATGAAGAGAAGGTCACTTTTCTTGTAAATGGTCATAGATTGAAGCTGTATCACAAGCCACTTTCAAGAGAAGAATTTGTCAAGAGATTCCAGGAAAACAGTGATATGAAGTTAATGAAGAAGAATTTTTCTTCTTCATCAACTTAATTGAATTTTCTGAAGTCAGATATTGAAAAATAAAAAAATAAAAAATAAAATAAAAAATATATATAAAAATAAATAAAAATAAAGTATAAACATGAAAACTAATCTCTGATTAGCATGTTTATACAGAAAAGATAGAGTGAAAATCAGAATCTTTCTGACACTTTAGCTTTTCAAGTTTGTTTGTTTTTTTTTTTTTTCTTTGCAAGCAGCTATCATAAAATCATAAGTGATTCACATCCCACTTATGATCCATTTCACTCCATTCATCCATACTCCATTTCATTTCATACTCCATTTCATTTCATTCATCCATACTTCATTCATTTCATTCCATGGTCCACCTCATTTCCATCTCAGAGTTTTAAGATTGATTTCTTTCTGCAATTGAATAATACAGATCAGAAGCTGCAGGTCACTTTTTCACTCCACTTCATAATTGTGATCTGTTTCATTCCATTATTCACTTCACCCATACTCCATTGCACAATATTTCATTATCCATTTTTAACTCATTTCATACAGCATTCCAACATTCCATTCATGCTTCAAACCATTCCATTTCAAGGCTTCTACAGGCACATTCTGTAATCAGTCAGACATTTTGCAGCTAGGCAGACATTCTGCAGCCAGATAGACATTCTGCAGCCAGAGATCCTGAAGGCACTATCCAGTAATCACTTGATTGAGCAACAAATTGATCCTGCATATCCAAGACAACAAGAAAAATCAAAGAAGTTATGAGGACTGAAGATCAAAGATTTTCAAAGGAGGACAAGGCATATCAAAACCACAAAAGAATCAAAGGAAAGGCAAGGTAAAAGTTATGAAATTATTATAGTGACAGATCATGAAAATTTTAGTATAGTTAAGTCATGTATGATTTGAAAAGTAATTTTGGTTAGTTGTGTTGATCATGCCTATTAAATCCATCATAAAAACTTTGGACTAAAAAAAAACCCTTCCATCTTACCATATCCGATCATCATTTAAAACTTAACGGTTAAAGTACTGAAGTGATTTGATTAGTCACGTCATTAGGCCAAAGCATTTAATGATGATTTTTTAATTTCTCACGAAATATCTTTGTGGTATTTTCTTCCGTGTTAGCCTTCAACTCATATGAATCACTTCACCTCATTATACTCGTTTCATAACCACTCCATATCATTTATTTCCATAGCCAATTCTTAGCCATTCCGGTCTGAAAAAATAGAGGAAGTATATGTGGGGCAAAAACAACTCTTTAACAGCCATTCTCACCGTGAGTAGAAGAGCAGCAAACTAAAGGTTGGAAGAAAAGCTATGGGTCTCATAGTGAGGACTGAACCGGTTGGAACCAAGTACTTGGAGGGTTATCCACAAATCAGAGAAATGTTACAGCAAGCAGGGTGGTTGCAATTTTTGGAGAAATTTAGTGGTTTTCACAAAGAGGTGACTAAAACATTTGCAAGGTCCTTCAATGGAGCCGAGGTCGAAATAGGAGACATTAAATTCACTGTTACAGAGGCTTTCATTGCAGAGGCAACGGAACTACCTAGACAAGGAGAAAGGTGGTTCAAAAATAGGGAATTCCATAACGAAGCATGGAGGCAAATGCTTAAAACTCCAGGTATGGATGTTTCCATTTTTAAAAAGGGTATTCCTAGCTCATCATTAAAGAATAAGTGGAGGAACATGTTGCTCATTTTGCAAAAAATTATCACTTGTGAAGGTAGATTTGGTACCCTCTATGTCTATCATATTCGGTTAATGATGCATTTCTTAGATGAGGAAATTAATTTTCCCTTTTTCCTACTTCATAGTTTGAAAAGAATGGCCTCAAACGTTCAAAAAAGGGTTCAATTTCTAGAAACAACTTTGTATCACCATGGTTTAGTCAAAATATTAATTGAACATCATTTGAGGAAAATGGGAGATAATTGGGAAGAATTTCTAGTGAGGAACCATTTTGAGGAACCCAAAGAATCTCCACCTGGAAGAAAACCTACAAGAAGAAGCAGGAGAAGGGAAATTTCCAAAGTTGTTGAAGTTGAAACTGGTAAATCAATTCAAGAGGACAGTGAAGAGATGATTTCTGAGAAATTGGCTCAAATAAAGAAGTAGCTTAAGAAGGAGAGAATAATAAGAAAATATGCCAAAGACAGAGGAGAAGGGCCAGCTCAACCAAGACGGAGCCACAGACTTAGAGGTATACTAAAGAAAATAGAGGTTAGACAAACTGGAATTATAAACATTGAGGATGAAGAAACACCTACTGCTAGATCACCTGAGTATCAGTATGAGGAGGATTTTGATGAAGGAGCTCCTGAAATAGACCCAGCACAACAAGAAATTTACAATTATGTTGAGACACTAGAGAAGAGAGCTTCAGAAAGTAGAGACAGAACTCCTAGTCCACCAAAATCTGCAATTGATATGCTAAGAAGAGATAAATATGAGTTAGAAGTACTCAATAGGAATATCAAGAATGAGAATGAAATTTTAAGGGAGCAGGTTAAGCTCAAAGGTGATATGAATACCACTCTGTCTCTACAAATGAAAAAGTTGCACAAGGCCAGTGAAAGATTGAAGAAGAAAAACAAAAAGTTAAGCAGGGCACTTACAAATTTGAGATTCAAGTTAGTCATAAGGAAGCCCAGAAGGCCACTGAATGTCAGGCAAAGTAGAAGAAGAGGCTTAGATGTCCTAGCAGAGGTCTCAAAGTACATGGAATAGTTGCATGAGGACATGCAAAAGCCTTGTAGTGGGGGTATGTTGAGCCCCAAAGATGTCCTTCTTTTCCACCACATTTCACTTCATTTTCTTTGTCCCTCATCAATTACAGGCTTAAATGATCAATATGATTGATTAGGATTACTTTAAGAATGTATATAATGACTAACTTGCTATGTTTTCATGATTTTGTTATTGTAGCAATTTTTGACTAGACTCGGCTACATAACGTAGTCATTCTGTAGCCAGTCGCCTATTCCACAGCTGCGTTCTGTAGCCAGTCGCCTATTCCGCAACTATCTTCATGTTTACATAGGTTCCAGGTGTCACCTCAAGGAAAAATGCATATGGTCGTATTCCACATCACTCCCCCATCATTTCTTTCTCTCCACAAAGTCTGAGCTCGAGTCTACAGGTGGTTATGCATGTGGGAAACCAAAACTAGGAGACAGACTTCTAATAGGACAAGGACTATACAGATGTCCTTAATCATAGAACAAGGCCACCACCAGAGTCCTAGTTTGATTTTAGTTTGGAAAGAAAATTATTCTTGTTTTATCTCAAAGATAGTTATGTAATTTTGTTATAAGTATGGCTCGGGAGACCGAGAAACAACTAGCTAGATTTATGTTTTATTGCTAGATCTCAGAAGACCGTAATACTCTGTTTTGAAGAATTTCTCCTTTAATGAAAGAAGCATCACTTTATTGCAAGAGCTGAGTCAATATTGAGTAGATTTGTGTGCTAATCCGGTGGTAGAGGGCCCCTGCTACCTGAGAAGCTTTGTTCATATGGTTTAGATAAGTAACTTAGCCTTGTTTCATTCCTAGTTTAATTAATTTTCCGAATTTTGTGTTCCTTTACTTATTTGCTTTAGATGCTACAGTCAGCCTTATTCTCACAAGTTATTCCAAAATATCACTAAACAGTGAATGAGAGATAACTGTAGTATTTAGGAGTTAGTTGCATTTCTCTTAACTTTATGATTTTGTGCTCGATTACATCAGTTGTTACAGCTAGTCATGATCTTATAAACTCTTCCAAAATATCACTAACTTCGGATGAGACATAGCTGTGGTGTTTTAGAGCTTTGTTGTGTTTTGTTGAATTTTATGCTTTCATGCTCATTTACATAACATGTTGCAGCCAGTCCTGTTCTACAAACTATTCCAAAATACCACTAATTCCGAATGAGACAGAGCTGAAACATTTCAGTGATTAGTTGCATCTTTAGTCTAGTTGTAATACTTCGGAGGTAGATGTTACTCTAGTTTAATTCTGTCACCGTGTTTCAAGTTTGATAATGGCACTCTAGTATAACTCTGTCCACTGTACTTTAAGTTAGATTGGTGAAATTCTAGTTCAGTTTCAGTTCAATGTATTTCAAAGTTAGGCTAAAAGCATTCTAGTTTAGTTGTGATCACTGTGTTTCAAGTTTGATCAATTGCATTCTAGTTCAGTGTCATCCATTGTTCTTTAAGTTGTGTTGACTGTCAAAATTAAACTTCACGGCCTTCATTGTTTACAAACTAATCTTGTTCTGACTTTCTATTAATGCATCATCATATGGACAGGAATGAATTAGTGATATCAGTTTAAGGCCTTGATTGTTCTGCAATCTTTTGCAATTTCACAAATAAGCTTTTTCCCAAAACTATTATAGAAAATCTCTAACTTTCGGATGAGGCTTAGTAGTGACAAGTTGAGCTGCAGAATGGACTAATCTTAGCATTACAAGTTAATTCAGAGTAGAAATATTATTGTGCTACAAATAATCTTTTCCAATTGTGTTCCAATAAACTTCTAGCCATGGATGAGATTCTTTGTAATATTGTAAGATGATTGTTTACTTAGGAGAACTTCATTTGCACTAAAATTTTCCTTTTCTGAAGCTATTCCAACATATTTCTAATGAATGAATTGGATGGGTTTATGTTATGAGTTATTAAGTTCATGTTGTGATTTATTTCCTTGCTATGAGTCCTTATCAAACTTTGCATTTTCTGATCTTTAGTGTCATACAAAGTTTAGGTTTTGCTCTGTTTTAGTATAACCATCCACTTCTCTTTACCAACACTTATTTCTTTTTCATTTTTAACATAAAACCATAAAACTAAACATCGTATTACACTAAACACACCAGAGAAGAGAAGATACCTAGTACATATTATAAAGTGCACCTCACTCTGTACAGCTTCTACTAGCCCCGGTTGACAATTTATGACCTCAATTTAGAACACCTGCTGGAGTACCTTTACATATGGAGACAATCTCTTAATATGCTCATCACCGCATGTCCAAAAATCCAACTGTCCCATTCCATTACCTCCATGTTGTTGTTGTTATCTATGTTTTTTTTGTGGCCTATGTCCCAATCCAGATCCATTAAACTTCATTTGTGGTGCCACATTCTCTTTCTCATCTACATTCTGAGCCCTTTTTTTCTTAGGCTGTCATTTACCTTTACCTTGGTATTCCCCTTTCCATCCTTTTTGAGACTCATTCTTGCGCTTTGACTCTTCATAGCAATGCTTCAACTTCCAAATGACTTCCTCAGGTGACCGAGGCTCATCATACTCAATCCAATCTTTGAATTCTAATGACAAACCACTAACAAATGATTGAAATTTAGCCTTCTCGTTGGCAGGATATGGCAGACACCTTAATAGCTCCAAGAACTTGGTCATGTACTCTTCATATGTCATAGATCCCATTCTTAGCTCATATAACTCTTTAGCCTTATTGTCATAATACCTCTTTGACAATTACTTCTTCCTGAAAATATTCTTGAACTCATGCCAACTCAAGTCCTTTGTTCTGATGTTTTTTTACTTGCTTCACATCTTCCCGCCATGTGTCTTCTTTACCTTTAAAATTGAAGATAGGAATTATGGCCTTCATGTTATCTGAGTACTCATGCAACTCAATGAATTTTTTCATTCAAAGTATCCAAGCCTCTATGTCTTCTGTTTTCTTCAAGTATCCATCAAAAGTCGGTGGTTCAGCTTTGTTAAATTCATCTGGAAAGTATCCCTTATCACTCCTCATATAACGATGATGCCGATGATGATCATGATATCTATCCAAACCAGAGCTGGAATGATACCTGTACTCATCACCCCGCCTATCCGAAGTGTCCAAAAACCTTCCATCTCTCACTGTATCTGCTCTATTTGACCTTTGTCTACTAGGAGACCTACTACCATATGCCCCATTAGTTATATCCTCATTTCCATAGTTGATCTTAAGTGGCCCTTCTTTCTGCAAATCTGACAAGCTCTGAAGAAGTATTTCATTCGCCTCTAAGTGTTTCTCTTGGGCATGTATGATCCTATCATTATCCACCTTAAAACTAATTATTTCTTCCTTTAGGCTTCTCAATGTGTCTACCAAATAAGAACAGTGCCCACCATGTTGCTCATATGAATCATAGGGAGATTCCTTGTAGTCTACCAACTTTTTATCCATGTTTATATTTCTCCTGCCAAGAATAATATGTCAGCTAAACCAAATATTAATAAACCAACGTACCTTAGTGTAGTTTGGGGAGGATACTTCCTACAAGATCAATCAATCAATGTAATACATGTATAGATATAATCATGACAAAATATAAACTTATAATGTCTTGGAATATAAACATATAAATTTTATTCTAGTTGGATTCCAGACATCCATGCATGACCATACCAAATGCACAGTAATGAAATCTTGACTACACACTACCGTAAGCACGAACCATACATGCGAATAAGCAACATGTAACCCAACATGACCAACCAATGCATATTCAACATATAACATTACATAAGAAAGTGTACAAAACCAATAAAAAAGCATGACCCAAATGTCACCTATCATAACCAAGAAATGCATATACAACATGTAACCATATGTACGAAAGAGTACACACACAATACATAAATAAGAAAAATACACAATCGATCACACATTCATGACAGCATGTCGACAATAACATCATCAACACTTCCATGGCGAGATCACTTCCACCATGTCCAACAAAACGTGGATGCATCAACCACATACAACATAGGTTTGAAAACACATAACAAATCAACATAAAAGCATGACCAACAGAGCACCCATTGGTCCAAGATTTGAACTTGGCTCTGATACCACTCTGTAACACCCTTTTCCCTCATCTACCCAATTATTTGGCCAATCGGGGTAAACATGTGAAAAGAGGCTACTAATATGATATTCAACCTCCTAGATTACCTTAAGGAAGTGGAACCAATGAAAACATGACAAACACACCTTACACTACATCATTGACATCCCCAAGAGGTAACCCAACCTTCCAGGGCCTTGTTCTGTGAGAGGGAAGTGATTTTTAACCCCTTTAAGGCTTAACCACGGGAATGTAAGGGAAAGGGAGTGCTTATAGACCCTATGCCACAGGCTTTCGTTGTTATGGTAGCGGTTATGGATGCAAAAGTCTATTCTGGACCTGCAACTCCGAGATTTGTTCCACATTTTTAGCCCCTGATCCCAGGTCACTACCCAAAACTTCCTTTAAATTTAGGAGAGGATAAATACATTAAAGAAAATACATGGAAGCAATCACATCATCGGAAATTCATTCGAACCCACCCATCCATGACATGCATTTCGTTAAACACGCCACAATCATTATGATCTACACGTGTAAACAACAAAAATAAACATAGGGGTCTAATAATTATATGAGAATCGTTAAGAAGAATTGCTCCCTCACATCATAAGTTGCAATATAATATATTTGACAATAGATACATTGTATATTCATTTACTGGCAAAAGCATAGATAGAGCCATACATCATCACTGATAAAATACAATCTCATAACCAACATAATGGCAACATAAATACCATAGATATAACATCAATGAAATCCAAAAAATAACTAGTACATTTGCATACTAAATAGCAAAGGAATGAGCTCTTCAATTTTGAATGTAAAAGCCAACTAGAGATGGGACTTTGATGTTCCACCTGACCATAGATTGGATGAGCCAAATCTCTCTTCAGCTAATCACCCCCATGCCATATTCCAAGGTTGAATGTGGGTCTCAAACCGAAAACCAAACAGGGCATCTCGAAGCTAAACCACCTCACCCTCATCAATCATAAACCAAGATTTACCATGATCTACACCCGATCACTAGGCCAACACAATCATGGATATCACCGGATTCTCTCCACCTAAACCATGAGGAATTTTCCTATCTCCTAGTCTCTCATGATTTAACATAACCCATGGTCTGAATCAGGGATCACTAGGCCCTAAACTGAGATATACTCTCAAGGATTTACTGCAATCTCAAACCTGCGATTTCCAGGCCTCAATGGAGAGAAAACGACCTCTAGGCTTTACCGTATATCCCAACATTCACCGGTCGAGGATTCCTAGGCCTACTAAGGCACCACACTATCCAAATTTACTGCAACCCACAATTTGGTTCAAGGGTTACTATGCCATGTGTTATATCAATTCAGAGATCCACCCCACTAAACTTCGAATCCATCTGGTAATCCAACTAAACAAATACCTAAGAACTCCACAACACAATGGAAAGGATAGGTTAAAAACATTGTCACACTTGGAAAAACCCATGCAAATACAACAAGAAACCACATGAAATACCATGCATTCCAAATATAGCAAGGAAAATACAAATGGAAATTGATACCTACGAATAATCCTATTGTAGTTGCTTTATTCCTCCTCCTTCTTGCTTGCTTCCTCCTTTTTTCCTGATTTCTTCCCTTTCTTGCTCCAAAGCCAAAATGCTCCAAACACTCTGTGTCCAAGAGTGAGAGAGAGAGAATAATGAGAGAGCTCAAAAAACTACACTGAAAAAATGTACCAACTGATCCTTCTAAGCCTTTTTATAGAAGAGGCCTCTATTTTTTTCATTTTCCATTATTTTCCTTCATTTTCTTCCTCACATGCAACATGTGACCGTTCATCTCCCTTTTCTCCTAATTTCCATTATTTTCATAAACAAATGTGCTAAAAATGTGATTTTCCTCTCCAAATCCTTTGCCTTTTATTTTTCCAATTTCCTTAGCTAAATAAACCAAATCAACACCTATAGGATGTTCTTCCCAAAATTTAACTTGGAATAAATGTCCCATCATTCGTGGTTATTATTTTTAACTTTTATTATATGGAATTTTCACCGGGGTTGTTACAACATCAATGCTTCTTAGTGATTTTCAGATGATTATAAGGCCCTTGTGCTCATATCTGTTATTATGACCTATAGAATGTATATTTGTGACATGTTTGACGAAACACTTGTCATGGCTAGTAGGGGTTCAGTCAAGTCTATGTTAAATAATTTGCATTGGCATCATTGTCTCTCTGTTTCATTTCATTCCTATAAATTTCATGGAATTTTGGGCAGTGAAGGGGTCCTAGCCTTATAATGTATCCTTAAATCTCCTAGTTGCTGGCATAGCACTGGCAGAAAAAAGCCACAGTCGTACTCAGGCAGGCTCATGGGAGTGACTAAGACCCAAACTTGGAGGGCCTGGAAAGGGAGCAACTGGGGCTCTGGGTCCTTGAATCAATGAGTTATCTCAGGGGTTGGTCACCTAGAAATGTGGGGTAACTTCTGGAGGTTCTATTGGTTGCATGGATGCTTAATTTGGTGATGTTTTCTCGGTTCCACTTCCTTAAGGTGACCTAGGAGGTTGAATCAGATCATAGTAGCCTCTTGTCACATGTCTACCCAGAGGACTGGTTAACTTGGGTAAATGTGGGAGGAGAGTGTTATAGAGTGGTATCAGAGCATTGTTCACCCCTTGGACTAGATGGGCAGTGTGTTGTTCATGCATTCATGTCAATTTCATATGTGTTCTCATGGTTGAGGTCTATGTCCTTGTTGTGTATGCATGATGTTGGTTATGGTTGTAGTGGTGTCTCCATGTGAAATTTCATGGCGTTGTTGTTGGATGTGTTTATCATGATTTTATGTCATTTATGCACTGGTTATGCATGCCAATGTTTGTATGTAATATGTATGTATGTGTGTCATCCATATGTTCGTATGAATGCACTGCGTCTAGTTGACCTGTTATGGTTGTGGCATCATGAATAGTAACTGGACAATGTCTGAAATGATGATTATATGTTGACTTGATTATGTTTATATGTATATGTATTGTGCTAATATGGTCGGTCTTGCAGACAATATATCCTCTCAAAATTATATGATTTGGTTTAGCTAACATAGTATGCCTTGCAGGAACAGATCAAGATGACTAAAAAGATGGTAGACTACAAAGATTATCCATATGAATTAGATGAGAAGTGTGGTGTTGAGAACTCTTCTAACTTAGCAGACACATTGAGAATATTGAAGGCAAAGATAAGGAGTTGTATAGTAGATAATGACAAAATCATATAGGCACAAGAGAAACAAGCATAATTCAATGTAGTGATTCTTTAGAGTTTGCCAAAATTACAGAGACATGGACCACTCTGGAGCATCTGTGGACAAGAGGATGCTACTAATGGGGCATATGGCAGTAGGTCTCATGGTGGTCACAGGTCATATAGAGATGATATGACTGGCAGATGGTATATTTTCGGATACTATAGATAAGAGGAGATATGATATAGGTACTATTCTATTTCTATATTTCTAGTCTCTAACAAGCTCTATGGATTCAGATTTATGAAAATAATGCAATAAAATATATGAAATCAGAAGAAATACGGAGAGCAAACAAACTCAAAAAATAATACTTCATTTCAATAATATCAAAAAATGTAAATATGCTACGTACATAATGAAAATTGTAACCTGTTTTCTGTGTCGTGTAGCTATCTCTAAGAAGATATGCTGTGGCTATATGCTCAATCCATATAAATGAGGCGCGAAGGCCTATTTATTACTAAGAAATAATGGAACATCATAAACATCCAAAAACCCAACCCTAGGAGATGAAACACAAAACTATGGGCCCTATTGGGGTATATTGGTACATCAATTTCCTGGGGTTGTAAATTTGGCGAACGATCTTCGTTTGACACACATGATACCTCGTTAGAAAGATTTGTTCGAGGAATAAAACTATTGATAATGAATATCGAGTTGAAGACTCATATTTTCTTAGAGGTGATTTTCCCAAAAAAACATCGTTTAAGGCCTCAAAACGGTTCCGGAAGTTCAAGACCTGAAAACAACCAAAAATAGTAAGCACAAAACCGGAAAACCGAAAGAACTCGGTGTCCTGGGCACAAATGGATTAGGCAGAATGAACCAATATCCATCACAGATCAATAGGGCCTCAAAATGGCTCCAGAAGTTAAGGACCCAAAAAATTGCTAAAAATAGTAAGTTATGCCAAAACTGAAAAACTGAAAGAGACAATGGTGGGGGCCCAAGTGGAATAGGCGGGTGGCCACCAATATCCACCTGGATCATTCCTCCCCCCTTAGGAAGCAATGGTCCCCATTTCGTTAAGTTCCTCCATGAGATGAGGAAATTTCTGCTGAACTTGGTATTAGATTTGTCAAAGATGTCATGGACTACTGGCTAGACGTGTTTCGATGGTGCTCAATAAATTTTTTTTCTTTTTATCACCCCGTAAAGTATATGTCCGGATTATGTCTATGTGTTTCATGAGGCATGGCCACACACTGTAACGGCAGCGGCGGGGGTCAGATTAATTGAGTGCTTGACCCGACAGCAGATAGGAACCCTCTGGGTGAGGAGAAAATGTCCTTTCCTTATTCCTCCAATACTCTCATTTGTTGTCCAGCCTATTTGCTATTCTTCATGCAGTATCTCTATTTTCTAACTATAGCCAATATTATTTTTTCTCAGGAAAATTGTAATGCAAATAAATTTATATGAGAAATAAGCTGCTGGTTGTTTTGTAGTAGTCAAAATTTAAGCATGAGGCAAAACCTCACTTCCTAGATCCTGTACAAGTTATTTCCCAAAGTAATAATAACAGCACGAGGCCTAGACTCATACACAGCATGTCGCCTCCACAAGTATGGTTGGCCCAATAATACATCAGCTACATCAAGAGGAGCAACATCACACAATACCTCATATGTGAATGGCTTGATACTGTATGGAAGGCGGCACTGCTGGCGGATGCGGAGATCTCTCCCTGGGTGGAGCCACCCGATGGTATACGGCTGCGGGTGTGCTATGGTTGGTAGGCCAAGCCGCTTCACGACCTCTGCTGAAATGAGGTTCTTTTGAAGCCTGTCACTATACAACTGTAGTGGAGAACCCTTCACCAGCCACTCCCAATGGGGGAGGTGCTCCCCCTCCCTAGATCCCCCAGATCCACCCTCTTGCTTGGTGGTGGAAATAAAGGCAGCATTGGGATCCACATTAATGATTTGCCCCTTTTCTTTGCTATTTCCTCCTTTGTCTCGGTTCTCACTTCAGATCAAGACATACATTCTATAGCTACGTTCTGCTCACCACTAGTGACCTGCTGGGGTCTTAAAATCCCATTTATAGTTGTTGGTGGGGTCATGGTGAAATCTGCACCACTTCCCCGCGTGTCCTTCTTTTTATTTGTGGTGTTTTTTCTCTCGAGTCTCCCTTGAAGTATTTTCCCTTCTGTCAGGGGGATTTTGAGGTCTAAAATGGGCCTCCTAAGGAAATTATAAAATAATAGTGGAAAGAATCAAATAAGATTTGATGACATCATCAAATTTTAGAGGAAAACATGAAAAAAACTACTTTTTCAACTTATCTCCCAAATTTTTTAATCAAATTTTGAGCGGGAGTACTCGTTGGATGAAAAATTTAATTACTCATCCAAGGAGTACCCATGTTGCATACTTTCGAAGGGTCCTACTACACGAAAAATGAGAAATACATGAAAAACGTGATTGTAATCACATTTTTTTATGTATTTCTCATTTTTCATGTAGCAAGGTTCATCGAAAGTATGCAACATGGGTACTCCTTAGATGAGAAATTAATTTTTTCATCCAACGAGTACTCCCACTCAAAATTTGAGTAAAGATTTTGGGAGATAAGTTGAAAATACGAGTTGAAAAAGTAGTTTTATTATTTTATTATTTTTTAATATTTTTACCCTTTTATTTAAAAAATGGTAAATCATCCCCTATGGTTGACATCATCATCTTGAATCCTATTGGTTTTTATAAAGTTTATTTTTGTTGTACATTTTTCTTAGGAGGCCCATTTTAGACCTCAAAATTCCCCGAATGGTTCTATTGCCTGGGCGCCTTTCCATAGCTTCGGATTTTCAAATCCAAAATCTCGCTTCTTCTGCTTAAATTTCTGCTCGATCTTGGTGGCATAGTGATATGCCATGCCAAGCGAGGTAATGTCATGGAACTCCATTTCCTCCTGAATGTATCTATGAAAACAAATACAGTACTTGAGCACCAAATATCTCTATGAATATTTAATACCCAACTTTGTGTGCAGGGTATGTAACAAATTCATTAGTTCATGCACATCTTGATCCCTTCGTTGCCGCAATGTGGTCCATTGGATGTACTTGTCCTCATAGCTCCCCACGGGGTAATATTGTTCCTTGATTCCATCTCAAAAAAAATTGCAAGTAGGTGTAGCTAAGAATAGAGAGGGTTCCCTCTCGTCCTTTTCCTCACAATATGTTTCCCACCAGTATTTGACATGGGGGACGGCTTTGAGGAGTGAAAAAATAATATTTTATTGGTCGGAGAAATCATGGAACGAGAAATATCCTTCCAACAAATTAAACCATCTATCTACGACATCTACATCTATCTTGCCTTCAAATACAAGAATTTCAAAGTTGACCTGTACCTTGAAAGGAGAGGCGGCTTCAGAGCGGTTGTTGGATGTAGATGCGTCGTCGGTGGGCAGCCATTGAAGGATCTGGGAAAAGTTATCCATCATCATATTCATTTGTTTCTTGAGGGCCTCCTCTAGAAATAATTTGATAGGATCTCCTACTGCCTCGTCTTTCTTTTCTTCCGCCATGGGGGGTCGTCAAGGTTTGCAAGGCTGATATTGCAAGGGTGCAACTAGATCGAGCCCTAACTCCTTCTACCCTGACCTCGTTGGGGACATGCAAAGAAAAATAGAGAAAGAGAAGACTGCTCTGATACCATTGATCCAGATTTATGTAGGAATGCAATAAAATATAGAAATAGAAATAAAAATAGAGATGTAGTGGAAATAATACTTAATTTCATTAATATCAAATAACATAAATATGCTTATAGACATAATGCAAATAAACTAGCTAGGGAGTTGGTAGCTTATCTCTGAGAAGATATGTGGCGGCTACAGGCCTTTGAACTATGTTACAATGGGGCTCGAAGGCTTATTTATTGTTGAGAAGCAATGGAAAACCATAAACATCAACAAACCTAACCCTAGGAGATGAAGCGCCAAAACTATGGGCCCCGTTTGGGTTAATTGGTATATCAATCTTTCCAGGGACGTAACTTTGGCATATGATATCTGTTTGATGCACTCAATACCTCATTAGAAATATCTATCCTAGGACTGCAAATTTTGACATGAGAAACATCAAAGGAACTTCCATGTTGCTCCCAATTTTCCCAAAAAACGTCGTTTAGGGCCTCAAAATGGCTTCGGAAGTTCAGGACCCGAAAAACTGATAAAAATAGTAAGTTGTGATGAAACTAAAAAACTGAAAGAACTGATGGTGGGGGTCCAAATGGAATAGGTGGGTGGGCACCAATATGCAGCTAGATCATTAGGGCCTCAAGATGGCTCCGAAAGTTCATGACCCGAAAAACTACTAAAAATAGTAAGTTGTGCTGAAACTAAAAAACTGAAAGAAACAATGGTGAGGGTCCAAATGGAATAGGTGAGTGGCCAAAAATATCCACCTAGATCACACTATGATCTTCATCATTATGACCCTTACAGGAGAAGTGACACAAGATACTTGCCGGATGAATTTAAGAAAGTGAAGCCACCTAATTTTGATGGAGAGTTGAAGAAACCTGAGTATGCATAGGCTTGGTTACTTGTAATTAATAATTTCTTTGAATTTCATGAGTACATAGAGAATATGAAGGTAAAAATAGATATCTTTAGCCTGAATGGTAAAGCGGATATCTGGTGGGAAGATGTAAAATAGGGCAGAAACATCAAGACAAAATATTTGAGTTGGCATGAATTCAAAAGACTCTTCATAAAGAAGTTTTTGTTATAAAGGTTCTATGAAAACAACGTTAAGGAATTCTATGAGCTTAAAATGGGATCAATGACATACATGGAAAATTTTAGGCACTAATATTTGCAAGTGGGCTAATTTTCTATACCTTTTCTAAAAAAATATTTTCCAATTTCCATTTTTTTCTAAAAATAATTCGCCCAAGTTTTATAGTATGAAATTATTTTACCTTAAAAATCACCAAAATCTTATATATACTAATATAATATGATCATAATTTTGGATGTTTTTACAAAAATATCGTCAAACATTTTACAATTTTTCTATTATAGATTACTAATATTCGCCAAGTTTTCTAAACTTTGAAATAAATATCCATCCTTCAAATTTTCTCTGATCACATATCAGGAGTATATGACCAAGTTCTTGGATATTTTTAGGTATGTACCATATCTTAAAGATGAAAAGGCTAAATTTCAAATATTTTTTAGTGGATTTCCATTAGAATTTAGATATTGTATTGAGTATGATGAGCCTCAATCACTTGAGGAACTTATTGAGAAACTGAAGCACTCTTAAGAGAAGTCAAAGCATAAGAATGAACATCAAAAAGTATGGAAAGGGAAATACAAAGATAAATGTAAATGGAAATTGAAAAGAACAAGGCCTTAGAATGCAGAAGAGAAGGAGAATGTTTCATTGCATAAGAAGTTCAATGCAGCTAGACAGGGACATGGGTCAAAACAACAGAATAGAGGTGATGGTACAATATGGTTGGAGTCTTGGACATGTGGTAAGGAGCATATTAAAAGGGGTTGTCGGTGGAATCAGGGTGGCAGGCCTCAAATCTATAGTGCACAGGAGGCACAAACTGTTGGGGATGTTGGGAAGAGCATTCCTCGTATCTATGCAGCACTAGATAATAGGCACACATATCATCAGGAATCTATCATTAAGATGGACGATAAGATTTGTGATCAATTTGTTTATATTTTGATTGATCATGCATCTAATTATAGTTATGTTAACCCTGACTAGGTGGATAAGTATGATTTAAATAAAGAATTCCATGTAGAATCTTGGTTAGTGTAGTTGGCTACAGGTACCAAGAACAAAGTTCATCATTGGGTAAGATCTTGTGCATTTGAGTTGAATGGTATGGCTACTTTAGCACATTAGAATATATTACCATTGGGGTCATATATTATGCTTTTGGGTATGGAATAGCTATATCTTCATGGAACCAAAATGGACTGTTATGGCAAAGTCATTGAGTGCTTAGATAAAAATGGAGAGCAGAGAATCTTACAGGGTAAGAAGAAAGTAGCATCAGTTAGGATGGTGACAGCTATGTAGGAAAAGAACATTTGCATAAAGGGGTGTGTGTTATTTTTAGTGCAAATTTCTAGTGATAAAGGTAAGGAGGATGAGGATGCAGAGATAATGAGCATGTACCTAATCTTACAACAATTTCAGGATGTGTTTCCAGCAAAGATTCCATAGTTGTCGCCTCATTGAGAAGTGGAATTTTCTATTGAGTTGGTACTAGGGGCAGCACTAGCATCAAAGGCACCATACAAAATGATCACACCAAAGTGTTGGGTGTGTTTTATATTCTTTCCATGACTAGATGTAGGCGCGAAGTGGGTGTAAAAGGGGGATTAATGGATTGGGGTTTATGAATGCTTCAACATGTATATCTATATATGTGTGTGTGTGTGTGTGTGTGTTGTAACACTAAAAGGAATATAATGAAAAATCAAATTGGTAGTCCCAATTTGGAATCTAGTGGAAAATATCTATGTATATATGTTTTATGTTTTATGTTCTCACTATTGTTTATTTTATGTTTTTAAGAATTTGTTTGCAGATAATTTATGTACAGTGTTAAAACCTCCATTTGGTATCAGAGTTGTTTCGACTTCAAGGGGATGCCTTTGTTGCTGAGGGGTATTTTTCTCAAGCCTGTGGTTGACCATGTTCAATGGGAGATCTGTGGGATTTATTCTTGCGGTAAAATAATATGCCAGGGATTGGAAAGATAGAGATCGAGAAAATTAATGGTCAGAGTTTTGAGTTGTGGAAGTTGAAGATGGATGTAATATTCCTAAATGGTGAAGCAACAATACATGAACATAAAACTGGAAATAATAGTGTAAATAAAATCATAAACATTCGAGACCAATATGGAGACATATCATCATGTATTATATTAGCAAATCAATACATAATATTGAGGCATGAATCATATACAATGGGGAAACAAGCCTCCCATAAGCAATCACTCCTAAATCTGAACTGCTGCTACAATACAAAATGCCGGAAGACTGCTACAACGCAGTCATAAACACAGTGCTACAATAAAATAATGTACAAAATATGTAGGGTTGTTATAGGCCTCAAAAGATATTCCTAATACAGATCTAGGCTTAATACAAACTCCTACAAAGAACCCAGAAAGGGTTTTCAGAAATACACCCTATACAAGATGGGATCTAAAACTCTAGGGCTGAAGATTCACTGCAAACTGAAGCATATGAGTGTAAAAGGCTGAAATATAGCAGATCTTATGTAGATCCCCTCAAAGGCCTCCTCCAATGAAAGGATGAACCCCTCAATCACAGGAAAACATTCCAAAGAGCCACAAGATCCCTCACTGAAGCTGCCCTAAAAAATAACACAATTCCAAGCTGGAACAACACTGGAAATGATGGGAAATAGTTGGCCTGGTGTGAAAGATTTGAAATATGTCCAAGATCTCTCCAAACTTATCTCCCAACTGAAGGAAACCTTCCTCCAATGAGAAACTAGCTAAGAAAGTGGGTTTCTAAACCCCCCACTGCAACACCCTGCAACATAGCACAATAACCTATAGAAACTGCGTTGATGAAGAAAGTTGTAGCTTTTCCTGCAAACCTGAATGTGAAAATGAATGCAATAATCTTCCAAGAGGACTCTCAAGGAAATAGGTGGGATTCCCACTCGGGAACACCCGGTGCTAAACAACACAACAATCTCAACTAAACAACTGAAGAATTAAAATAGTCTAAACATACCATATACAAAATGATATTCCAAAACATAACCCCATATGGTTTCCATGCTGTTCCTTATATATATTATGAGCTTCCTTTCCCTTGGCCCCACTCAATTAGGTCATTTCCTTCATGAAATCAATCTCCCTCCAAAACTACGTTATTCCTCAATTAATCTCCACTCCTCCATAACAACGTTGTTGACTTGGTCAAAGTTGACTGAATCAACATGATCCAACCCTTGTTCACACTTGGAGGTGCTTTATTTAGCTATTGAAAAGGTCTCCTTTCACACTTGAAGTGTTTTTATTGCTTCTTAGGAGACTTATGGGCCTCCCCACCCACTTATTCACCTTTCTAGTGATAAAAAAAGCTATAATATTCCATTTAGCTGAAGGCTAAATTTGGAATATTACAGTCCTCCCCTCCAAAATGTTGCTTGTCCTCAAGAAAATGTAAATGGAGAGAAAAATTCCT
The DNA here is from genome assembly GCA_034641835.2 of Pinus albicaulis. Lineage (NCBI taxonomy): Eukaryota > Viridiplantae > Streptophyta > Pinopsida > Pinales > Pinaceae > Pinus > Pinus albicaulis. The sequence goes on from CM076569.1 coordinate 901,273,105, forward strand.
CCCCTCCTCCTCTTATGGCCTCCTCATCAATAGTTCCCACCACAACTCAAGATAATCTACAATAAATCTGCCCTCCAATCGCTCCTCCCAAGTATGCAAAACTAAATGGCTCACATCATGAGAAGGTGGAAGGTGTAAGCGGTAACCTTCTTGCTCTCCAATGGCCTCCTCAAGGTAGGAGTGATTACAAACATGGGTAATCTCATTCCCATTGAGATACTTCCATACCCATGCTATGATCCAAATGAAATGAGTCATCCTAGGTAGCTCATCAAAGAAATCCTTAACCCTCAGTTTATGCAATGTGTTGGGGTTGCATGGAGAGATTAGATTTTTCCATCCAAGTTGTTTCTCTCTCCATTTATGGTAGGTATGGGGTTTTTGGTGATCTTGGGCTGAAATTTCATGGCCTCCAAGATTGGCCCAAGTTACCCCACCAAACAAAACATCCATGAAGTGCCCCCTCCAAGAAGTCAAGTTCTCCAAATGGCTCCTCCCACATGAAGACAAGAGATATAGTGTAGAAATCATGGTTTGCCCATTGTTTCTCCTAAAACATGCAACATGTAAAGTACAGAGAATCATACTCCAAATGGGCACCTTCAACTCTTCTGCCACTCTCCCAACAAACCTTCCCATAAACATAAGAACATTATCAATATATGGAAGAAAAAACCAATGAAAACAAGTTGCCACATGACAACCAGGAGGTGTATCATAGTTCCATATATGGAACCAACGTAGTGCATCCCTTCCCTACCTCAAAACAATGAATAAAAAGTGTCTTTTCAGCCACTTGTTTGCTGCCACAATCATCCTACACGATAGAACCATACAAGTAACAAGTGGTGCCAATGGTGCACACCAAGAATCATGTGGCCTCCCACACAAACCAGCAATAGCATGGCCATCATCAATGTTGTAAATGGCCTCAAGTACATCACAATACCATATACAAGAAGGAATGATCCTCCTTAGTACAACATGCTACTCATATAAAGTAAAGGAGTACAAGTCATAATGCAAAAATGTACCTTCTCTACTATGTACTTTGGTCATTGAGCTAAAGTGGCTCATCTGAAAGCTCTCCCTCACTCTCAATGAGTAGGGAAGTGGTTGTTCCAACATCTCCATCACCATCCAGGCTATGCATCTCTTCATATGCTGATATATGTCTTTCTGGATTCCCTCCCAAGTGAACTCCTCAATCAAGGAATGAAATGCATCGAAGTGCATGGAAAGAAAGTCCACATGTGCTACATGTAGTAGCTTCTTCTTAAGCTCAGAAGCTCTAGTCAAGAAGACTCTGCCATAAGAATATATGACCTCATCATCCACCATGTATCTATCATCTCCATCTGGGTCATCGAGAATCATGCAAGCACCAAGATCCTTGGAGTACTCTACCAAAAGTTGAGACCTCCAGTATGGATCAATCCTCCTAAGCCTGACAGTGCTGTAGATCTGACATGTGAAGCTCCCCACATTTTGTTGTCTTTTCCTTTGACATCCCTCATGTCAATTTCATCCTCCAAAGTGCTACCATGCCCATCATGTAGCTGCTCATGCTCAAATAGAAGTGGTGACCTTTGGAAGTTGGCCTCCCATGAGAAGCTATCATCCAAAAAGAACCTCCTGATATTGGACAATGTAAGCATCAGTGGCCTCCATTTACTCCTATGTATGGAGGATTCCTTCCTTAAAGGAAATACCCTCTGTTTCTCCAAATCCCTGGAGTGGTCCCCTTGCACCATGGTGGTGCCATCCTCCATCACTACATCAACTTCTGTCAGCGCAGAATATGTAGTGAGAGTGGGTGATGCTGAAAATGGGAGAATGTCTCCCTCCTCCTTGAGTCTACCCCAGACTTTGTACACTGTAATAGACCCCTCCAAAGTATCCACCCCTCTGGAATCTAAGAGTGGTGTGCCCCAATGTGAAGCATCCCTCATCATCTCCTAATCTGGTGGTCTCCCCGATGGAATGCCTCCATGAAGTGAGACATCAATGTCAAGAGTATACTACACATATGGATGGAAAACTTTGTCCCTGCCCTCACTGCGCAAATCAGTCTGCCTCTTCTTTGCATCAACCCTCTGAAACAAATAGGGGTGTGTGCTCCTCATCATATGATATTGGTCATCCTCCCTATCTTCTCCTTTCATCTGTAAAGTTTGACAATCATGTTGTTCATTGATTGTACCTTGACCTCCACATATGAGATCCTTGGGAAATTCTTTCAATGATACAAGAATTCCTCTTGTTGGAGCATGTGCTCCATCTTCCTCTGCATGAGGTGCTAGATGTGCTCTAGATGTGACAACGTTGTTGCCTCCAACCTTCTCTTCCTCTTTAATATGAATGGGCAACCTTTCAATAAGAGGATACTCTTTTAAAAAGAATACCTCCATGCCATTCTTTCCAGGAGTATGAGATACAGATCTTGCCTCTAGCAAGGTGTTATGCAAGATGCCTTTAATAGTTTTCTGAAGTGGAGTTGGGTTTACAGATTTATCCAACACATGAAAAGTTTTTGTTTGTTTGGTTTTTTTAGCTCTACCAAAGGTGTTTCAGAATGTTTCTCATCAAAAATTTCCACTGATCTCTTTGTGAAATTTGCATAAGAAGAAGTATTTGCATTTTTTAATGAAAAGGACTCAAATATCCACCAAGCATAGACCTTACCTCCAAAATGTAGCGCTGCAACTTTAATGGCTTCCTTCTCTGAAACTTGGTGCTGCTGCAAATAGGTGTCTAGCTCCTCCACCCAAGCACTTGTTGAACATCCTGGTGAACCATCAAAATTAGATAGAGAAAATCTACCCATATCATGCTGCTTGCTCCTCTCCACATTGATCTTGCAAAACTCTTGGAAGGTGATATGATCTCTGAACTTCTTAGTTTGAGATTCATATTCTTGTAGATAATCACTAAGAGTTTCCCTCCTAGGCATTTCTTCTTCTTTCATCTCCCTCATCGTAGATCTAGGCATATGGTTGCGCTGTGAATAATAGTGTGTGGCTACATGCTCACACCTATCAGGTGCAAATCTAGAGTTTTCTTTAGATCCAAACTCCTTTGGAGATTCCCTCTCCCTTCTCATCTTCTTGAGATCTCCTTTAATGCTCTGCATGGTTTGAAAGAGAATCTTTGAGAGCTCCTCCTCCTTTCTTCCTCCAAATAATGGAGTCTTTTTTTTCTATACATATCTTCTTCTCCTTCTTCTCTTGATAGCATAATGGCTGAGATCCACAGGCCGAGCCAAGATTATGCTCTGATACCATTGTAATATTCCCAAATGGGGAAGCAGCAATATATGAACATAAAACTAGAAATAATGGTGCAAATAAACTCATAAACATTGGAGACCAATATGGAGACATATCATCATGTATTATATCATCAAATCAATACATAATAGTGAGGCATGAATCATATACAATGGGAAAACAAGCCTCCTATAAGCAATCACTCCTGAATCTGAACTGCTGCTACAATACAAAATGCCACAAGACTGCTACAACGTAGTTATAAACATACCGCTACAACAAAAGAATGTACAAAATATGTAGGGCTGTTATAGGCCTCAAAATATATGCCCAATACAGATCTAGGCTTAATACAAACTCCTACAAAGAACCCGAAAAGGGTTTTCAGAAATACACCCTATACAAGATGGGATCTAAAGCTCTAGTGTTGAAGATTCACTACAAAATAAAGCATATGAGTGTAGAAGGCTGAAATATAGCAGGTTTGGTGTAGATCCCCTCAAAGGCCTCCTCCAATGAAAGGATGAACCCCTCAATCAGAGGAAAACACTCCAAAGGAGCCACAAGATCCCTCACTGAAGCTGCCCTAAAAAAAATTCAATTCCCAGCTAAAACAATGCTGGAAATGATGGGAAATAGTTGGCCTAGTGCCAAAAATCTGGAATATGTCCAAGAGCACCCAAAAATGATATCGCAAGTGAAGGAAACCTTCCTCTAATGAGAAACTAGCTCAGAAAGTGGGTTTCTAAACCCTCCACTGAAACACCCTGAAACACAACACAATAACATGCAGAAACTGCGTTGATGAAGAAAGTTGTAGCTTGGCCTGCAAACCTGAATGTGGAAATGAATGCAATACTCTTCTAAGAGGCCTCTCAAGGAAATATGTGGGATTCCTGCTCAGGAACACCCGGTGCTAAACAACACAACAATCTCAACTAAACAGCTGAAGAATGCAAATATTCTAAATAGACCATATACAAAATAATATTCCAAAACATAACCCCATAGGGTTGCCATCCTCTTCCTTATATATATGATGAGCTTCCTTTCCCTTGGCCCCACTCAATTACGTCATTTCCTTCATGAAATCAATCTCCTCACTGAAGCTGCCCTAAAAAAAATTCAATTCCCAGCTAAAACAATGCTGGAAATGATGGGAAATAGTTGGCCTAGTGCCAAAAATCTGGAATATGTCCAAGAGCACCCAAAAATGATATCGCAAGTGAAGGAAACCTTCCTCTAATGAGAAACTAGCTCAGAAAGTGGGTTTCTAAACCCTCCACTGAAACACCCTGAAACACAACACAATAACATGCAGAAACTGCGTTGATGAAGAAAGTTGTAGCTTGGCCTGCAAACCTGAATGTGGAAATGAATGCAATACTCTTCTAAGAGGCCTCTCAAGGAAATATGTGGGATTCCTGCTCAGGAACACCCGGTGCTAAACAACACAACAATCTCAACTAAACAGCTGAAGAATGCAAATATTCTAAATAGACCATATACAAAATAATATTCCAAAACATAACCCCATAGGGTTGCCATCCTCTTCCTTATATATATGATGAGCTTCCTTTCCCTTGGCCCCACTCAATTACGTCATTTCCTTCATGAAATCAATCTCCCTCCAAAACTGTGTATTCCTCAATTAATCTCCACTCCTCCATAACAACGTTGTTGACTTGGTCAAAGTTGACTAAATCAACATGATCCTACCCCTGTTCACACTTGGAGGTGCTTTATTTAGCTACTGAAAAGGTCTCCTTTCACACTTGAAGTGTTTTTATTGCTACTTGGGAGACTTATGGGCCTCCCCACCCACTTATTCACCTACCTAGTGATAAAACAAACTATAATATTCCATTTAGCTAAAGGATAAATTTTTGGAATATTATAATGGAGGATCCGCTGGTGGATAAATATCAGTGGATCGTGGTAGATCCGGTTACTAAACCAACGACAATGTCAGATGAAGATTGGTTGAAGTTGGATTGGAAGGAAAAGAGCACAATGCGGTTGTGTATCTCAGATTTGGTATTGTTGAATGTATCTGGGAAACTACGATGAAGAAATTGTGGGTCAAGTTAGGGAATTTGTACTAATCTAAGTCACTGGTGAATAAATTGTTCCTGCGGAAAAAGTTGTATAACCTGAGAATCAAGGATGGATACTCGTTGACAGAGCATATGAACGTATTCAATACTATGGTAAGTCAGTTTTCATAGGTTGATATTAAAATATTAGCTGAAGATAAGTGCATTAGTGATATTAAAATATTAGAGATTCGTGGGATAGTCTGGTTATTGCAATAGGTAGCAATACACCAACCTCAAATTTTGATGAAATTGTATCAGCCTTCTTGTCGGAGGAAATGAGATGGAAAAATAATATGGAGGGCCAGAATGGAGATGCCTTATATGTACGATGAAGGTCTCAGAACAGAAAAATAATAATTTCTTAAGTGGGAGATCTAAATCTAGAGGGAGATCTAAACCTCCAGGAAATCATGTAAAGGTGTGCTAGAAATGTGGAAAGGAAGGGCACTTAAAAAAGGACTATAGATCTAAATCTCCTGAGAAAGGAAAGGGATCTGATGATGCTCCTTCTATAGAGGCGAAAACCACCTCATATGAAGGTGGGGATGTGTATTTGGCTTCTTCTTCAAATACAAATGTAGATCATGATGCATGATTGATTGAATCAGGTGCATCCTTTCACTTCACTCCCCATAGGGAGTTTTTATGTGAGTATGAGAAGTATGATGGTGGTGATGTATTCTTAGGGGATGATAGTAAGGCCATAATCGTCAAACGCTGAAAGTTCAAGCTGAAGCTACAAGGTGGAAGGATTAGAACACTTCCCGATGTTCTTCATATTCCTGCATTGACCAAAAATCTGATTTCTGTAAGAAAGATGGATGACGTAGGTGTAAAAACAGTGTTCGAGAAAGATATGTGCAAGATGGTTTAGGGAGAACTGATATTAATGCGGGTAGTTCGGATTGGAACTTTGTACAATATTTTGGGTAGCATTGTTATTGATGGGTGAAATAGTTATGTGGTTCCTGAAAGTGGAGGAGGAAGCCTAGCAGTCTCTGGAGAAAATACCATGTTATGGCATCAAAGGCTTCGACATATTGGAGAGAAAGGCCTTCGAATACTTCATGGTAATGGTATGGTAGAAGGTATGTCTAATTTCTCTCTTGATTTCGATTTTTTGTGAACATTTTGTATATGGGAAGCAGAATAAAGTGAGTTTCCCTTTTGGTGCTAAGAGGGAAAACAATATTTTAGAGCTTGTTCATAGTGATGTGTTTGGACGTGTGTCGGTTCCATCACTCAGTAAGTCTATGTACTATGTGTCATTTATAGATGACTACTGAAGGAATACATGGATATATTTCCTGAGGAATAAATCTGAAGTCTTTGATAGATTTAAATAATTCAAGCCTCTAGTGGAAAACCAGATAGAGAAGAAGATAAAAGGTGCTAAGGACAGATAATGGTGGAGAGTTCTAGAAGAAGCAATTTGAAGAGTTTTGTAAGAAGTGTCATATAGCACTGTAGAATAGTACTCCATACACACATCAGAAAAACAGAGTTGCAGAAAGAATGAAGATAACGCTGATGGAAAAGGAAAAAATCATGCTTAGTGATACCGGGTTAAGACAGGAATTCTGGGCAGAGCCAGTGGAGACTGCATGTTACCTGGTTAACATATCAACTTCATTAGCATTGGAGGATAAGACTCCACATGAGGTATGGACTGGTAAGAAACCCTCTCTTCTACATATGAGGGTATGTGGATGTGATTCATATGTACATGTTCCAAAGGAGATAAGGACCAAGTTCGATAATAAATCTGAAAGGTGCATCTTTATTGGGTATAAGGATGGTTTAAAAGATTACAAGCTCTGGAACCCAGAAACAGGGAAGGTTGTGTACAACCGATATGTGGTGTTTATAAGGTGAAAGATGTTGTAAAACATGAAGTCCTACCAAAGGATCCTGAGAAGATATAGTTTGAGCTAAAGGAGGAAGAATAAGACTCTACAACAGAACAAGATTCAGAAGAGGAAGAGCCAAAAACTCCAGCTGTGAGAAGGTAAATTCGAGAAAGAAGGTAGCCAAAAAGGTATAGTCCATCTTCTTTCTGTTCAAAATTTTCTTTATCTATCATTGATGATGATCCCAGAACTGTCAAGGAGGCATTGGAGTTAGAGGATGGAAAACTCTGGAAGGAGGCCATGGTTGATGAAATGGAATCCTTGCACAAAAATGAGGCATGTGATCTGGTGGAGTTGTAGGTTGAAAGGAATCCCATTGGGAGAAAATGGGTGTTTAAGAAGAATATGAATGTAGAAGGCAAGGTGGAGAAATACAAAGCTCGGTTGGTAGAAAATGCTTATTCCCAAGTGTCGATAATTGATTTTGGTGATATTTTTTCTCCTGTTTCCAAGGTTACTTCTATTTGTTGTTGTTGCATTTGATTTTGAGGTAGATCAGATGGATGTGAAGACAACATTTATTCATGGGGATGTGGAAGAGGAGATATACATGAAGCTACCCGAAGGATTTGCATTGAAGGGTAAGAAATAATTGGTATGTAGGTTAAAAAAGTCTCTCTATGGATTAAAACAATCACAAAGGATGTGGTATTAGAAATTTGATACCTATATACGGGGACTTGGCTTCACCAGAAGCAAAGAGGATTATTGTGTGTATTTTAAATTAATTGGTGACTTTTTTTTTTATTTGGTCTTGTATGTGGATTATATTTTGTTGGTTGAAAATGACAAAGAAATTATCCAGGATTTGAAGACCCAATTGTTCTGCAAATTCGACATGAAAGATCTTGGTGTTGCAAAATATATTTTGGGCATGGAAATTAAACGATATCAGGCAAAGAGGAAACCCTAGTTTAACCAGAGGAAGTATTTCGAGACAATATTGCAGAGGTTCAATATGCAGGATAGTAAACTGGTGAATGTTCCCATTCCTATAAGTGTGAAGTTACCTGTTGAACAGTGTCCCAAGACACAAGAAGAAGAAGAGGACACGTCCTGTGTTCCATATGCAAGTGTAGTGGGTAGCTTTATGTATGCAATGGTATGTACTAGACCATACATTTCACATGTAGTGGGAGTATTGAGCAGGTTTATGTCAAAACCAGGGAAGGAGCATTGGACAGTAGTGAAGTGGGTTTTCAGAGATTTTCCCAACACTAGTGATTATGGTTTGTGCTACTAGGGAAGACCAGGATTGGACAGAGTTTTGTACATCCATGGTTTTATTTATGTATACTGGGCTAGAGATCTAGACCAAAGAAGATCTACAAGTGGGTATATTTTTAGCCTATTTGGAGGTGAATTCATTTGGATGAGTAACAGATCTTATGTAGTGGCTTTGTCAACTAAAAAGGCAGAATACATGGCAACCACTCATGCAATCAAGGAAGTAGTTTGGTTTCAGAGATTGTGTTCAACTATGGGGTTGGTGCTACTAGCTATAAGGATAAACTGTGATAGCCAAAGTGCAATTTTATTGGCTAAGAACAAGGGAAAATTTTAAGGATGGAAAATTATCTTAAACTTTAAAAAATTGGTGAATCTCACTAGTCCCTAATATGAAAATTATAATTTTTTTACTGATGTATTTGTAAAATTATTGAAATTTATAATGATATTATATATAATATCTATATAAAGTTGGCTAATTTTAACGTAAAATAAATTTATATTGTAAAATTTGGGCGAATCATTTTTATAAAAAGAATGCAAATTGGCAAATCGTTTTCATGGAAAAAACATGGAAAATTAGCCCACCTGTGAATATTGGCCCCTACAATTTTCCATGCTAAGAACCCTGCTTATCATTCAATGACAAAGCACATTGATGTTCACCATCACTTTGTGAGAGATATCGTTGAGGATAAAAAGGTGGTTTTGGTAAAGGTGGAAACTTTGAAGAATGTTGTAGATGCATTGAAGAAGTTTGTGAGCACTGAAAATTTCTCTTGGGGTAGGGAAACAATGGGTGTTGCAGGACTGGACCAATGAATAAGCTCTCCCGTGCCCCCCTGTGGAAATCAAAAAACAAGTGGGGGAATGTTGGGTTTGTGTTATATTTTGTCGGGGTCCAGGGTAGCAGCCTAGGAATTTTTTTTTGGACCCTATATTAGGTGGGAAGACATGGATATGGTTTTGTGCATGGGTTTGCACATGGTTTTAGGCATGATTTTTTTCTGCTCATGGTATTTTGTAGATCTGGTCAAGGTAACTACGACTATGTTCTAATCCAAGGTTAATGGATTGGGGTTTATGAATGCTTCAGCATGTATATATATGTGTTGTAACACTAAAAGGAATATAATGAAAAATCAAGCTGGTAGTATTGATTTGGGATCCAGGGGAAAATATATGTGTATATATGTTTTATGTTTTATGCAATCGCTATTGTTTATTTTCTGTTTTTAAGAATTCATTTGCAGAAAATTTTTGTACATGGTTAAAACCTACACAGTGTTAGTAGAGTTGAAGTTGAATTTGAAAGAAATACTTAACAAAGGATACATTAGGCCAAGTGTATCACCATGGGGTGCACTAGTCTTGTTTGTGAAAAAGAAAGATGGTACTCTTAGGTTGTGCATTGATTATAGGCAGTTGAATAAGGTGAACATCAAGAAGAAGTATTCGTTGTTGAGGATTGATGAATTATTTGATCAGCTAAAGGGAGCAACAATGTTCTTAAAGATTGATTTGAGATCCAGATATCCTCAGGTACACATCAAGGAAGAGGACATATACAAGACAACTTTCCAGACTAGGTATGGGCATTATGAGTTTCTTGTAGTTCCATTTGGTTTGACTAATGCTCCAACTACCTTTATTTGCTTGAAGAATAATGTTTTTCATCTGTATCTGGACATGTTTGTTATTGTATTCATTGATGAAATTTTGATATATTCTAAGAATGAGGAAGAGCATGTCGAGCATTTAGTAGCAGTGTTGAGATTGCTAGGAGAGCATAAATTGTATTCCAAGTATTAAAAGGCAGTTTCCTTCAGATAAAGGTACACTACTTGGGGCATGTGGTCTCCAAGAAAGGCATAGAAGTAGATCCATAAAATATAAGAGCGATCATGGAGTGGGTATCTCCTAGAAAGGTGTATGAGGTAAGATCATTCATGGGGCTAGCGGGCTATTATAGGAGGTTTATCAGGAACTTATCTCACATTGCAAATCCTATCACGTCCTTGAATCGAAAAGGTAATAAATTTGAATGGACAGAGGAGTGTGCAGTCAGTTTTGAAAAATTGAAGTAATTTTTGACAAACACTCCAACGTTAAATATTGTAGACCCAGATAAAGAGTTTGTAGTGTGTACGAATTTTTGCAAGAGAGGACTTGGTGGAGTCCTTATGTAGGAGGCATAGGTAGTATGCTACGAGTCACGGAAACTAAATGAGCATCAGTAGAACTATCTGACACCAGGGAAAATTTTAAGGATGGAATTTATCTTAAAGTTTAGAAATGTTGGCGAATATTACTAGTCCCCAATATGTAAATTGTAATGTTTTTTATGATATTTTTGTAAAATTATTTAGGTTTATAATTATTTTATATTAGTATATTTAAAATTTTGGCAATTTTTAGGGTAAAATAATTTTATAATATAAAATTTGGGTGAATCAATTCTAAAAAAAATGGAAAATGGCGAATTTGTTTTTTGGAAAAAGCATGGAAAATTAGCCCACCTGCAAATATTAGCCCCTAAAATTTTCTCTTTTTGACACATGATCTTGAGTTGGCAACGATCATTCATGCATTGAAGATGTGGAGGCACTATCTTCTTGACAGGAGGTTTGTTTTGATGAGTTATCATAGGGGGTTGAGATACTTGTTTGACCAACCGAATATGAATGCCAGGAAAGCTAGATGGTTGGCCACAATCAACAAGTTTGACATCGTGATCAGGTACATAAAAGGATAAGAGAACAAGTTCATAGATGCTCTTAGTAGGCGAATACAGGTAAATCACATTACATCTATGAATTCTTATGGGACAAACTTGCAGGATCAGATCTTACAAGCATGTTAGCAAGATGGTAGGTATAGAGAGCTTAGGAACATGTTACAATAGAGTAGATGTATAGGTAGTGGTCCAAGTACAGGTACAGATGCATAGGATGTGGACTATCATCTCTCAGTAGATGGCTTGATCATATTTAGGGATAGGATATATCTATCTGATAGTAGTGAGCTCAAGAATATTATCTTGAGAGAGTTTCATGTGAAACCATATTCAGGTCAACCAGGATACCAAAATACATTGAAAAAAATGAAGAAGTTTTATTATTGGCAGAATATGAAGAAAGATGTCGCATAGTTTTTGGCAAGATGTTTGGACTGTCAGTAGGTAAAGGAAGAGTGTAGGCATCCAGGTGGACTACTACAACCAATTCTTGTTCCAGATTGGAAATGGGAGGTCATTTCCATTGACTTCATTATAGGTTTGCCGAGTACATGTAGAAAATAATGATTCCATCATGGTTGCGGTGGACAGGTTGACTAAAGAAGCACAATTCATTCTAGTGAAGAATACATATTCAACTAGTGATGTGGAACAAGTGTTCATTAGAGATGTGTTGAAATTTCATGGTGTTCCGAAGAAGATTGTGTCAGACAGGGATGCAAATTTTAGTTCCAAGTTTTGGAATGAGTTGTTTGTAGGTTTAGGACATAGTTGGCCTTCAATACAACTTATGATCCACAGACATATGGACGGACTGAGAGGGTCAACCAGATATTGGAGAACATTTTGAGGATGTACGTGAAGCATCAATAAAGGATATAGGAGGTGTACCTTCCGTTGGTTGATTTATCTTACAAAATGGTTACTAGAAGTCACTGAGTATGAGTCCGTTTGAGCCATTGTATGGATGGAGTTGCAATACTCCCATCAGTTGGAGTGATCTGGTGAACAGGGTATTGATTGGACTGGACATGTTAGCATAAATGGAACAGGAAATGCAGGTAATCAAGAAGAATATAAAGGCAACATAGAACAGGAAATAAATCTATACAAATCAGAACAGTTTGTTTGAGTTTTAGGTTGGGGAATAGGTGTACTTCCACATCAAGCAAAGAAGAGCTCCTTGCGGATTGGATCATGTGCCAAGTTGGCACCTCAGTTTTGTGGACCTTTCAATATTCCTGAAAGGATTGGGAAAGTATCCTATCGAATTACACATCCTCCAACATTGAAATTCCATGATTTTTTCCACGTGTCATTGCTTAAGAAGTATGTTAAAGATGATGATCATGTGATTTATTGGTATGTATTACAGGTGGAGCCAGATGGAGAATTCTAGTCGGAACCTCAGTGTATATTTGAGGGAAAGGTGCTCATGCTCCAAAACCAAGAAATTGAGTAGGTTAAAGTGCAGTGGAAGCACTTTGGGCCAAATGAAGCTACATGGGAGATGGAATATCAAATGCGGGATATGTATCCTTCTTTATTCATTGGTTGAGAAAATGTCCTTGATATATGTTTTGGTATGATTTTTTGGTATATGTACATATGTATGTGGATGTAAATACTGCCACGAGTTGTGTTATAAATCTCCAATAAGCAGTATGGTGTCATGTCATTATGGTTGTCACGTTGAATTTTGTCATTTTGGTTTTCTTCTCAGCAGGTTGATCATCGTAAATACTGCAATGAGCTAAGTTAATTATAGTTTTCATGTTGCATGTTGTCATTTTGGTTTGCTTCTCAGTAGGTTGATCATTGTAAATACTAAAATGAGCTAAGTTATAAATCTCTATGGGCAGTATCTTTTTATTTCAGTATTCTTGTTTGTTGTAGATGTCATTGAACACTGAGGACGGTGTTCCCCCAAGGGGAGGGTTCTGTAACATCCCTGATGAAAATTCCATGTAATAAAATTTAATAAGGAAAAATAATAACCACAGTTATGAGACACTTTTTCGAAGTTGAATGGTGGGAAAAAACATCCTATTGTAGGAGTTCATTTCAATTATTATAACCAAGGAAATTGGGAAAGGAAATGGAAAATGATTTGGAAAGGAAAAATGTAATTTTTGGCTATTTATGGAAATAATGGAAATTAGGAGAAAACGAAGGTGAAAGGTCATAGGTTTCATGTGAGGAGGAAAATCAAGTAAAAATAAGAAAAAATGAAGAAAATAGAGGCCTCATTAATAAAAAGGCTTCTTAGGATCAATTCATGAATTTTGGTCAATTTAGTTTTGGAGATCTCTCTCTATTCTCTCCCTCTCTCACTCTTGGACACTTAGATTTTTTTTGGAGAATTCAACATTGGATCAAGAAAGGAAAATAAGGCAAAAAGGAGGTAAAGATCAAGCAAGGAAGAGAAGGATCAAGCAACAACAATGGGTTTACTTACGAGTATCGATTTGCATGTGTGATTTCCTTGCTAGATTTTGCATGCATGGTTATGCATGTGTTTTCTTGGTTATTTTGCTGTCATTGGCATGGGGTTTTCCATGTGTGACAATGTTATTCATCCTTGCCTTTCCATTTTTGGATAGCCCTGGTGTGATGGGGTTTTGGTTGAGCTGGATTGTGGGATGGATTCAAAACTGAGTGAGGTGGATCTCTGAATGAAATAATGCATGGCCTAATAATCCCTGAACCAAAATGTGGATTGTGGTAAATACATTAGCCTAGTAACCCTTGAAATAGACTGTGATTTGTCGTAAAGATGGGTATTTTGTGACTCGGTGGGCCTAGGAATCCTCGACCAGTGAATGGGGGGATATACAATAAAGCCTAGAGGTGGATGCCCTTGATCAAGCCTAGGAATCCTTGATGGTGAATGGTAGAATATATGTTAAATCCAATAGGGTGGTGTGTTTATTATGGCCTAGTGATCCCTAGATCAGACTGTGGATTGTGGTACAACCTAGATACTAGGAGATAGGAAAATTCCTCATAGTGTAGGTGGAGAAATCTGGTGGAATCCATGCTTGTTTATGGCCTAGTGATCCAATGAGGATTGCGGTAAAGCCTGTTTCTATTGATGAATGTGAGGAAGTTTAGCCTCGGGAGGCCCTGGTTGATTCTTTTGGTTTGAGTCCCACATTCATGCTTGGAATATGGCACAAGTGTGATTGGTTGAAGGGAGATTTGGCTTAGCCAATCTATGGTCGGGTGTAATGGGAAGAGATTTTTCCTTTGCATTCATTAATACGAGTTCCTTTCCTTGGAATTTTATGTGTAAATGTACTTAATTATATGTGGCATTTATGGTTGATGTATCCTCATTATTTTTGTTGTTTATATTTTGGTTATGAATTTGTTTCATGACAATGAAAATGTATGGTTCTCATTGTGTTTTTATTTGTAAATGAACAACAATGAATATATGTCCTAATATATGATAATTCAACTAATGTGATAAGACTTCAATTCTTCTTAGAGATTCTTAGATAAGTATAAGACCCCCATGCTTAGATATGTTATTATGATCTGTTGAATGCATATTTGTGACATGTTTGACGAAACACCTGTCATGGCTAGTAGGGGTCTAGTCAAGTATCTGTTCAATAATTTTCATTGGCATAATTTTCTCTCTATTTAATTTTTTTCATGTAAATTTCATGGAGTTTAGGGCAGTGATTGGGTCCTAGCCGTGGAATTCATCCTTAAACCTCGCAGTCACTGGCATAGCACTAGCTGGAAAAGGCCACAGTTACATTCAAGCATGCTCATGGGAGCGACTGGGACCCACAATCGCTTGGAGGGATTGGAAAGGGAGCGATTGGGGCTCTAGGTCCTTGAATTATTGAGTTCCCTTAGGGGTTGGTCACCTGGAAAGGTGGGGTAGCTCTTGGAGGTTCTATTGGTTATGTGGATGATCGGTTTGGTTGTATTTTATTGGTTCCACTTCCTTAAGGTGACCTAGGAGGTTGAGTTAGATCATAGTGGCCCCTCGTCACATGTTTACCCAAATGGACTGGTTAACTTAGGTAAATGTGGGAGGAGAGTGTTATAGTTTCTCCCACTTCTTCAGTAACATGGGATTCATTTCTTTCCTTTATTTTCTTATTGTCCTTCTTGAGTTTAGGAAATTTCCCTTTGAAATGGCCATATTCATTACATTTATAGCATTGGATATTTGTGTATATCTTCTTTCTTTTGTGAGGATCAAACTTCCAAAATTTCCTTTCTTTTCCTAGCCATGGCAGCATATGCTTGAAATTGTTCATTCGATCCAACATCGCTCTTTTCCTTCAGCCTAGTTTCTTCAATCTTACATAATGACCAAAGTTTGCTAAATTCAATCGATTACTTCTTTCCATAGATACTTGATACAAATTTTCCCCATTCATCAGCTAGTGCATTGAGCACAACGATGGTCATTTCTTTATCAGATATTATTTCTTTCAATGGAGGCATGGTTTTTGAGGTATTTTTCTTCTTCCAAGAGTTGTGACGATGTGATCCATGTGATGTGATGGATGGTCCTCCTTGATGCTCCTTAGTTTTATCGGCTCTTATGTATCCTTATTTCAAGTGGATGATATTCAAGCTGCCTCTTCTTGTACTGTCACCTTAGCTCTGATACCATGTTGAGAAATCTAGGGTCAACTTACTTAGATAATTGCTTGTGATGTTATTTTAACTTAACTTGAGGTACTTGTTATTAAATTCTTCTTTCACTTGATTATTATTGTGTTCTCTATCATCAAACAACTACCAAAAAATGAGGATCAAAGAGACAAGAGGACACAAAATGTAGGCTGCTAGCTAGGGATAAAACCTCTCCTCTTGAGAGGAAAACCCACAAGAATTCTTCTCTTCTTGTAGAATTTTCAAACGAAGAATTACAATACATAATACCCTTGAAAAGGACCCCTCCAAGACCAAGTTGACTTTACTTCTTAGTGGGATATCCTTACACAACTTACAACAATTTTTTTTTAACTTTCGGCAACAACTTCGACCCCAACAACGTCTTCAGAAACTTTGATCCCAACAAATTTTATAGCAACTTCAACCCCAAAAAAATTTCTAACAACTTCAAACCCTAACAAACTTGAGAAACCTTGACTTCCAAGAACTTTCCATCAATTTTTTCCTCCAACAAATTTCCAGCAACTTCTACCTCTAGCAACTTTCCAACAATTTTGACTTCTAGCAACTTTCCAACAGCTTTGTCCTCCAACAAATTTCCAACAACTTTGTCCTCCAAAAAATTTCCATCAACTTTTACTTGGTATATTCAAACTTCCATTGCACTTCAGAGAGAGAGAGAGAGAGAGAGAGAGAGATCCAATTTTTTTTTACTCTACCTCGCTTCTTGAACTTCGCTTTCCTTAGAACTTCTTCCTTTTAAGGTCAAACTCTTTTTCTTGATTCTTTATATGTGTTGGATGTGTATTTCAAATGAGTTCTAATGCCTCTTACATATAGTCTTTCCAGGGGTGAAAATAATCTCCATGAGGTCGACTTGATCTTAAATTTCTTTTACATAATACAAGATTCCTAAAGAGGTATTAACTCTATGAAAATGAATATTTTGACTTCATAATTCTATGATAAACCTAGAATCACTTAATGCATGCTTGAAATAAAAATAAATTTACCTTGAGCATGAAACTCATGCACCAAAAATTAAAATAATTATTAAATTTATCTCTTTTCATCAAATGCATAAAGCATGATTACAATTGGCATTATAAAGAAAAAACCTAGCTACACATTTCAACATTAAGATGATGAAAATTGGTGTTCAAAATCCAATAGTGAGGATAGCTCACGCCATATCTCATCTTCAAAGTGTCGGCCATGGTCGGAAACCAATTGTTTCGGAACCCTGGATCGAGTGATGACATGGTTAAAGAAGAATAGGGCTGAACTAGTTGCGGTGTTATTGAACGTGGGCATGTATTCATCCAATTTTTTGAAATAGTTAACTAACATGATAATAAAATTATGGCTATTATTAGATGCGGGTTGACACTCCATAAAATCGATGGCCCATTTGCAGAAAGGAACAATGACGATGACAGGATGAATGGGATAAGGTGAAGCTCGCACCTTTGGGGTTTATAACTGGAAATTGGGAGTCCTTGACTACCTCAATGTATTTGCTAAAGAGATAAGGCCAAAGGTATCCAACACACGTGATTTTTTGGGCAGTGGCCATTCTAGAGCGATGACCACCACAAGTGCCACTGTGGTAGGAATTGAGCACTTTCTCAACTTTTCAATAGGGGCCAGGAGAGTTCTCAAAAACCAATGCATGTAGACATGGTCTTCAAAGTTAGGAGATTTATAGAGGCTCCACATTCTTGGTTAGTCTTGTACATGGTCTAAAAGGTGAGTGACAAAATTTTGACGGAAAGAAGTCAATATTTCAATATTCGTTTCATAGCGAAGAGGTATTTGAAAGTATGAAAGGAAGTCATTAGTAAGATTAAAAATGGTAGAATTAGAGGCATGTAGTTGTTCGACATACCACTTAACATTAACTCTAGTTAGGGCACGTCCAGTTAGGGCGCATTGAAAAAGACGAAGATGGATGAATACCCCAATTATGGAATTGGACGAACACCACATGTGAAAGGAGCGAATGTGATTGGTAGGGTCTTCTCTAGAATTTCTCTCAAACTTTGGAATGTCTAATGGAAGCTTAGTTGGAATAGGGGGCCAATTTTGGTTATGGAGAAGAGGGTCATTGATCAGATGGTTTAAATCAAGAAGGTTGAAACCAACCATATAGGGAAGTAAGGGGGGAGTACTGGCCTTGCCCAAATATGTTCCAATGTTACTGGATCTAGGGTTACCCTGGTTGAGACTTGTGTTACCACCTGGGTTTCCACCACCCACATTAGCTCCTGACATGGTGGCAATGAAGGGTTGGGAAGACACAAAATCAGAGGAGGAACTAAAGGAATTTAAAGAACTAGAGTACAGATGTGGACTAAGTGGAGCACTGCATATATGGAACCTTACTCATTGAGCAGGGGTAAGTAGTCTTCCTAAAGAAAATTGGGGGTGAAGGCCACGAAGTATCCACGATAGATATCTAGAGGGAGAAATGATGTTAAGAAAGAAAACTCAAAAGGCTAAGGGGTGATGATAGGGGAAAATCATAACAAACAACAATCAAACGCTAGTGCAGTGGTGTAAGTGTAAAATAACTATAATGATATGCTACTCTAATTCAAGAAAACCCGTACTACCAAATAAAAACAAACCTCTAGCCTAAATGTGATCTAAATCCTCAAACAAGTCCTATTTCTACTATTTTAGATGGCATTCCAAGAGACTTCTTATTTGACATAATCTGATCCACATGAGAAAAGTTGTCTAGAGAAAGGTGCGGTAGAGGACTGACTACTCACCCAAAACCAATCCTATAGGGTGTTTTTCAAGATTGGCCACTACACTTACCTTCGTCCCATATGGGCAGTCGAGTCTTGATATTCTTGGTGATTAGGCACAACACGGGATTCCCTACCATGATTTGTGTAACCTCTAGGAGAACCAATTGCACTATGACCAAGCATAACCCCCTCTAAATCGGGTTTCCGATGCACTCTAACTTTGGACCATGGGATGGTGGAGGATTTTAAGCTCTCTAAATGTCAACTATATATGTCTCAATGTAAGCAATCAATGAGTGTTACTGGAAGCCTGTCCCATTAATCCTACACCTAACTAAAAATATTTTTTTGGTCCTGTGCCCAAGTGGGCTTAATATATGTGAGTTAAGTTATTATTATGGTGGAGTATTTGAAGTCTTAGCTTGGTAGCTAAAACGAAGTTCACATTCCCTTTAGGTGTGCGTGTGTGTGAGATGTTTCAAGTGGATGATTTAATTAAGCATGTTTTGATGATGCCATGTGCTGCTGAAAATAAAGTGCATAAATTATAAATGATGTTGAAACTGAACAATAAAATAAACAAAAAACTCAAGAACATAACCCCTCACTCAAGAAGGCCATCAAGTAGCAAGAAAAGTGATGGAAAACAAGAAACTCAAAGACACATAAATTTCCAAAAGATCAATTATCTAAGGGGGTGGTATCTAAAGTAAAAAATATGCTAACAATGGTGAATAAAGCTAACAAGAAACAAAGAGTAAAATGCTATAAAATGGAAAGCAATAAGCTGCAAAAATAGGGATGCACAAGGGGATCCTAAAGAGGAGAGACAACACAAGATTCTAAAGTGAATGTAAAAACCTATCTAAATGGACTGTAACAAACTGTAAAAAAGAATGAAAAATATAGGATGGAAATGTTGCACACTAGACTCCTCACTTCAAGAATTATCTTCCTAAATGACATAGGTGTACTCTAAACCATAGGGTTATTTTTCCCTCCTAAATGAGAAACTACTAAGTGGATCCAAGCCTAGAGGTGACTCAATAAATAATAGATACCCTTCGCAACACACATGAAACAGTTTCAGTAAAAACTAAAAAAAATAAATAAATAAATTAAATAAAAATTCTGGAAAAGTGCAGATGTGGTTTCTGACCTGGAAAGTGTGTTTGAACGCAGAAACTGGGTTGAAAAGTTCACCTGGGGGGTACAAAAAATGAGCCAAAAGTGTGCTCCGTTCTAGATTCTTCCACTCGAAAAATATGTGACCAGTAGAAAGATATAAAAACCCACCATAAATATAAATATTCTAGAAAAGGGAGAAATAATGATTAAAATTGAGAAAGATAAAAATTGGAAAAAACACTGAAAATGGTTGCAACAATAGTCACCAAAGTTATGAATTACTACACTACTGGAGTTGCCATTTGCTATTACGGAGTATTTCTGCAAGTGTAAAATCCTTTCACTTAAGTTATAGGTGACTTATAATGCTAAAAAAAAAAAAAAAGTTGTGTCTATGCTTTAGATATGTAACAAAATGTTAGATAAAACCTTGCAACAAAATAGATCATGAAAACAGAAACATATAACAACAAAAAGTAGAAGTGAAACAATCCAATGGAGGACTTGAATAAATAATTTTATTATTGAGTACATTTGATGAGGAGAAATTACAAAATGGGCCTGGAAATCCTCCTTCGTTGGATGGGTCCTTCTTGAACTTGTGCTTCAATAACATGCTTCTCTCTCAAAATATGTGGTATGCAATGGGCTAAAAGAAACAAAATAGTTCTTGAACTCAAGTGGGATCTCAACTGCTATGAGATGATAATGAGTGGGAAAGCACCTCGACATTAATGGGCAAGGCATTGTGAACCCCATCAAAGTGGAGGAATTTCTTCGTTATGGAGGACTTGGATATGTTAGAAAATAGGTTGGGCAATGCTTCAAGACAACCAGTGACCAACCAACGACAGATGGTGAAAGCACCTCATCACATTCTAGTGATAATGAGGATTCCACGAGCACTTATTAGAGGCACACTAGGAGAAAGTGTTCCAAGGAAATTCAAAAATTTTGGAGAACGAATCTTTGTAGTTACTATAATGAGGATGGACACCAAAAAGCCGCGTGTCAGACACTCCAGGCCCAGGAAACGCCTATGAAGAAACTAGCTGGTGAAGATATTCAACGAGAGAATCTACCACAGGGAGATGACCCATTCACTTTGTTGAGTAAGGGATGCGTTTACTAGGTATAATCACTTGTCATGGCCACAGTTTGTAAATCATGCGTTGCAAATAATTGTAAAGGTGATGATGTGTTTTCCAACGCTTATCAAAGAAACGATGATGTTTTTTTCCTTTTGTTGATAGTTGGGTTATTGGTTTCTATTATAATGTAAACTTGACCAAAGAGTGTGTTATAAACTCTTGGAAAGTATGGGGTTGTTTGAGTCATTCGTTGTTTTGTAAATGATTGCAAAGAATGTACCATCTTTGCATGTAATGTAGACATTGAAGTGTGGCTTGACGAAGACACATGTGGTGTGCGGGACGTGTTCATGATATTTGAGGACCAAAATATCCTCATTGGGGAGGAATGTTCTGGGTGGATCCATAAATACAAGTGGCCTTGAAAATAGCTCAAAAATAAAAGTCATCATATGGAAGTGAAACCAATACTAGATCATAGTGCTCATTGCCCCGATTCCAACTATGTGAATGCCACTCAAATCTGAGTTCATGTGCTCAATTTATAATTGGTCAAAGTTCTAGTCAAACTTGGTCAAGTGGCAGGCTTAACTAGGCAACAATTTGGTAGCGACCTGGTGCACAAAATCCAGCCATCAGAATGGATGAATTTATCGCCTACTTAATTTTCCCAATGACCCTTATTTTCCGTTGAATTAAAATATCTTATTGTTTCATAAAAAAGCAAAAATATTATAATTTAGGGGTATGAATCACACCCCCGCCACCCCCACCAACATTGTTATTGTTATAATACATAAAATCAAACTTCTGGGGGTTCTTCTACAATCCCCACACCCTACAACAAATGTATTACATACATTTAGAGTGAATACCTCGTTGGCGGATAAATCCGTCTTGCAGACAAGACCGATCTCCCTAGTACTAAAAGTATCTAGCAACAAACAACCAAATAGACTAATCTTTCTCTAAGCATATATGATCTATGAAAAGCTCTATATAGGTGTAAAAGACTTACCGTTTGTCCAGTGCTTGTTTGAAGTTGTTGTTATCCCTCGCGCGCTTGAAGGAGTTTTCCTCGTAAACCTGCAGTCACAAACAAGCAAAATATTACATAGCACTTGTATAGAAATCATCATAAACCATGCTTATCATAGTGATCAAGGAATCTATGAAATAAACCATTGATTGAAAGCTTATTGAGAAAAATGAGTATATTTGTATTAATTTCAAAAGAAGAAAATCCTTACAACCTGAGCCTTGATGTTGCACAGGACTTTCCGGGGTCCGAAGCAGGAATCTCCTTTACTTTTTTAAGCTCTGCACTCCTCCAACCAAGACGAATAGAGGTATGTAATCTTTCCTCACAAAAGTCTTAATTAACTGAGTCTGAATCTCAACAGCACTTAACTTCAAATATTCTAAAGCTTCAACTCCCTTTGAGGCTACCCAATGCCTCTTTTTATAGTGGAAAAGAAGAGGTTTTCTATTCCAAGTATGAAGGGATAGAATCCTCCTTCAAAGGGATAAGCTCCTCACATCAAGGGGTTAGCTCCATAAGGTAAGGGATTCATGCACCTCACAAGAGCGGTTCTGCCACCGCAAGATCCATTCTAGAAGCTTCCAGAATTTACTTTTATTGAGATTTTTGGAATTTACTTGCACCTTTTTTATGTTACAGGGGTCCGCACCTTTAACACAGATAAAGTGCGTTCAGGTACGCAAAAGAGCTGAACATTAGGTGCGGGACCGCAGGCAAGATAGAGAGAAAGAGCGACACCAAAGTTTAGGAGACTTTTAGGAACTTTTCTCTGATTTTCAAGGCTTGACATGAGGAACTGATATGTTAGACTTGCAAAGGAGGAAGTATGAGTGATAATGAGCTATAGAGTTAGCAGAATGTCAAAGGTGACATTTTTTTGTGTAAACACCACCTCGACGGATCCGCCCAACCCCCATCAAGATTTATGTATGGTTACAAAAGGGCCACTCCCCAACAACTATTTGCCATGTGTCAGAACCACTGGGTCTAGCGGGGCCTTGAACCTGCCCAACCAGTCTCGCCGGCCAACATCCTTGGCGGCCCCAAAACCAAATTAATTTAAATTTAAAAGAAGTGTTTAAGAAAATAATGAGCGCCATACCATTTGGGGGGGTCAGCAAGGTTGGAGCCCCTGACCTACCCACTCTAATTCAAGCGCTTTTTCCAATGGACCAAACAGTCCATGTTGGTACATCCGCCCAAAAACTTATTAATATGCCACTGAATTCATTCGACCACAGGAGAGCGGCAGAGGATGGGCGGAACCCCGAGTGGAGGAGGCAACAGAACCATGAGTGAGGGAATATGCAAGATGCTAAAAATATTCCCTTAGAAGGCTAGAGGTGTCGGTGACATAATTGGACAAATTTATAGTTATTTTTACACGATTTCATGACACAGATCTAGTGATGATGTACATTTCTCTAGCTAAGCTCTCCATTGTCAGGCCATCATCTAAATTGGAGGTATAAGGGTCATTTTTTTAAAAGTTGCTTGTAACTGATTTCTTTTATGCCACTTAATAAAAGAAGGCCTCCCCATTGTTAAGCAGGGCCCGAAGACATAACCCACATCGAGTGAAATCTGTAATCAAATCGTTCTGTCTTTGATCTCATGTTTTCTTATATTTTTCTACTTATTTTCATGTGGTTTAAGTTACTTGGTTAATATGATTTGTTATATGCAATTATAAATGCATCCTTGAAGTTAAAGATCTTGGATCAATAGGAAATGAAGGCTTCTTTGAATGGTTTGGACAAAAATCAAGCTTCATGTTCAACATTGCTCCACAGTTTAAGGCCCTGCTTGTTTTCATTGAGGTATGTGGGCTGATATATTAATATTTAACCTTTTGGAGGCCGCTTGATTTGAGAAAATAGGCATAAGAATTTGGAAATTATCATTTGTTGTAATTGTGATCATGTGGTTTTATAATTGTTCTTTCCAACATCGCTTCTATGGTTATTCAATGCCATTTGGAAGCTATAAAGTTGCCTAAAACAAGTCAAGTACCCATGCATTTCTCAGTTTCACATAAGCTTTGGCCGATTTGGCCATATTGATTATATATCTCAAGAAAAAATTGCCAGTAGAGGATTCACCAGTAGTTGTATTTGGAGGATATTATGGAGGAAGTAAGTAGAACTATTTTATACAATTGTGATCCTAATGTTTATACCTGCAAGTACTAATCATCTAATCACAATTACAATTATAAATTTAACAGAGGATGAGACATATTTGTAATTTACGGTGTCAAATGTTTTTCTTCAATTGAAGTACCCACACATTACAATTGGTGCAATCTCATCCTTAGTGCCCATTTTGTATTTCAATAACGTAATGCCTCTAGTGAGTTTCGAAAACATTGTATCTCAAGAATTCAAGGTATAAACTTCCAACAATATTGTTTGAATGGGGTTTTGAAATTTAATTTTATTGTGGTACATTCATTCTAAATTTGCATGGGAGAGTGAAAGTGAGAATTGCTTCCAAGTGACTAAAGATTCATGGAATGTGATAGATAACATGACATCAACTCATGAAGGTCTGAAATCTCTAAGAAAAGCTCTTAGAATATGTGAGTAATGACGCTAGCTCTCTATGAAATGTGTGTCTTTGTTATATGAATCACAATACATATCTTATGTATTGTGTTGTATGTTTTAACTGATTTATTACACTCGTTTAATAATGAAAATGCTAAAATTTGGAGGTTATATTCTCTTTATTTCGAAAGGGTTAAGCAATCATATAACTAGCCATTAGAAATTAATAAATATTATATTACAAAATTACAAGGAAATTATCTAAAATGAGTAATTTGAATCACTCCACACAAGGTTATTTTAACGACGTTGTCTATAATTGAATTTTTTTGGAGTTTAATGTGACATTTCTATGAATGGTCATACATACCATGGTGAAGGTATCTTGGTTTTCCGATAGTTACTCATCGCAACATTTTTGGTGTGTATGCTCCATAGCTCTAACTCTAGATAAGACAATCCCACTCTACGCATTCAGTTTCAAATTTAAATTTGTTATCTCCCCGCCTTCAAATTAAATGGTTGTGCGTGAATTTTCTGAAGTGAAATACATTTTAGAACTCCCTAACAATATTGCAGTGACGATGGGCACTTGCAAATGAGTTGGGAAAGTGAAGTTGTTAGGTGTCACACATAGTCCTTTCGAGTTCATCGGAGAAGACATCACAACAAAAGTGATTTGCAAACTTTCTTTTGTTGTGTCCAAAAAGAAATATTTTGGAGATCAGACATTGGTATTGATCAAAACGCTACCAATATAATTCTAATAGATGCACTGAAAATGCCACTATTAAGTGCATGGGTGGACTGATTTTATAATGCCGACGAAGTGAACAAAGTTTTGGCTTATTCGGTGAAGATATTTGAGCTTATATTTACACAGAGAGGCAAATTGATATCACCACCTACTGGCAATTAGAAAGAATCATATTGGATAATAAAAGAACAATTAGAGAGATGGTTAAATAAATAATATTTAGATGGGTCTTATCCTCGATTTTGGACATTTCAATGTTGGATTTATGTATCATGGGAATTTTTATTCGTGCATGAATTGTTGGGAAATAAAGATGCATTGCATTGACTGTTCCATCATTATTACATAATGGATACCTTTCTAAGTGATTTTTTCTTTTAGGGAATATGAAGTGGCCCGATTAGGGGAATTTTGAGGGCTAAAATGGGCCTCCTAAGAAAAATATACAACAAAATTTTTTTTTATAGGAACCAATAGGATTGAAGATGATGATGTCAACCATGGGGGATGATTCACCATTATTTAAGTAAAATGGTAAAAATATTAAAAAATAATAAAATAATAAAACTACTTTTTCAACTCGTATTTTCAACTTATCTCTCAAAGTGTTTATTCAAATTTCGAGTGTGAGTACTCGTTGGATGCAAAATTTAATTCCTCATCCAAGGAGTACCCATGTTGCATACTTTTGATGGATTCTTCTATGCAAAAAATGAGAAATACATGAAAAAACGTGATTATAATCACTTTTTTAATGTATTTCTCATTTTTCATTTAGCAGGGTCGATCTAAAGTATACAAAATGGGTACTCCTTCGATGAGGAATTAAATTTTGCATCCAACGAGTACTCCAATTCGAAATTTGAGTAAACAATTTGGGAGATAAGTTGAAAAAGTAGTTTTTTCTTTTTGCCCTCTAAAATTTGATGATGTGATCAAATATTATTTTATTATTTCCACTATTATTTTATAATTTCCTTAGGAGGCCCATTTTAGAGCTCAAAATTCCCCTAATATGATAGGTGATAGGTGCTAAAATGAAATTACTTTGTTTGTTTTTAAATGGGTTGTAATGTAAAGTAGACATGTTCTAAGTAAGGTAACAGATTTATTTGTTTTTCAATTGTGTAGTAATATAAAGCATGTATGTTCTAATTAATGTGTTTGTTTATATATATTTGTGTACTGTTTTGTTTCAAGTGATTTTAGTGATGGGAATATGGTTGTTTTTGTTTTTACTTGGATTTAATTTGAAGGAATATTTTTGGCTATTTATAATAAGATTAAAATGTTTAGACATTCCACTATAATGTCTAATTTTTTTTTTAATATATTTTTTATTTTCTATTTATTTTAACGAAATTTCTCTTTTGCCGTTGTTTTTTAAACTTTTGAGAAGAAAACACATTAAAAAAAAGACTATTATACTATAGGTAAATTGTTATATGTGCAATGTATAAATTTGTAATAAAATTATAATTGTAATGGTTAACTTTTAAATGTTATTAACACTAACTAAAATATAAAAGAAAAGATATTGCATTCAAGAATTATTTAAAAATAAGTGATTATATTTATCTTTAAGACAAGTTGTTGAATAATAAAGTAGTAGATCAAAATAAATATTGTAAGATAAAAAAATAACAATACAACTAATAAATATAGTTTACGCTTAAAAATTAATCAATCTAAGAATATATTTAAAACATCTAATATAATAAATAAGGAAAAAATTAAGTCTATATACATACATACATACATACATACATACATACATACATACATACATACATACATACATACATACATACATACATATATGGGGCTCATCAATAACAGTTTTTCTCCTCTTCCGGAGTCTCCTATGTGTGCCACTTTGGGGATATCATGCCCAGTGCTGGCTAGTGTATTTGTACCTAGAAGGGAGTTTCTACCACCAAAAGAAGCCATTCATCCTATCTGTTTAGAGTAGTTTTTTCCACATGTAGGGGAACTATCTTATTTCCAGATAGTTATAATGAATGTGAACAAGAGGACATCCCTATTCTAAACAAAAAACTCAAACTCTGTCAATATGTTGAAACAAAGTATTGAGAAGAAGTGGGGCATATTTGCAGAGCTACAAAGTTTGATATATGAAGGGGTGTTTCTCCAGGACTACTCACATATCAATGACTATTACATCATTAAGAATTCAATCATAGTTCTGAATTTTAAGTTGCGTGGAGGAACTCCAGGATCCAAGACAAAAAATGGATCAACTTCTTACAAGGTGTTCAAGGCTAGATAGTGACTTCCTCAATATTAGGGATTCCACTCGGTCGGGAGTCTTAGTGCAACTCCTTGCTACTCCTTTTTCGTTGAAATGGTGGGTCTGACTGGGGATATAGGGACCAGTTTCCCATATAAAAATGAGTTTGTAAAACATTGGAATAAAATCAACACAAATGGAGCAATGTATTCTACTGATAACATAAATAAAACTAATTCTAACTACTTCCCGGGATGGACTGATTTATATGATTACAAAGTAAGATTTCATAAGTATTAAACAATATAGATCATTTGCATACTAAAATGAATGTAAGCACATTAGAGAAACTAAATCAATGTAATTGATTTAGTTGATGAAGAACATTAATCATAGAACAATTTTCAAAGTCACTTGTCTGACAAAATATCATTCAATGCATTTTATCAATACTAATAAGAATATATATCATTTCAATGTTTATCAAAAATAGACAAATAGATATAAATAAGTTTACTATAATCTCGTAAACATAAAATGATTAATACACAGATAATAGTAACCGTTGCATCATATCTTAGTTCTGAAAATATAGCCTCTGGGCTCAAACTTTCAATTAGATACTTTTGTTCAAACAATAGTGTAAGTTCCAAAAGCCACCTTCTCAAAAATTTGGACCCCTTTCTAAATGCATGAAATGGGTTTAAATACTAATTAATATTACAAAAATAGAAGACTTGTGAAAGAAGTCTTCTTAATCTAATATAAAATATAAACTAAAAGCTTGGAAATTAAAATATAGGACTTATAATAGTCTCAAGAATATTTCTCAGATCCACTCTCTAAATGTTCCTTGATCTGGCAATCTTTGATCATATATTCGAGTTGGGGGGGATGCATTAGCTGCATTCTCATATGGCTCGTGAATATTGCATCATTGAGTGTTGGATGAAGTTGAACTGTTGCGTTAGAAAGACACCTCACCACTCCCAATTGAACGTGAGGCTTGATCAACAAATACCAGTAAACTTCCATATTTACCTTTGTCAATTTTTCTATGTCAAGAGCTTTCCTGTTTGATGTTTCTTGCCAATATTGTTTCAAAAGGTTGACTTCAGGCATAATATCTTTTGGAATTTCTTGGAAAATATTGGCTTGTAGAAGAGAATCTTTTATATACTTGCAGATGTTAAATGACATGTTTTTAGATTTGATGATAGCTAATTATGCACTTTTCATTTTCATGTCCCAGTCTCCAAATATTATATGCTGTATTGATTCTTCAAGGCGAGGAATATCGGCCTCTATCCCTATATATTTAGACAAATTATAATTAGTTTCTTCATAATAAATCCTCAAATCAAAAATTTGAGTGACTAACTGATCACTTATTTTAATCTGCGCTTGAATTTGTTCGTATTTTGGATAGAAAATTGTTTGTTAGTTTACCAGCAATGTTTCCAGTTCTGTTGCTTCTTTCTTTACCTCATTAAGTTCTGGACTCTCCTGGAGCTTTTGAATATTCTGTTGTAATTGATGGACTATTAAATTCTTTTCTTTAATTTTATTCTCAAGTTTGAGTTTGAGACCTTCAAACTCTAGTTGTAGACTATTAATATTTGATTGCAACTCTGCTCTATCCTTTGTTTTTCATTGAAGAAACTTTGCTCCATTTGATTCATTTTCTGAGCTTTCTCCATGGTTAATGACTCTATCTCTATCGCCTTATGAATAGTTGTGTCTGCATAAGCACCTGAAAACTGAGATAATCGGCTAAGTTATTTTCCTGGAGTTGACTGAGTTCCTTTACATAGAACTTGCATTGATGTTGTGTTCACAGGCATCGCTCGAGAATATTCAATATTTTGCTTCTTCTTTGACCTGGATACAATAGATTTATGCCTTGGACTGTAAAATACATCCAAAGGAGGTATTTCCTCAATCTTCAGAATTATTTCTACTGTTAGAAAAGCGCGGATAATCTCCATGTCTTTGGTCAATGTTTCTTCTTTTCTCTCCTCTATACCATTGATATTTGGTGTGTAATTTTGCTGAATATTTTGGAAACCTCTGCAATGAATAATTATCTCAAATTTTTCTCTGATCTTCAGAATCATTTATATTAGAGGACACTTATTGAACACTTGATTCACCTACATGAATTGATGTTCTTATAGAATCTTCAGTGGGAAGAGTTTCTAACAAAATAGCGTTCTGATCAACAGGATTATTAGTATCAGATAATGCTTTTTCAAAACTTTCCCAGTCTTGATTAAATATTTCTTCTTGTGGAACATCTACGACTTCTGATTCTGCCACTGGTACTTGTACCTAAATTGGAGGAATCAGAATTGGAATTTTTTCTTCCTCTAGCACTTGAAGCTGATCTGGAAGAATTGGAATTTGTTCTGGCATTGGGCTGTGGAACATGTAGTCTAGAAAAAGAGAATTCCTTTGTTCACGATATTTTTTGAATTGTATGAGTTCTTATGGACTGAATTTCACAGATGTTATTTGCAGAACCCTTGAGAATTCTGGAATTGATTCAAACACATCGTCAAATTTATGAGGCTCGCTTGCAAATTCCCAAAGCTTAACTTGATTCATTATTTCTTTGGCAACAACATATGCATCATAACTTCTGTTGGGTAGAATTTGGAAATTGAAGGGTTTTAATCGATCAATTTTAAGACAGGTGTGCTTGAAATTGTCGAGAGTATACGACCCACATGTGATAGGAAAAGTTGGCCAAATTGTCTATTTGGCCTCTTTCAGAAATTTAGTCAACCCATTACCTACAATCTGATAAGAAATCTCCTTCACGAATAATTTATCTGGTATATATAAGGGTAGGACATGAAGGCAAACATGACTTCTGAAAACTCGGATGTATATGTAAAATTTTTCACCAAACCATCTTCCTATAGATCCGAGACTTTTATTGGCTTCATGGGTGACTCTAGAGATTTTCCTTTCGAAAATGATTTGAAAAACTGGGATAATTATATCATTGCATATTTTAAACATATGGAAGTGATATTTTGATTCCCAAAAAAATTCTAACTATCCAAATATGGGGGATTTTAATTCTCTGGTCCATTTCCATCCTAATGATGGAAATTCGGTAGAAAAAAAAACATGTAGGATAAATGAACTCATATAAAAATGAGTGACTATATTGGATGGAAGATTATGATTTTCTCTATAGACAACGATACATCTAATCAAGTTATCAGACAGAAAATTAGTGCAATCAAGAATGCAGCCGTCAGAGGCTTCTTCTATCATGGGTGTCCAATCTTCCTTAAACTTGGTTGTATCTGAACACCCAAAAAGATGACACATCATTGCATCGATTTGTGAGAAAGGGATTTTAATAGAAACTATTGAGTACATACCCTTATTGTCGCGTTTATGTCGATTAGGATCATTTCTCCAATCCTTAATCACATTTGTAGGGTGCTCATTTTCTCACATAAATTCTTGGAAAAAATATTTTTCATATCTTTTCTAGGGCTCGAGAAATTTATACATTTCCTTCAAACCTGCATTCCTAAGAGAACCAATGACGGTTTTGATTTTGGTAACAAATTTTCTATCTCGGATGTCCACATGATCGAACACCCTTATTACTAAGTCAGTGTATGGCAGCATTTTAGGACGTGCAGCGATTCTATGTAGAGAAGAGTTAGTTGCGTTGAACCATGAGTCTAAATCTGAGGACACGGAATCATCAGCTACAGATTTTCTATTCAAAATTACTTGTGGATTCTCATTCTCAAACAACTTATAAATCCCTTACCAGCTTGAGGAACCAATTTCAGGGTTGCATGTTGTGTCTGAGACTAGAGGATCCATCTCATGATCTTCTTCTTGATAAACAACTAACTGAGGTGGGGTGGTGAGCTTCCTTCGTGCTTTAATCAGCATCGATGTTATTTTATGCCTAAGTTTCTGGAATTACCCTGTTGAAAGAAAAACCAAAGAGCATAAGCTGAGATCATGTCAAATGCTATTAACTGTCGTATCACCTTAACTCATGCATAATGGGAATCCTCAGTATTAAATCTGAAATAATTATAAAATCATTTAAAAACCTCGAGATCATAAAACACTTGAATTATCATTAAATTGATAGCATGGGCTTCGTGTGAATTTGACATTTTTTATCTTATTGGGATTCGTAAATCAGCTTTTACATGATTAGTGAATTTTGACATTTCACAACAATGCACGACATGTGACAATGTGATATTGCGATGGTTTTCCTGTTGAATGAAGGAATGCGATATCGGCATATGTCATATGAGCAATTGTGATATTGGTATTTGTTACGTACTTTGAAACTTCGCACATCAGCGTATTGCGATTTCGCATATCGGTGTTTTTGTATTTCACATATCGATGTTTATTGTTTTTGGCAATTTACACTTTGACGATTTATTTCCCGCTTGTTGTAGCGCTTTTTCATTAATTTCTTATGTTTTTTAATGAAAAAACAAAACTTAATATAATAGGTTCAAATTCTAAGTTTTATTTCTAAAATTAATTTTATCTTAATAATTATTTAAAAGGGTCCCCATTGTTCTTTCTATACTATTTATCTAGAAAAATGGGGATTTTTGTAATACTACAACAATTGGCGATACACTGGATGAATCTAGAATCTCTGATAAATATTAATACTTAAAAGACAATATTTTAGGAAATTATAAATGATTGAAATATGTCTTTAATTTAGGTAAATTTCAATCCAAATAGCTTGGTTTTACTTTGAAAATTTTTCTTACTTTTGAAAATGAATTTTTTCTCTAAATGAATCAAATTGTAATAAGTTGAATATATAAGTAGGAATTCAATTAAAGCTTAGCTTGTTTGATGAACTTATTAGTCACTAGTAGAGCCTCTGCTACCAGCAGGCGTTCATAGCCTCGACAGGGTTACTATTTAACCAAAATGATCTAGTATTCATCACGTAATAGATATTTCTAAATGTAATGTAATTTTTTTTTTTTGGCACTTTAAAATCGTTGTCCTGGTTTGGTATGCAGACGTGATAATGTCATTCATTGGTTATTAGTAAATTCGAACAAGCTAACTCATGATGAGATCCCTTGTCTCAGGTTTTTAAGCCTAGAGCTATTATCCTGGTTTGGTAGCTAGTTTGATAATGTCAAGTTTACTAGTTTCCTATGAACATGATGAGTCGACTCGTAATGAGATCTCTCAAGTTTAAAATTTTTTATATTTTCGAATTACACTTTGAAAAATATGTAATACGAATGAATGGGGAGGTTATCATTTTTCTCCTTATGTTCTTTTGGATGACCATCTAAGTAAAAGATGCTAATACTTCAACAAAATCCTTCACTTGTAAAAATAACTTTTT
The DNA here is from genome assembly GCA_034641835.2 of Pinus albicaulis. Classification (NCBI taxonomy): domain Eukaryota; kingdom Viridiplantae; phylum Streptophyta; class Pinopsida; order Pinales; family Pinaceae; genus Pinus; species Pinus albicaulis. The sequence continues at coordinate 901,305,966 of CM076569.1, forward strand.
GAACTTGATTCATGTCAAATAATATTTCAATTTACATGGGTTAGAAAATTCTTCTTTCTAATTTGGCTATTTTGAATCAAATTCCTCCGAAGAAATAGAGATTTCAATTGGATGATTTATTTCCTAATTTTATATATTTGAAGATTAACACTTTCATGTTTGAGAAAATTATGAAGTGTTTCACGTTTTGTGTAAAATTACAAAAATTTGTTTTATTATGAATTAAAGTATGTACATGTTTTAGGAAATCACTGCTTAGTCTTTCAAGAAATGTATTTTTTGAGGATAAGTCCATTAACAGGAAGAGTTTCCTTCTACCCTGGTGATTTTTTCAAGATAAAGTTGAAGAACCTATTTTTTCATTTATTTGAAACTTGACCAAGCCAGAGTTTTTGAAATTTTGAATGCTTTCCTTTGGTCTCATGAACTTTATCCCATTTCAAAACCAAATCTCCAATTTCAAATTATTTAGTTTTAATTTTATTTGAATCAAAGGAACTTTTAACCAATTGTTGATGATGATTATGTACCATTTTATCCTTTTCTCTTTCTTCTTCCATTTTAATTGTTTGAGACAATCTTGATTATAATGAAGAAAAAGGTTGTTCATTAATGAATTGTACTAGGGCCGTTAACGAGATAACTACGTCTAAAGATAAAATTTCTTCCTTCCCATATACCAATAAAAAAGGAGAAGTTCATGTTTAAGCTTTTTTAGTTATCATATCTTCCCATAACACAAAATTCAAAGATTTGTGCCAATTCTTCTGGTTTTGATCAACGATGCGTTTAATTGTTCTTTTGAGGTTTTTATTTGTGGACTCTGCCAAACCATTTCCCTAAGGATAATAATTTGAAAAATATTTCAATTTAAACCCTCTTTTCAAAGCAAATTCTGTCATGGCATTTCCAGAAAAATAAGAGGCATTTTCAAATACTAAAGCATAAGGGACACCAAACCTTGTGATGATAATTTGATCAATGAAATCAATAATATTTTCAGAGTTGGTTGTCCTCAAAGGTATTGCTTCTACCCACTTCGTAAAATAACTGAGGAAGTCAACATATCGAGTCCCCATTACTCGAAAGTTTATTCGATATTGAGGTGGGTTGAAGTCGTACTGTTATTCTTTTGTCTTCTTGCCATAGTTTGACAAGTTTTACAACTTATGACATAGATATGTGCATCTTTGAATAATGTTGGCCAATAATAACCTGCATGTAAAATTTTATGGGTTGTGGTATCTCCACCAAAATGTCCACCTGCTAGTCCCTCATGAAGTTCCTAAAGAAAATTAAGTATTTCAGTTTTCTTAAGACATCTGAGTAAAACAGAATCATATTTTTTTCTAAACAACACATCATTGACTAATTGATATTGATTAGCCTTCAATCTTAATCCCCGTTTTCTTTTGGAATCTAAATTGAGTGGAGCATAACCATTCTTAGGATAAAATATTAAATCAACATACTGAGATTGAAGGTTAATATTGAGTACCTCGGTGAACTGTTCAAAAGTAGAAATTACCTCATTATGTGATGTATCATTCATTCCTGTAATCAATCTACAAAACCTCTATCCTCTAACAATTTTAGCAAGTTTAATTTCTAAGTCGTATTCTTGCATGGCAGTTACCCAGTTGGCTCTTTTTTCTCCTAGTTCCTTTTTTATAAGTACTTGTCTGATTGATGAGAAAGGAACGATTACTTTGACATGAGCTTTCAAAAGAAAAGGGTGAAAATATTTCACCTCTTTATAAACTGCAAACACTTGTTTTTCGACTCCTCTATAGTTCAATTTAGCTCCTTGAAAATTAGAACTAAAAAAGGCAATTGGAGTTTCAATATTTTTATCATCTAGCTGAGTTAATATTGCGATATATGATAGATCATAAGTGAAAGTATATAGAATGAAATCATTGGTAAAATTTGGAGTTGAGAGAGAGGGAGCATCGGTGATTTCTTGTTTAATAATTTGAAATGCTTCCTTTTCTTGCTCTCCCCATTTAAACAACACATCTTTCTTTATCATCTTTTGTAATGGAAGGAAAATATGTGAAAAATATGGAATGAACCATTTTACAAAGTTTATCTTTCCTAAAAAGGATTGCATCGATATTTTTGTTATGTGGTAGTTGAATTTCTAAAATTGTTTTACTCCTGTCGAGATCAATACAAATTCCATTTTTTGAGACGATAAAACCAAGAATTTTACCTTCACTTAAAGAAAAAATTGACTTCTTTTGATTAAGAGAAATCCCAAATCTTCTGCATCTTTCAAATATATGCTTTAAGTCATGCAAATGTTTTTTTCTCTTCTTTGAATATATGGTTATATCATCAAGATAAATGACCATTGTTTGATTTATCAATTATTTAAAGGCAATATCCATGGCCCTTTGAAAATTTTCTTCTGCATTCATTAACCTGAATGGCAATAGGTTCCCCACTTCATTCTGAATGTAGTTTTTAAACGATCCTCTAGATGAACCAAAATTTGGTTATGTCCTGAAAATCCATCTAAAAAATACATTAATTCTGAACCTGGTACTAATTGTAAAACTTGTTCCGTTGATGGTAAAGGAAAATTATCCTTTTGACACGCTTTGTTCAGATTTCTAAAGTTAATACAAATTCGGATATCACCATTCTTTTTTCTTACAGGTACTAGATTAGAAACCCATTTTGAATGTCTAGTAGGAAAAATAATTTTGGCCTTCAAATGTTTGTTTAACTCTTTTTTTATTTGAGTTTCCAAATTTGGATGTATCTCCCTGAGTTCTTTTTGGATGGGTTGAACATCAAGTACCATAGGAATAATATGTTGAATGATATATGGTTTTAGGTTTTAAGATCTTCATAATTCCATGCAAAAATATCTGTGTAATTTCTCAATAAGGAAATGAACGCATTTATTTCTTCAGATGAAAGGGTTTGCCCTATATTTATATCATGATGTTCTTTATCAAATCCTAAATTAACTAGTTCAGAATTCAAAGTAGAACTTTGTCGTTTACAATTGTTGATTTTTTTGAATCTGTCTTTAAAATCGTATAAATCTTCAAGTTTTACCACAAACTTTGGTAAAAGATTCATATCAACTTGTTGCTTGATTTGATTATATTGTTTGTCTTCATCTAGAATTTGATCATCATATGTTTTTTCAGAAGTAAGAAAAATTAAAATGTCACTATCGGCATTAAAGACTCGCCAATTAGTAACATTATCTGGCACAGATGGGTAAAAAAAAAATTGATAGAGAATCTGTCATGACTAAAATCTTCAGGTGGAATTAGCTTGGATGCAACCTTGGCCAAAATATCAGAATTGGTATTTTGTGATCTAGGAATAGGAGAGATATTGAATGCTAAAAAATGAGATGTGAGGTCTTGAACCAGAGATTGATAATGTTTCAAGTGAATTGAGAGACAATGAATAGTGTTTCGTACATGTCTTACGACAATTTCTAAATCTCCATATACCTGAATATATTGTATATCAAGACTTATTGCTTTAAGAAGACCTTGAACTAAAGCTTCATATTCATCAATATTGTTGGTACATTCAAACTCAAGTCTACAAGCTAGCATAGTTTTTTCACCTTTTGGACTAAAAAGTATGCATCTTGCTCCTGCACCATCATTAAATCTTGATCCATCAAAGAAAAGTTTCCAAAATGGGGAATGGATTATTGTTTCTTCTTCCAAATTTAAGCATCTGGTCAAATCATTTTGGGAAAAAAATTCTATTTGTGAATTAATAGAATCAATCAATAAAGGTGAACTTTTAGCATTAAAATTACCCAAAAATGAATTTGTAGAATAATTACCCAAAATATTATTATTGAATGCTATGGGTTCATTTTCTTCTCCAATATCTATAACTGAGTATTTCATATGCATTTCACGATCAACTCTGATTTGGTTGGGTTTTCCATTGTATGGAAGCCATACGTGAGACCAATCCATTGCAAAATATCCATGTAACTTTTCAGACCAGTGTCTGCTAAGAACTAAACCATAGAATTTAGGGATTTTGGCAATCAGTATATCGATAATTTGAGCGACTTTTTGATTTGATGACAATCGACTACTTACCAAGTTGATTTCTCCTAAGACCTTAACTTTTGTTCTATGCAATTTAATTATGATAACTGATGATTACTAGGGTGCGATATTTAACTTCTCGCAAATTGATTATGGCATTATATTGGATGATGCTCCAGAAACAATCAAACAGTTATGAACATTTATATTGTATATTTCTTAAGTTAAGAGGAAAGGATGGGTATGAGAATTGGATCTCTCACCAATCAAAATAACATCTGAAGCATTTAATTTGTTTGAATTGTCAATTGGAGGCTTCCCTATCCCATTAGCAGCTTTAGCAATAACAGTTGAAGGAAGAGGAGATGTAGTAACTGCATTCAAATATTTCAATAAGATATTCTGTTGTTTCTTTAATTTACTAACTTCATGAAGAGAAATATAAGCTTTAATCTTCTTCATGTCCTCAACAATGTTGTATTCAATAGTATCAGATACTCCCAAAGTTTTAGATTGAGGATTGGGTGTATATTTAATCCGTTGGGATTCAATAATAACTTGTTGAGATGGTTTGACTGGTGGTTTTTTATTAACAGGTTTGTCTTTAGAAATAGAAGTTGGGACCTTCTGTTTCTGAATTGATTGATTTGGTTCTGTAGAAGCCTTACTTTTGGTGCTAACAGGTATTGCTTCAGACTCTATCTCTTCATCAGAGGAATGTAAGAAAAGGTCGCATAATCCATGTAATTCAGCTACTTCTTCATCTTGAGATTCATCTGCAGAAGTTGTAGTTTCTTCTTCTTCTTCTTCAGATTCAACATTAGAAATGATATTGGGAGGTTGTGTTATAGACGACTGATTTTTTCTAAATGATCTAAAGGGATTTTTAGTAGAAGTCTCAGCAGCTTGTTTTCTGATTTCAACCATTTCATTGGACATGATCTTCAGGACCTTTTGCAATCCCTCAAGATCGAAAGGATATTTGGGAGTTCTATTCTTTTGATCATCTTTGAATGTTAATTTTTTATATTTTTTTTAGATTTTTTTTCTTCTAACTCAGTCTTCTTTTCTAAAGCTACAATTCTTCTTTCTATGGACAAGGTCTCCTTCATATTTTCTACAAGGGTAGGATTATTGGCTCTATCTACAAAAATTGATATATTAGAAGGAAGAGAAGATATGTACCACTCTATTTGTACATCCAATCCTAGTAGGGAGGTAACTAAAATTTTATTCAATAACTTGTTAAACCTAGAGTTGAAATCTTGGATCTTTTCATTTGAGTTGGATTTTAAATTAGAAATATCCTTGATTAAGGATGAAATTTTCCTATCATCGCCATATTTATCAAGGAATAAGTCTTGAAAAGTATTCCAATATCCTACTGAACTGGAAGGGAGGGAAAAATATTAGTATGTTGCAGATCCTTGAAAAGTATAATGAAACAATCTTACTACAACATCTTCATGTTGCATACCGTGGAGACTCATAGCCAGCATCAAATTACTTATATGTTCTTCAGTAGGAATACCATCATCAAGGTTATACTTTGGTAGCCATTTTTCTGGAAGATCGGGGAGAGGATGTAAATTTTTCATTTTCACAACTCCCTGATTAACCCATGGTAGGTCGGCCATTGTTTGATTTGGTGCTTATGAATTTGAGCCAGTGGGTCCAGAAGCAGATCTGGATGGAGAAGAACTTACTACTGGACTAGTACTACTTACAGAAACACTGATTTTTTGAGTAGAATGGCTTGATGAAAAGAAATGGGTTGATTAGAGGAGATGGTGGAAGTAAATGGAAATGAAGATGATGTGATCTAACTGATACTTGATTGAGATTCTGATGCGATTACTTTCTTACGATGAGATAAAATAGGAAACTCAAAAGGAGTTACCCTAAGTTTTTCACTTTGTGATAGAGTTAACACACCAGTACTTTGAAATTTATATGTAATACTTTCTTCAAAAAATTCTGATTTGGTTGTCTTATCTGGAGATATAGATATTTGTTCTAATATTTCAATCAAAGACTAAACTTATGAAGATTCAGGAATGTGTTCTGAAGAAGGTCTATGAGGTAATGTTTTAGGAGATGTAAGAAATGGTTATATAGCCTTAGGCTTATGAATAGGAGATAGGGAACGAGATCTAGAAGCCATAGAAACTTTGGAGGGAGTTTGACTCTTATGCCGGCTTTTCAATTGAGATTCAACTTTATATGCCATACATAGTCGGATGCCCTCCTTCTAGCACCAAAAATGTTGAAGGCTATATAGTGACTTCCTCAACATTAGGGATTCCACCCAGTCGAGAGGTTAGTGCAACTCCTTGCTACTCCTTTTCCATTGAAATGGTGGGTCCGACTAGGGATATAAGGACTAGTTTCCCCTATAAAAATGAGTTTTTAAAACAATGGAATAAAACCAACACAAATGGAGTGATCTATTATACTGATAACATAAATAAAACTAATTCTAACTACTTCCCAGGATGGACTGATTTATATGATTATAGAGTAAGATTTCATAAGTGTGAAACAATATAGATCATTTGCGTACTAAAATGAATGTAAGCACATTGATTTAGTTGATGAAGAACATTAATCATATAACATCTTTCAAAGTCACTTGTCTAACATCATATCATTCAATACATTTTATCAATAGTAATAAGAATATATATCATTTCAGTGCTTATCAGAAAGAAACAAATAGATAGAAATAAGTTTAATATAATCTCAGAAATATAAAACGATTAATACACAGATAATAGTACATGTTGCATCATAGCTTAGTTCTGAAAACATAGCCTCTGAGCTCAGACATTCAATTAGATACTTTTGTTCAAACAATAGTTTAAGTTCCAAAAGCCACCTTCTCAAAAATCTGGACCCCTTTCTAAATGCATGAAAGGGGTTTAAATACTAATTAATATTACAAAAATAGAAGAATTGTGAAATAGGTCTTCTTAATATCATCTAAACTATAAACTAAAAGCTAGGAAACTAAAATGCAGGAGTTATAACAGTCTCAAGATTGTTTCTCGGATCCACTCTCTAATTGTTGCTTGAGCTAGAAAGCTTTGATCATATATTTGAGCTGGGGGGGATGCATTGGTTGCATTCTCATCTGACCCGTGAATATTGCATCATTGAGTGTTGGAAGAAGTTGAACTGCTACACTGGAAATACACCTCAACACTCCCAATTGACTGTGAGGCTTCATCAATAAATACTAGTAAACTTCCATATTTACCTTTGTTAAGTTTTCTATGTCAAGAGCTTTCCTGCTCGATGTTTCTTGCCAATATTGTTTCAAAAGGCTGACTTCAAGCATAGTGTCTTTTGGAATTTCTTGGATAAGATTAGCTTGTAGAAGAGAATCTTTTATATACTTGCAGATGTTAAATGACATGTTTTTATCTCTGATGATAACTAATTCTACACTTTTCATTTTCATGTCCCAATCTCCAAATATTATATCCTTTATTAATTCTTCAAGGCGAGGAAGATCAGTCGCTATCCCTTGCACCATGTCTTGCCAATCTATATATTTAGACACTTTATCATCATTTTCTTCATAATAAATCCTCAAATCAGAAATTTGGGTGACTACCTGATCACTTATTTTAATCTTCTCTTGAATATGTTGGTATTTTGGATAGAAAACTGCCTGTTGGTTTACCAGCAATGTTTCTAGTTATGTTGCTTCTTTATTTACCTCATTAAGTTCTGGATTCTCATGGAGCTTTTGAATCTTCTACTGCAATTGATGGACTATTAAATCCTTTTCTTTAATTTCATTCTCAAGTTTGATTTTGAGACCTTCAAACTCTAGTTGTAGACTATTAATATTTGATTGCAACTCTTACTCCATCCTTTGTTTTCATTGAAGAAACTTTGCTCCATTTGAGTCATTTTCTGATCCTTCTCCATGATTAATGACTCAATATCTACCGCCTTATGAATAGTTGCGTCTGCATAAGCACCTGGAAACTGATATCATCAGCTAAGTTCCTTTCCTGGAGTTGACTGAGTTCCTTTCCAGTGAACTTGCATTAATGTTGTGTTCATAGGCATCTTTGGAGAATCTTCAATCTTTCGCTTCTTCTTTGACCTCGATACAACAACATTATGCTTTGGACTATAAAATAAATCCAAAGGAGGTATTTCCTCAATATTCAGAATTATTTCTGTTGTTGGAAAAGTAGGGATAATCTCCATGTCTTCGGCCGATGTTTCTTCTTGTCTCTCCTCTGTACCATTGATCTTTGGTATCTATTTTTATTGAATAGTGATTTCGGAAACCTATGCAATGAATGGCATTAATCGAATTTCTCTTTGATCTTCAAAATCATTTAGATTAGAGGACACTTGTTGAATGCTTGATTCACCTTTTTTGTTCTTGGAGAATCTTCAGTGGGAAGAGTTTCTAACAAAATAGCATTCTGATCAGCAGGAGTATTAGTATCAGATAATTCTTTTTCAAAACCTTCCCTTTCTTGATTAAATATTTCTTCTTGTGGAACATCTACGACTTATGATTCTACCACTTGTACTTGTGCCTGAACTGGAGGAATCAGAATCACAATTTGTTTTGCTTCTGGCACTTGAATCTTAACTAGACGAATTGTAATTTGTTCTGGCATTGGCCTATGGAACATGTAGTCTGGAAAATGATAATTCCTCTGTTCATGATATTGTTTAAATTGTATCAGTTCTTCTGGACTGAATTTCACATTTGTTATTTGCAGAACCCTTGAGAATTCTGGAATTGATTCAAACACATCGTCAACTTTATCAGGCTCGCTTTCAAATTCCCGCAGGTTAACTTGATTTGTTATTTCTTTGGAAACATCATATGCATCATAATTTATGTTGGGTATAATTGGGTTAGTGAAGGGTTTTAATCAATCAATTTCAAGAGAAGCATGCTTGAAATTTTCGAGAGTATACGACCCGAATGTGATAGGAAAAGTTGGCCAAATTTTATTTTTGGCCTCTTTCAAAAATTTAGTCAACCCATTACCTATGGTTTGATAAGAAATATCCTTGGACAATACGCCATTTGGTATATATAAGGGTAGGACATGAGGGCAATAATTACTTCTAAAAGCTCAGATGTATGTGAAAAATTCTTCACCAAACCATCTTCCTATAGACCTGAGACTTTTATTGGCTTCATGGGTGACTCTAGAGATTTTCATTTCGAAAATGATTTGAAAAAATGGGAGCATTACATAATTGCATATTTTAAACATATGGGATTAGTATTTTGATTCCCACGGGAATTCTAATTGTATAAAGATGGAGGTTTTGACTTCTCTGGTCCATTTCCATCCTAATGAGAGAAATTCGGTAGAAAAACAAACAACATCTAGGATAAATGAACTCATATAAAAAAGAGTGACTATATTGGATGGAAGACTACGATTTTCTCTATATAAAGTGATACATCTAATCAAATTATCAGACAAAATATTAGCCCAATCAAGAATATAGTTGTTAGAGGCTTCTTCTATCAGGGGTGTCCAATCTTCCTTAAACTTAGTTGTATATGAAGACCCAAAAAGACAACACATCATTGCAACAATTTGCGAGAAAGGGCTTTTAAGAGAAACTACTGAGTACATACCCTTATCGTCATATTTATGTCGATTAGGATCATTTCTCCAATCCTTAATCACATTTGCAAGGTTCTCATTTTCTCGCATAAATTCTTGGACAAAATAATTGTAATATATTTTCTGGGGCTCAGGAATTTTATACATTTCCTTCAAATATGCAGGCCTGAGAGAAAAAATGACTGCTCTACTTTTCGTAACAAATTGTCTATCTTGGATGTACACATGATCTAACACCCATCTTACTAAGTCAATGTATGGCAGCATTTTAGGACGTGCAACGATAATGTGTAGAAAAGAGTTAGCGGTGTCGGACCATGAGTCTGAATCTGAGGATGCAGAATCATCAGCTACAAATTTTCTGTTCAAAATTACTTGTGGATTCTCGTTCTCAAGAAACTTATAGATCCCTTCCCAGCTTGAGAAACCAATTTCTAGGTTGCATGTTGTGTCTGAGACTAGAGAAGCCATCTCATGATCTTCTTCTTATTAAACAACTAACTGAGGTCGGGTGGCGGACTTCCTTCATGCTTTAATCAGCCTCCACATCCTTTTATGCCTAAGTTTCTGGAATTACCCTATTGAAAGAAAAACAAGAGAGTGTAAGCTGAGATCATGTCAAATGCTATTAACTTTTGTATCACCTTAACTCATGCATAATGGGAATCCTCGGTATTAAATATGAAATAATTATAAAATCGTTAACAAACCTCGAGCTCATAAAACACCTTAATTAATATTAAATTGCTAGAATGAGCTTCATGTGAATTTGATAGTTGTTATCTTATTGGGATCTGTAAATCAGCTTTTACATGATTAGTGAATTTTGATGTTTCGCAACAATGCGCGATATTCGACAATGTGATATTGCGATGGTTTTCCTTTTGAATGACATAATGTGATATCACCATATGTCATATGATAGATTACAATATCGGTATCCGTTATGTACTTTGCAACTTCACATATCAGCATTTCGGTATTTCGCATATCAGTGCTTCGTTATTTCGCATATCGGTGTTTATTGTTTTTGGTGATTTACACTTTGGCGATTTATTTCCCGCTTCTTGTACTTTTAGTCCTTTATGGGTTCTTTGGAGCATTTTTTTTCATGATTTTCTTCAGTTTTTTATGAAACAACAAAACTTAATCTAATAGGTTCAAATTCTAAGTTTTATTTGTAAATTAATTTAATCTTAAGAATTGTTTAGAAGGGTGCCCATTGTTCTTTCTATACTATTTATCTAGAAAAATGGGGGGGTTTTGTAATACTACAACACAAGGATGTAGCAAAAGGAAAGGCTCCTATTCCTTCTGAATAAGCCTAAAACAATCTAGGATCGCAGGTTGAAAACAATCCAGGACCCTACATTATCAAACAAATGAAACAATAACCAACCATAGAAGTAAAAATTTCAAAGGTAAACTCTTTCTTTTATTCCCTTCAATCTAAGGCAGTCATTTGTAGGTTTAATGGTTTTTGGCCCAAAATGAACCAAAACACTAATGGGTTTTCTCTTTTTGGATGTCAAACTATGATATCTATTTATGCTCGTAAACTTTTTTCATTGTTCACTTTGATACACAAAATTAACCAGAGTTTGTCCTAAATGAAGGGCCTTGATTTTGGGGTAAGGTTGGGCTCTTAATTACACCATGGTTCCTAAATTTTGATGATACTACTATGGTGGTATCTACAACGTTGTTATGGATGATTTCCAAATCTCCCCCTTCCTTTATAGCACCATAAGGTGCTAGAGGATATTGGAATACTCTTGGAAAATTACAAAATTTAACTGTGAAAGAATAGAGAGAGGTGTGTTTACCTTTGCTAGAATATGCACATAGATAGACCTTAGTAAAGGAATACTTGGCTATATTCAAATTAAACACAAAAAATTCCATTGGACCCAAGTATTAGACTACGAGAATATCACTTTCATGTGTAGAACATGCTTTTAAACAGGGGACTTGCAGAACACACATCCACTGGAAAAAATAACTCAAAAAAGAAAGAGGCATACGCCTATAAACAAAAAGGATGGCAGTTTCCAGATCCACACCTTTTACATGAAGAGGGAGAAGAAATCATGAAGAGCCAACCAATCCATGTTGATATTTTATATAGCAGCATGAGGTATTCCCTTCGAGACAACAATGTATAATATATATTATATTATATATATAATACACTATATACATATAAATAATCAATAATTAATTAATAAATAAAAAAACACTCCATTATATATATATATATATATATATATATATATATCAAGGCCTTCAATTGTAATTAGACATCAATAAAAAAATATTCTATATATTTTATATCAATTTAATAATGTTTACTCAATCTAAAAATGAAATTAAGGTTGAGAATTTTTCAAGTGTGAAATTATTAATCATAAGGAAATAATTACCAATATTTGAAAATAAGGAATAATTGAACATGGTATGAGAGTGTTGGAAAAGAGCCCATGGTATTCATTTCGTTTATTTATTTATTTTATTTTTATTTTTTACGGTTGGTGGTTTATAGGTCCATGGTTTTGGTAAACCATTGGCTGTGATATTTCCTACCATATAAAACAAAACAAAAGGCTTTATTAAATTGAACTGCATGTTAAGAAAAACACTACTCCATAGTTGAAAATAAGTTAATTTTATTTTCCATTTACAAGATAGTGCCCAATCTCATAGTAGAATATAGGCTAGATGAAGTATACAATTTCATATAATGCAAACATAGAATAATTCTCATCGTAGAAGAGAATGAGCTCTTGGATTATGTCAAGGAAGACCTCTTAGAACCAGAAGAGGAAGAGGCCAAGGAAAATCATAAGAAGAATGTGATCAAGGCCAAGAGGATCTTGTCAGAGTCAATCAAAGACCACTTAATTCCTCATGTATTATAATTGAAGAAACCAAAGGAATTGTTTGATGCCTTATTAATATTATATGAAAGTGATAATACAAATAGGAAACTAACTCTAAGGCATCAACTCAAAAATGTAATTATGAACAAATAAGATTTAGTTTCTACCTACTTCATGAGGATTTCTTAGATCAAGGATCAACTAGAAACAATTGGAAATTCATTGGAAGATGCAAATCTTGTGACTAGAACTCTAAATGTTTTTCCTTCTTCTTGGGACACATTAGTTGAAGGAATTTTTGCAATAAGGAAATTACCCAAATTTGATAAGATATGGAAAAATTATTCTAAAAATGAATCAAGACTAATATCTAAGAGAGGAAATACCAATGATGAGGAAAATCAAGCTCTTGTTGCTCATGTGAAGAAAGGAAAAAAATGAAGCAACAATAATCTAAATAAAAATAGAAGATCAATTTCATATCACAAGAAGGATGTATCTAAGGTTAGGGATCACTTTGCTTACCAGTGTTCTCAAGGGAAAGGAAAAAGAAAACATCATGCACATGTAGTAAATATGGAGGAGTATACATCTCAGAAAAAGGAAAGGGAGACAAAAGATGAGGAGTATGTCTTTGTCTTAGCTTTCATAGGCACCATCACTCAAATAAATTACATCATCAAGAAATACCATCACCATAGAAATCATGCACGTGAAGCATCCCAATATCTACCATCATGTACAAACAATCATGTGAAATGACCCTGGTGTCTCCAACTAATAATAATATCATAAAAAATATAGAGCATATTCAAAATATAATATGCTTCTCAAAAGCATGATAATGTGTCATAGTCTGAAATATTTCCAAGTAATGTAAATTAAAAGCATCATGAAAAAACAAGTAACTCATGTCAACTCAAGAGGTCTACTAGGGCCAACCATGCAGAATGATGTTTTTTCTTCTTTCTCCTTTTCTCCTTGTACCTCTAAATGCATGTCTTAGAAGGATTTTTTCCCTCCTGCCCCTCTTTCTACTCTTGGTATGCCGGTATGTGTGTGTGACTAAGTGGCCTTCTAGGGAGAATGTGAATGCATATATAACATATGAAAATTTCCCAATGCAATATGAGTAGGGGAATAATAAAAATAAAGGAATGCTTAAAATCATATTTCACATAAACACTAGAGTGTTTTAAAAACACACACAAGGGAAAATATACAAAATGGAGGGAACTATTTATACATGTGAAAAGAAGAAATGTTTTGAACAACATGTTGATAAAATGAATGTAACAAAAGAAATAAAACATTTTCATGTCCATGTAGGATATTTAAAAAAACATCATGAAATTGTGTGCAAAGAGAAATGAATCGTGTTGTAATGTTCTTATAAAGAGGAAAATTCTAAGATATTTCCCATTTTTTTACGTCATAAGTCAAGGTATGACTAGTGTATACAAAAGCATAGTCTGTTGCTGGTATAACTTACAAATTGTAATGGTAAACATATATAATATTTGTGATTGAGTAAATTCTAAATAAAGTCCATGATTTTTCTTGTGTTGCTTCATAGTGGTCATGTATATCAACATGGAAGAACACTAGGATACAATAAGGCAAGTATTATCAACATACAATGAAAGCAAGAGGTAGGGGAAGCTACCTTGTTTGAAAATGAGTCATAAAGAAAGAAAATTTGGTTACTTTGTGTGAACTAAGGACTAGATATTTGCATTATTTTCCCAATATGATATGTAAATTATGGATAGAATTTATGAATTTTTAATCACAAGAAAAATTTGTTTTGAATTGATATTTTGAAAATAATTCAGGGTAGGGTACATTGTCTCAATGTGATGGGCATAAGGTGATAAGTAAAATGTACAAATCATGTTTGTTGTCAACAAATGATTTTTTTTTCCTTTTGACTCTCTAGGATAATAAATTTGAAGTCGTTTTAACACATAAAACATTACACAGTGTTTGTGGTGAGCGGGCCTCGAATAAGTCAAATCCACATGATAAAAAAAAACTATTTTCAAACTTGTATGAAGGGTTGCTAAAGCGACATGACACAAAATGAAGATGTAATAAAAGTCAACATATCATGGCCTAGAAATGAAAAAAAATATAGTGTGGCACATACTGAATATATCCTTGAGTTGCATGTAAAATTAAACATTATGTGCCCATATTTGTAATTTGAAATGCGATTGGGGGCTAACTATGCCCATCGTTGGTATTTTCCATATGTTTGGCCATGGACGAGGGATTTTACTATATGAAAAAAAAATTGATTTAGGGTTACAATGCGGCCACCTCTGTGGAGAGGTATACATTTTCATTTGAAAAATAATGACTAGACTCGGGTCAAATGAAACGTTTTGGAACTAGGGATGTATTTAGTGTTAAAGAATGTAACTAGTTTCGGTCTTCATATTTATATTTGAGTCATTATGAAATGTATTTATCAAAGAATGAAAAAGAAAAAATTATTATTATTACAATGACTTATTAAAGCATGGGTTTCATGCTTGGGTCATCATCTTATAGGTCAAAGTCCCCATTGAGGACTTCTAGGTTCTATATTGAGTCATTAGAGTCACTTTCCATTTAATGAGACCCTTCTTGGGTTTTTCAATCATGTATAAAAGAATTATTATTGAGTCAAATATGTAATTTGTCACATCCACACCAAGTTGGCCCTTGCCTGAATAATTCGACCTACAAGAGGAAAATTCGACCCACATAAGAGGCTATATATACAAGTACAGTTCAATCTATTTTCTCACCAACTAAAAAATTTTGATTCACAAGAAGGACATGTAGAAAAGTGCGAAGTTCAAGGAGAAGAAAGAAGGATTGTAGAAGAATAACAAGTCAAAGTTTCTTGACTATCTCTCTCTCTCTCTCGTTTATGTGATATTATTGGGTTGTTGCTGGGTCGGATATTTTTTGTTGGGAAGGTCAAAGTTTTGGATTGGCTAGGTCGAAGTTTTGATGCTGGGAAGGTCGAAGTTATGATGCTGGGAAGGTTGAAGTTCTACTGCTAGAGGGTTGAAGATCTAGATCGAATTTTTTGGAAGGAAGGGGTGACTTGGTGGTTGGAGGAAGTGTGTGTCTAGGTCGAAGAGTATTGGTTTATCTCATCTTAACTATTGAAGGAAGAAGTTTGACTGGGTTTTACCATAGATAAGGCTTTTCCCTAGCTGAATGCTTACATCCTGTGTCTCTTGTTCTTGTGATATTCATACATACATAATTCGGTAATTTCTTGACTAAATATAATACAATAAAGAAGTAAAATAAGGAAACACAATTCACAAGTAATTATCAAGAAAGAGAAATAAAATCCTAATTCTACTAGTACTGATTTCTCCACATTTAGAAACCAAAATAAGGCATTCAGATTGCGTGTTTATGTGTGAGGGTAGAAATAATATAGTTTACAAACCAAAGGGAATCGTTTTGGGGAAAAGAAACAAATTTTACATGCATGAAAATAATTTTATGTTTTAACCCTATATAGTTAATACCTCCAAATAGATTCTCAAAAAACATTATACTATTGCGAGAATAGAAAACATACAAAGATATTTTCTCTTGGAACCCAAAACCAGGAAAACCAGATTATTTGTTCATTATATTATTTTTAATGTTATAATGCATTATATACATGTCAAAGTAGTCATAAACCCAAATCCACTAACCCTCAATTAGAACATAATCACAGTTCCCTTGACTAGATCTAGAAACCATGGGAAAACCCACCGTGCATAAAACCATGCACAAAACCATGGTGGGTCAACCCATTTTTTTGCAAGGTACTTCCTTGAACCCCATGTGTGGGGAATATTCTCCCCATGTAACCTGTTAGTCATCAGTAATTTTTTGCCATTTATAGATGACTAAATATTAATCCTAGATTTCTAAAAACAAATTTCATGAATACTGTGAGTTTTAGAAATCTCACTGCCTTCATTATCCTTAGGATAAATTTTTCACTATTTCACTACTCTATCATGTCATGGTCAGCCTACCACTCCCAGAAGACCCCATCATGGGCTCATGCCACTCATATTCATCCTGTTTGCCACCTTTCACCTCAGCACTCTATTTTTCCTTTTGCCTCACCCCTCCACTTGCCACCTAGGATCACCAACCAACTTACTCCTTGTGTTTCCCAGATGCCTCAAGCATTGATGGTCTCAAAAATATCTCTGTAGGCTCTTTAGATAAATCAAGTACATTGGTTTTGGATCTTTAATACATCAAATTGTCAAAAACTCTATTTTTTATACTTGAGGACCCTAAGCCAAGCTTTAAAGTCAAACGACAAGCCAAAGAGTCTCCCACTAGGTCACTAGGGTTTTCATAGGTTGTACGATTGTCTTTGATGTTCTAAATCACTGTTTTCATGTGCTAAGAAGATGAATCAAATGGAAGGAATGTCAGCATCTACTGTTCCAAGGGAGATCAAAAAATCCTTCAAGGAAGACCTCCTTAATCAAGTTCAAAATCTGCAAAGAACAGTTGTCCATGTTTGACATTTCTGCAGGAATGTCAAGGTGGCTATCAGTAGGAAAATTGGTAAGGTAAGAGGCATGCTTCTCATTATAGGTACACACAAGCTAATGGAAGAGTAAGAAGCCTATGTTTAGGTAAAATCATGGTTTCTAGGACTGATTAAACCAACAATATGCCAAGAAAGAAGCCAATGCAAAAGACCACAAAGACAGAGGTAGATTAGCACAACCAAGCATGAATTGAAGAATTTTAGAAACTATAAATGAAGAAGGGAAAAAGGTGAGGTGAACTGAACATAAATGAATGAAATTGAAAGTGCTTTAGAGAACTTAGAAGACAACACTAATGTTTCTTCTCGAGCAGCCCAAAAACCTAAGATTTTGGAAAGATAGGAAAGGGAGATGAAATGAAGATAATAGGCCTCCAAAATGACAGCAAAATGTTTTAAAGGGCTTTGTAAGGTGACTTCTGGGGTTTTCCAAGGTAACAATACTTCACTGCATCAAAAGGAAATAAAGCATAGGGTTAAGCTTCAAAATGGAAGACCAAGATGAGCATGAGTTTATTGTTATGTGATTAAGTGTGTTAAACACCAGAACATCAGACGGATCTAAAATCATTGTGTCATGGCACCTGAAACAAATTAGAAGTGGCCAGAGAGAGTTAGTGTACAGGATGGTGAAAGTTGTGATGCTTGTCAAATGTGGATTCAGCATGCCCAAGGATCAAAATGAAAAGGATGAAAACAGGTTTCTCGCTCACCTCTCAAAACAAAGGAAATTTGATCTCCTAGATGAAACAGAGAGGTTTTTAAAGGGTGTTGCCACCATGAAAATGCCTAAAAGTTCTGAAAATGATCAAAGGACAGAAACAGGCCAAAACATAGTGAAACATGGTGACTCAAACAAAGCATTTGCAAAGCAAGGTGATAAAGGCATCAATAGGTCAATGGAAATCAAAGTTCACCATATCAACTACCTAAGAAGCAACAAAGAGAAATGGTTGAGAGGAAAGGGGACCATTTTTTTGTGTTTTAGAGTCACCCCCCTGCAAAAGGTAAAAAGAATATCAGTGAAATGACAAAGAGATTAAAAAACATTACAAAGTGGGTTTTGTAAAAGATAAATTTGTCTGCCTAAAGACTATAAAAGGGTCAATTTGCTTATCAATTAGCTCATTGTGCATTTGAAAATAAAAAATAACCTTCAGGAGAAAATTTCTAAGTGTTTGGTCAGTTTCTGGGCCAAGTCACCCGGTTCTATTCTTTTAAGTTGGCGCTACGCTCACAGGACCTGGCGCTACATGAATAGGGCTTCTCGCAATGCACTGTGTTGTGCGTATAACGGAAGGCGCTACATGTACAGTCAAGCGCTGTGCCCAGGAAAACCCGACATAAACAGGAACTGGCGCTGTGCTCAGAAGCCAACCCTACTCGCCCAGTTTACCCAACTCTACGCTCAGAGGCCGACTCGACAGGCCTGGTGCTACGTACAGAAGCCTGACAAGCCTACACGCGGGTAGCTCTGCACACACAAGGCCCGACTCGCCCAGTTTCTACCCAGCGTTGTGCACACAGGGCCCAACTTGCCCAGTTTTCTACCTGGCATTGCGCACACAGGACCTGACTCGCCCAGTTTCTGCTTGGCAATGCGCTTATGCCATAAATTATCCAAGTTGCAAAAATTTTCCAAAACACACAAGGGTACCACCTTCAATCTACATCCAAAGACCTGCAAACAAGTTTAAAATTGGTAGGTGGCCTTTTTCCCTCCTCAAGTAATTATTGTGATTTAGTGGTTAAAAGAAGATGCTCAAACCCTGGTCTTTGCAAACCTTAGGTCTTCATGGCAAACAACCCTCTGTTTTGATCTCCAAGAAAAATTATCAGTTAAGAGGGGTGAATTAGGGTAATTACACATAAATTCAAGCTAAGCCCTCATCAAGCTCAATTGAACTCAGTCATAAGCCCACCTCCATCTCACTCATTTGTAGAAGCTACCCTCATCATCATTTTCATTTTACTCCTCTTGCCTAAGTTTCATAAGCAGACCCAAGTTTGTCCAAAAACAACCGTAATCACCATGTCAAGAGCAAAAGACAGTGTCAGTAGTGAAGGAGACCAAGTGCCTATGAGGCCAAAGCACAAGGGAGGGAAGGTTAATAGATTTGAACCCCTGAGAAAAACATATATTACTTCATCTCCCATGATTCTCACATGCTTTCAAAATGTGGGGTGTTTCCAGTTTTGTGAGAAGGTAAAACAAGTGCAAAATCACCCAAAGCTCGCAAGGTTATTCATTCTTAACCTACACAACAAACAATCAAGCCTTGCAGGGGTAGACTTAGAACTATCATCATATACCATTTCCCATGCTACTGGACTTCCTTCTATTGGTGAGAAATGGTTCAAGAAGGCAAATTTGGACATGAGCTATTATGAGCCATTTATCAAACCTAGGTAAAAAACGGGTTGTAAAACCATTTTCCCTTTCTCACACTTGCTGGACAGGTATGCACCCTTGATGAGGGTTATCATGAAATACATTACCTGTGAGGGGAGGTACTCCAGGATTTACTCCTACCATATCAGATTACTCATGCATTTTACCAGGGTTAAAATGCTTCATTTTCCTTACTAATTATATAGGAGTATTGACAAGATGTCTGCTGTTGTCTGGAGGAGGACCTATTCCTAGAAAATTCATAGTTTGTTCCACCACTACTTGATCAAGATGGTGGTCCTACATCAGTTGGAGCAAAAAGGCATCCCTTGGGAGGTGTTCATAGCCCATGAAGTCTTCACAAGCCCTCAGCTCCATCATCAACCAAACCTCCCCTCATCATCTCATCCTCCTCCCTCTACTCCCCCATCATCTCCTACTGACCATACCATATCCTCTATACATATATCCCCTCCTCAAGGAAACCTCCATTCCTCCCATTCTCTTGATGCATCAGATGAAGAAGGAAATGGAAGTGAAGAATCAAGTGAAAATGAGGGTGAAGATGACAATGAGTCAAACCCAAATTAGGATGAAGATAATGATGAGTTAAACCCACAAAGAGAAGAAAACATGGAGATAAAAGGAGATGATGAGTTGAGTCAACAAGAGGCAGGAGACATGGAAACAGAGGAGGGTAATGGTAGTGAAGACAATGAAGAAGTTGACAGTGAGAATGGGTCAAGCAAAGGTGAGCAAGAAATTAGAGATGAGGTACAAAACATGGAGGTTGATGATGAAAAAGAGGTAAGTGATGAAGAAAGTAGTAATCACATTGAGAATGATGAAGATAAATATGAGAAGGAAAACATGGGCACAAATGAGACAGGTAACCCACAAACAAAGGATGATCCTACAGAAAATGAAGAAGAAACTAAGAGCCCTAGAGACAGTCAAAACAATGATGAAGGAAAAGATGAAGAAGGCTGCTCAAATGAAGATGATGACTATGAAAACAATGAATAAGAGGTTGAAGATATTCATGACTATCATGACAATAGTCATGATAGTCATGAAAATAGTAGGGAAAGTATAGAAGTTGGCAGCCAAGATGAAGGTCAGAGCAATGATGATGAAGGCAGCTATAATGAGGAACAAAGTGAAGATGCAAAAATCAATGAAGAGGCTAGCAGTGAGGCTAATGATGAAGGTGAAGAGATGAGCAATAGTCCAGATGATGAAAAAGAATACCTAGGAGCCCATGATGACAGCCACAAGGAGGACACCATAATGAGCCACATTGAACTTTTTCCCTTGGCATATCAAAGAGGATCAAGACATGTGTTTGCTGCCTCTAAAAGGCAAGGGGCCATGAATTCTACTCCTACAACACCAAAGGAAAAAGGAAAAGAGAAAATTAGGGGTGTAAAAAAAGTCAAAGGAAAGGGCAAAAGCAAGGAAAAAGGCAAAGAAAATGTAAGAGAGGAAGAAGAGGATCAACATGAGGTTGAGAGGGAGTTTGAACTCATCCATGTTGACAGTGATAAAGAGGACAAAAAGAGGGCCCACAACATACTCCTTCAAAGCAAAAATGTAGAGATTAAAGACCTACAAAGGAGCCTTGGTATGGCCCAATACATCATTGATTATTACAAATATGAGCACAAGCATATGAAGAAGATGAAAAAGACCTTGGCCTATAGAAAAAAATGGCCAAACACTATGCCTTGAAAAACAAAATCGCTAGTGCCAAGCTCAAAGAGGCCCTCATTGAAATTCAAGCACCAAAAGGAGAAAAATACCAAGAAAACCTTGGATTCATGGCTGAAGCCTCTCTATAGGCTTCTCAACCCCATGAGGGAGACATCCACCAATTTTGAAGAAATTTTGACAAGTTTTGGTTTTTTGTGAATTTGGAGGCCTATAAGTGCAACACTTCTGGTGCTACGCTTTTTTATTAGACATCCTCAAAGGGATAACTTTAAATTTTTGGAATCCTCATGCCTATTACACTATGCTCACCAAATTTCATAGCATTCGAAGAATTTTTCACCCCTCAAAAGATCAGAACACACCTCATTTTCTACCTTTCTACCTCATTTTCAGGCTTGGTGCCATGCTTAAAGTAGTTTGGGAAATTTGGCTTTTTGGATAGGTTACAGGGGCTCAATTAGAAAACCAAAGGTATATTTGGAAATTAGACTCAACAGGCTTTTGAACAGGCCATCACGGAGCAAAATCGAACATCGAGAAGGTCACCAAAACTTGGATGCAAGTGGACCCATTTTCTCCCTATGAAGGCGCTGCGCTTATAGACTTCACTATGTGTTTTTGGCCAAAAGTCAACAAAACACACTCATTTATTGAAAATTGATATTTTAATGTTTTTTGAGGCAAATCACTCTAAAATTAAGTGCTAGGAGTTATTTTGGCATTTATTTCATGGGATATTTTGTGCCTTGGGTCTTGCATGGTCTCTTGGGCATTAATGACATTTATGAGTGATTTTGACATTTTCCAACCCTATCTAGGGTTTTTTCCCTCCTTTGCTAAATAAATAGAGAATGAGGGCTTCATTGTAAATTGTTGGCATTTGATAACTTTTGAGAGAAATACATGTTTTTTTGAGTTTGAATAAGAAATTGGTGTTGTGGAGTTTGTGAATGGCTTTCTTTGACTGATGATGGAGAAGGCTTTCTTGCAGGATCCCTGAGCATGGTTAATGGCGATGTGTTCTTATTTAGTCTTTGTGTTTCTCATCTTTTCAATAGATTCATCCTTCTATGTTGCAGTAGGGAAAAAATTTTAGACTAAGACATACTATTCAGAGGTACCTTAGATCTGTTTGTCCTCACTGCCTTGATGTTTGTCCTTTGCTTGTTTATTTCATGACTGGTTCAATAATGTAGCTTTTAAATATTTTTTATGGTTAGCGTTGCTTACTTGATGCTATTTAAACATTTTTCTTGAAATCTCTCTTTGAAGTACTACTTGTTAGGTTTAGCCAAAGAGGTCATGTTTTGATCATGCCATTTGTCCATACTTGGGAAGATGCCTTAAAGGTCTTTGTAGCTTGATCAATAATGTTTAGGAGTTCCCTCTTCTTCGATTAAAGTTATATGTTGTCTTATGTGTTTTCAAACCTTGAAGGTGAAATCACTAGAGGTTAGGACAGTTTCTTTCCTTCTAATATTTCACTAAATTGTTTATCTTAGATGTTTGTTTACTTAAGTGTAATCAAAGAGTTATTGGTTTGCCCTGTCTTATGATTATTTCCTTACACTGATGAGTATCTAAGACCATATTTTTTAAAGGTAATTGTTTAAGGATTATTAACTTCCCTTATACACCTACATGCTCACAAACTTAATGTTGATTTCACTTCACACATGCCTTGAAGATCCATTTGACCATGCTAGATTTGCCCTGTGATGCACCCTGATTCATTGCTAAACTCTTCATGACCTTTTGCAGACTCCATAGCCCAATGATTTGAAGACCTCTCACTCCACCTATTCTACTTGATCATATTACCCAACCAAAACAAACAAACAAACCCTACATATAACAACTAGCCTAAAATCAAACCCTAAAAGCAAGCAATTTCACATCCTTTGCACAAAATAGAGAGAGCCCTCTCTGAGTCCAAGAAGGCTAGGTCCTAGGACTCCAAAGACTGGTATGATGTTACCTTGTGCATTTGGTCTACCAATCTGCTAAATCACATGACACTAACATAACCAACCCCCCCCCCCCACCCCGACGCAAATTATCACACTTGGAGCTAGTCATGCAAATAATATAACACATACTCAATAGAATGCAATAGGGTAGCAATGGAAAGTGGAACAACGAAGTAGGATTAACTCATAGCATAAAATCTTAACAAATTAAATAAACCAAAATTTATACTAAGGAACCATTAACTAGGAGAGGTTGTGACCAAAATTTCCATATGCCTTTTTTCTAAGGAATTTTTCTTTCTCATACCTGTGACCAGTCAAATTTTATTTTCCTAACAATTTGTTTCCATTTTGTTACATCAAATCTAATAAACTAACTATCTATCACATTTCTCACTATATAGTTAACATAACATTATAAAAAAGTTGGCATATTGTATATCTCCTACGTTATAACTTCACATAACTTATTTCATATCCATGTCATGAATTCCCTCATGATGGTGTAGTTTGAAACCTTTCAAATCATTGGTATGTGTATTGCCAAGTGTTGGTGAAGCATGTCATAATTTAAATAATAAACCTTTTAATAACTTTCTATTCATACTTTTACTCCATTCACAACTTATCATATTTTCACATTTGAAATTTCACTTATACAATTTATTTATGCTTGGAAAGCTAACCATGTTGTGAAGTGTGGTTGCTTAGTGAGGGGTGTATTCATTGTTTCTATTGTACCAAAACTAATCATGGAAATGCAACAAAAGTACACTCATAATGATGT
Source organism: Pinus albicaulis (assembly GCA_034641835.2). Taxonomy (NCBI): domain Eukaryota; kingdom Viridiplantae; phylum Streptophyta; class Pinopsida; order Pinales; family Pinaceae; genus Pinus; species Pinus albicaulis. The sequence continues at coordinate 901,329,959 of CM076569.1, forward strand.
TGTAATTGTCAATTTCATGCATATGTATCAATATTGTTAATATATTCAAAGCCTTCAAACACATTTAAAATGTGTTTGAAACTTTATATAACAATATATATCTCTTTGTAACACCATATGTTGATATGAAAATATCAAATGATGTCATGTAAACACTTCTTATTTCTTTGTGGGACCCCACCTACTAAGGCTTAGATTTTTTTTTTTTTTAGATGTATTAGTATTCCCTTCTAGAGGAGTTATGGTGAAGTGCAATGGTTTGCAATTTTTTTATCAAAGTGGCTCAAAAGCACTCATATTTTGAATCATGATAGTACACATGCTTTGTGCATTGAGTGCATGCATTATTGTATGGAAGATTCAATTACAAGAATGAAATTCATAAAAGGAAATAATTTCTAATACTCTCTATGAATTGTCGAGTAGTGAAATGAGTGGCATGAATCCCTCATCTTGCAAAACAAAGTGGAAACTAATTACCCATGAATTTATATATATGCATCTTAGTGGAGAAAGTGGTTATGTAACTCTATGTTTTGACCCTTTCGTTCTTGGAATAAATTTTTGAATGCATTATGGAATGATTTGAATGAGTGTGATGCAAATAAATAATGAAATCATAGCTTCACTTCAAATTATTTTTAAATCAATTGAAACTGGTAGAATTATTATGTGTATAACAATTCTGAGATCGCTTTAAGGGGTGGCATAAATCTTGCAATGAAAATATTTTATGTGTGAACACTTATCACCATTTGGATTATTGAAAGTACCAATTGCAATTGAAATGGTCTTGGTTATGATAATGAAGGTTGAGTACTACCATATGCAAGAGTCAAACATCATGAGAATAATGTCATACTTATGAAATGTAATTCCTATAGGCAGCAAGTTTGGAAAAGAAAAGAAAAAGGTAGATTATTTTATTTAAATTATTATGATTAATCTCATGCAAACTATATGGTTGTGATATAGGCAAGATGACGGTTGTGAAGATTAAATATGCCAGGAATAAGGCCACTATGGTGACATTACAACCTCGTGACACACTTTGATTACCTAATGAGAGTAAGCCATAAATGGCACCTTGACTGTAAGACTCCATGAGAAATATAGTTTAATTTATGTTAGAGTATGCCATAAGGGGATTTGGCTATAATAATTCAACCATATTTTAAATAATATCATACATGAAAGCATTGGGATAGGTATATCACCTAAGGATGGGAGTTTATTGGGCCTATAAGGGTGTGTAATTCATGGGAGAAGACTCCATGAAAAATTCAGTAAAATTTATGTTAGAACATGCTAGAAGGGAACTTGGCTTTAAGGATCTAAAATTATCTTCAATAATCCCATACATAAAGCCCCAGGATAGATAGATCACGTGAGGATGGTGGTTTCTTGGACCTGGAAGGGTGAGTAACCAATGAGAGAATAAATTTTTCACATTCTCAATGGGATGCGAGTATAAATTCCAATGCAAACAATGTTTAAAGGAAATTAAAATTCCTGGATGATCCTAAAATCATGCATCAAACATGACATGTTTACATTTCTTTTATAACTTTTCTTTTAGCAGGTTTCGAAAGCCTGAACTTGGACCATAGCGAGGGGAAATCCCATTAATCATCTGATGCAACTTTGAGATCTTGGCACACGATATTTTAAGAGATATGATCAAAGGAATTTGAGCTTCCTAGATGATCCTAAAATCATGCATTAAATAGGTCATGTTGGAATCTTTACTATAACTTTTCATCTGGGAGGTTCTAGATGCTGATATTTGGATCATAGTAAGGGGAACTGTAAATGGTCATCTAGTTAATTTTTTAAAAAATATTTATTTGATTTAGGTGATATTCTCTGACAAATTTTTTATAGAAATTTGCATGCAAAGTGTTTGAAGAAATTCCTAAATGGTTTGATGATTCATTGCATACAAACAATTTGACGAAATGCCCCAATCAAATTGTTTTTTTGTGGATGGGGATAGTATTAATTTATGTTAGCAATATTATATGATAGTACTGCATAGCTTATCTATGTTTTTTTGCATGCAAATAATCTGAAGCCAGCGTGTTAAAAGTGTTTTATTACAATTTTCATACAAACTATTTAAGAAAATAGATCAAAGACAAAAATCAAAAGTTTCATGGTTGAGTGGTATATTTATATTAGCATGTTACAAGTGGAATTGGAGCAATGTTTCTTATTTGATTAATATAAAATGTTTCACAAAATGTCTACAAGAAAAAGACTACTTAATTTGTTGTATAAAAAGTATTTAAAGAATGGTTTGCATGTAAATTATTTTAAAAAATGTATGAGAGATGAAAATCAATTTTTTGCAAGTGCGATTAGGGTAAATTCAGTAAGGGTACGTGAAAAAGTGGTATTAGAGCTTATTTTCAATCTAGTAAAAATAAAAATAAAAATTTGGGTACCCCGTAACCTCTATAAGTCATTAAGGGAATTGGGTATGTTACAAGTGGTATCAAAACCAGTTGCTAAGCTTGTGAAGAAGAAAAAAATTGATACCTAATATCCTTAATTGAGCATTAAGGCATCGTGTGTGTTACAATTACATTGTGGGATTCTGAAGAAGGCTCTAGAAGGGTCAAGTTCTAACTCATGTTGATGGTCAAATGGTTTGAATTTAACCCCTAGTTGGCTATCAGAATTTGTTATAATTGAACCACTAGGAGAAAGAGGGAGTCCATTCTATTTCCTTGCATTTTTTTCCATGGTATAGAAAAGTAGTTGAGTATGGATAAGGAGAGAGAGCACAACAAAGGGGTTTTGTGTTCCATAGCAGCCAAAAAGCCACAAGTCTCAGAAACTTCATAGAGAGTGCCTTCTCCTTTTTATTTTCATCATTTCCATTCTAGAAAAAATAGAGTGGAACAACTTCATCTTCCATTAGGTTTTCTCTAGAAAGTGTTTCCCAAATAATAACTTGGTGTTTATTGTGCTTTGTGATTTTTTGTATTTGGTTATTCTCTTTTTTTCATTTATCTATTACATGAATAAATATAAAATTAATAATAATATATATGGAACCTAAAGTAATTAAACTTTCATGGATATATTTCATTTTATTTTAATAGATCATGTCCAATGTAATATCCATGGTAATTTATAAATCATATGAGGAGAACTAGTATAATTTCATGTAGTGAGTATTTCAAATTTGATGATTTTAACTATGTAGAAATCATATAACATATGTATGTATATATCCAGATTCTCCTGATCTAACACTATTTATCTTCTTGCTAAATATAGAATCCTTCCACTATTAATCTTCTGTGGAAATTATAAACTCAATTGCAAACACATGAAGAAATAAAAACAATCGCACATAACACAGTTGTTTAACGGGAAAGCCTAAAGCTGAAAACCCCAACTATCATATATTATGTATCATGGATATCATGTAACAATCTCATACAAATCTTAGTACATCAAGCTCTCAATACAATCAATCGTCACACACTATCATGAAGAAATAATCAACTCCATGCACTAATTTCTTGCCACCTGATAGCCTGCCTCCACTGCACAATCCCTATTGAAGGAGACCCCTGAATGAATTCGAATTGACCTTGCCTTGACTGTGCAATCCTCATTGGCAACTCCAATGTGTGTGTGATGCAATCAATGCATCATTATAGTCACAACGGATAGTCCATATCACCCTTTCACCTACCTCTCCACTGAGTCTCCACTGGAACTGACATGAACTATAGTTAACTACTGTATTTGTTTAGTTTATTAGTGAGTTATTATTTGTGAATTAATTAACTAATTAATTCACTCCACTCTCACTAGTTTATCATACAGTTAGACTAGATACAACTAGTTTATCATATTGTCATGGCTGCTAGTCTTGGTAAAAGACCGATTTTAACGATTCTAGTCCTGGTAGAATTTTGATTTCAAAAACTAATAACCATGCTAAATTGTTTTCCTTGATTCTCAGAACATGTGGATGACAGTAATATGAGATGTGTGAAAAAGGTTCGTGCTAGGGCTAAGAAACCACATGAAAAAGGGTGCTTGATAGGGATTAAAAACCACATGCATAAGGGTTCTTGTTATGGGTTGACAAACTTCTCATAGAGTGCTTGACATAGTTGATAAACTTCCCATTAATGTGAAATTATGATGTGCTTGAATAGCTTATAAACCCTCAAGGGTGCTTGCTATGGGCTGATAAACCACTCATATAGTGCTTGACACAACTAATCAAACACCCATTATTGTGATTTTTTTTTTTCTGGACTAATTGATAAACCACCCAAGGTGCATGTTGTAGGTTGATAAACCAATCATAGAGTGCTTTCCATAGCTAATAACCCACTTGGAATGGAAAATATTTTGGTGGAGCTACCACAAGGTGCTTGATGTGGGTTGATAAACCATGCCATAGAGTTCTTGTCGTAGCTGATAAACCACCTGTCATGGAAAATATTGCGTGAATTTTCCACAAGGTTCTTAATGTGTGTTGATAAACCACTCATAGAGTGCTTGTCACAACTGATAAACCACCTGTCATGGAAAAGACTATGCACAGATACTACAAGGTTCTTATTGTGGGTTGATAAACTACTCATAGAGTGTTTGTCGTAGTTGATAAAGGAACTTTCATGGAAAATATTGTGTGGAGTTTCCATAGGGTGCTTTCAAAGGAAGCCGATAAACCACCCTAGGTGCTTGTTGTGGGTTGATAAAAAACTCTAAAAGTGCTTGTTGTAGCTGATAAACCACCTCTAATGAAAATGGCACAAAAGAGGTTCTCTAAAATTTGACCTCACTTGGTATGCATATGAATATGTGTTATATTCATGAACATGGCTGATTACTAAATTTATGTTAAGCCATTATGATTGACATGTTCTTGCCAGAGATCATTCCTATGGGAGAATGATGGTATAGATGGCATGGAAATATTCCCGGTTGTGTGAGGAATCAATTGGGAAAGAGATATCCTTGTCTGGTTTATGATTTTGACATCATGTTCTTGTATTTATGCCCATGTTTATGTTATGAGTAGATAATGTCGCCAAGGATACGTCAATAGAACAAAAACAATGTGATATGCAGCATGCTCGCACAAGCATGGATAATGGAAGAAACCACAAAACCATGATTTGGGTTGTTGATGCACGTGGTAAGGCATGAGAAAAAACACTAGAGGTAGAGGTTCTTGCTAGAGACAATGTGGTCTCTAGATGCACGCAGTAAGGCGTGGGAAAGACTAGAGGAAAAAATGTCTAGTGGAGGTAGTCTAGTTTCTAGATGCACGTTGTAAGGTGTGAGAAAGACACTAGAGGCAGGGTTTCCTGGTGTCTGTGGATGGAGGCAATTGACCTATGGATGCATGCATTAAGGCTTGGAAAGACACTAGAGTAAAGGTATCATGGTAGAGACAGTGTGGTCTCTAGATATGCAATATTGTCGTGTACATGATGTATTGTGCCATGTGTATTATGTATGTGTTTCATTTTAACATGTGTATTTGTTATGTTGTATCATGTGTATATGTAAATGTGTTATGTTGTACATTGTGTATATGTGCATGTGATGTGTAATGTGTTGGGACAGATAGGTATGGGACTGTCTAGGCCCATGTAATGTGTAATGTGTTTAGGACAGGAAGGTATGGGACTATCTGGGCTTATGTTGATTAGGACAGGTAGACCATTCAGAATGGGGGTTTCCTCAGCCTATTAAGGCATGGGATACACCTATATTCCTATCGACAAAATATTACCAAGGCTGGTAGTGCCCATATTTGCAAGGTAGCAAAATGAGCGTATATATCCCTATATCCCATATACATCCACCATTGGATGCTTGTTAGAGTGGGTCAACCGATACAATGTGTGGGAATATGTTTTCCATGCCAATAATAGTTCTTGTTCAACTATAAAATGCTCACGTGAGATGGATTTAGTCAAAGATAATAGAAGGAAATGGATGTGATGGGCATCCAAATTAGATGCAAACTAAAACCCATCTAACATTTCCTAGGCACATAAAGACTATATTAAATTTCTCATTTTGTACATAATAATTTTTTCTTAGCTTTAATAAGTTCTTAGGAAGGTTTAGAGATAATTTCATATTATGTGCCTAAAATTATTTGTTTTTGTAGAATATTGTGAGAATATTGGGTATATTTTGATGATCTAGAAGAAGAGATAATTTAGGGAATTTCTCCCTACCACAAGATGCCACAATATGGAATAATAAATGAATAAAATGTCATAAAATCATTGACATATTTTGGATATCCATTGATTGATAAAATCTAGGAATGTGTTCGTTGCTATAGGAGAAGCCAGAGCTTAATATTCAATGAAGATTCCTATTGTTGAGAACCAGATCCAAATTTTGAGGGACTTTTGATGGGAAAGATGCCTCCTTTCAAGGATGATGCTTCCCCATCAATTTGTATAAGTACCAATTCGAATTTTCCTATAGGGGCATGATTTTCTTAGTCTTCTTGTGAAGAAAACTTACCATTTAGCAACTCTACTTTCATTTCTAGGAGGGTTGTACTTGGATTGAATCTAATAATGAAGTTTGGTGCCATTTTTAGCTTCTAAAGCTTGGTTTCATTAATAGGAAGTCGATTATCCTTGGGCTTGGCCATCCTAGGAGCATCAAATCCCTTCTATACAATTGTTTTATCTTCCTTGCACTTCTTATTCACTTGCATTTCTTCATCTTTCATTTCCTAGTTTTGCAGTGAATATTCATGATTCCTTTGTTGTGGTTAGATTTGTTAAATTATTGAAATAAGTGGTTTTGCATGTAATTTATAAATTTACAAGTACGATTCATCCTCATATCAGGGTTTCAAATTCATATTTATCATTGATGTACTTAGATTGGCTTACTAGTTCACAATTCTAGAATTTCTAGAAGTATCCAGTAACAAAATAGTAGTGATTTCTGATAAATTTTAGCACGTGTTAATGAGCTCATTTAGAGTTGATTCAAATTCTATTGAAGGTTAAAAACATCCAACTTAATAAAAAAAATTAATCCACAACATTTTCACTTGATTAGCTTAAGCATTTGGGTACTTAGATTAGCTCACTAGTTCATTGCTCTAAACTTTTTGGTCTGCAGTGGTAATTTAAGGTTGACTTTCAGCACATGTTAATGAAGCTATTTTGAGTTGGTTCCACTTTTATTGAGTGCTAAAAATATTCTACTTAATAAAAAAAATTACCCCATATCATTTTCACTTGGTCAGATTAGACATTTGGTAGGTTAACTAGCTCACTAATTTCAGAATTTCTTAATTTTAGAATAGTAATTTTATGCTAAATTTTAGAATAGTAATTTTACGCTAAATTTTAGAATGTGTTAGAAATGGTATTTTTGAGTGATTCCACTTGGATTGGAGACCTAGGACATCCTAATTAATAAAAAAATTACCCCATCTCATTTGAATTTTTTTTTTTGGCATTTTGTAGGTTAAATCGAGAAACAACAATCCTGTAGTAGTTTTCTTTCAAGATTTTCCATGCCAAGATTCACTCGAAATTGATGATAGAAGTATATTTATAGCCTATGAATTATCTAAGGCTAATTTTGTTGAGCTAAGGCTTGGTTAGGTCTCCATTTACCTCTTACATTTCTTGCTCCTTGAATGTTGATTTCTCAATTAGTCTATGATTTCCTTTTCGCAATTTACTTTATGCAAAGTGTGATTTCATTCTTGCAAGAGTAATTTATCCTTTCATGTACAATAGAATATATTTCCTTTAATTCCATTTCCTCCCCATTAAGATATATTATATTTTCTTAGTTTTCATTTTGCTTTACATTTTTAGAAATAGAACAGTTTTCTTTTCTACCATTTACTTTCTAGCGAAAGTAGAATAGGTTTTATTATTATTATTTACCTTTTTCAACTTAGGATTTGTGGCCTACCTAGACCTTTGCTCAATTGAATTTGTTTCATTTTCTTGTTTCACTTGCATCAAATGGAGTCATACTAGGAAGAGGAAGGTGTCTGTTGCACATACCATGCTGACTCCTCTTAAATTTGTATGAAACTCAGGTTTGATAATTTAAGTTGGTGGCCTTGGAGTTGCAACATTCTTGCTGCAATACTAGGGCTCATCACTTTTTGGCGTCGTTACCAGGAAGGGTGCCCAAAAAAACACTCTATTTTTCTTGGAATGATTCCTTATTTCTTTTCTACATCCATATTTTCTACAAAAACAAAAACATTTCATTAGGCATCTTTCATTGCATTTTATTATCATTCTCATTCAAAAAATTTATAAAAAAAAATATTTCTTCAACACCGCAAATCCCCCCACTTGATCATGTGCAGGTAGAATAAGAATATGTGTCAGATAAGTTAGAATTAGACATGGAGTATCTCTACTATGTCAACCCATATCAACAAGGGTCATATCCTCCCCAAGATTTTCAACCATATTAGGGGTCTTATGCCATTCTTTCTTTTGATCCATATCAACACTAACCTCCCTGATGGGGTGATCAATATTTTCCTTAATATTCATGGTATTATCCTCCCCAACGTACCATTCCTCCTTTACATCCATATCAACACCAAATTTCTCAGTGGGGTGATCCATATTTCCTTCAATATCCTCAATTCTCATGTTCACACCAACCTGCTCAATGGGGCAATCTATATTTCCCTCAATATCCTCAATATCTTACACTTCAATCTCAGTAAACATACCATACACCTCCTCCAAATCCATCTCAAATATACACTCCGTCTCATATACCTGTACAATCACTTCCCAACCTCAACAATAAAATGCCTCAACCCCCTTACAATGCTGAGATGGAAAATCTTCAAAATATCTTCTTTATCTAAATGAAATTCATCTTAGTTCAAGAAGAGTATTCCAAAAAGAAGAACCCTTTTTCTATCATTAAATAAAAACATCAAGAATAAGAATATCCATAATATGAGTCGTCGACCACCTTCGATGGAGATCAGACATTGGAGCCTAAGATTGAAGAATTTATACTATGATTATCATCAAATCCTTTATGTATTCAAGGGACTAATCATAAAAAAATTAGAAAATTTGAATTGCGTGGAAGAAGAAGTTATACAGAATGATTCAGATGACAAAGTGAACCAAGGGAAACTATATTGAACTTTGGTTCCATTCAATCATTAAGTCACAACAACACACTCCTCTTCAACAATTCATGATATCATCTCATTCAAAGAAATTGGTCTCTTGTATTGTGGTACATGTCAAAGCATATGTTTCAAGCCTACACATGATTTTGGTACCAGATTGAGGTACATGTCAAAGCATGTGTTTCAAGCCTACACATGGTTTTGGTACTAGATTGAGGTACATGTCAAAGCATATGTTTCAAGCCTAATACAATGATGCTCTTGCTCTTGCAATATTTTGATTTTTGGATCATCTAACAAAAATTGAGTTTTCCACCTTCTACATCAAGATTCTCCAACATGGCTAATACCAAGTCCATAAATTCCCACAATGCATCTTCATGCCATTTCTCATCATTCCCAAGCCTTTCCCATTCATTGTCCTCATTGTCTTGAAGTTCTAAGGGAAAGTTTTGTTTTTCTACATCATTGCCAAAATACATAGGGAAGATTTTTTTTTTACCATATATCAAAAAACGTCCATCCATTGGCCGAGTTATTTCATGGGGAGATGCATTGGGATGATAGTAACATGCTCAAGAAATTTTAGCAAATTCCAGTTCATACTTTTTGAGATATTGGCTGTGATCACCTACATCCATTTTAAAATTTTCTCCAGATTCATGAATCCATTGGAAAATATTTTATATGGGGAGATACATAAGGATGATGACAATACGCTAAAAAAAAATTAAGTGAATTCAATATATTGTTTGATATATATGGATTAAACAATTCTTCTACAAGATTGTCCCAGAACTGCTATAGGATTGACACGGAGTGCATAAAGATTGACACAACATGCTACCAAAAAGTACAAAGAGCTATAAAGAGCTTGATTTTGAGAAAAATCATCACCCAAACCTTATAATTCAAGAAGGAGCATCAAAGGGATGGTAATTATGAATTTTTCATTTTCATTTGATGAAAATCTTGCAAAACCTTTCATTCTTTTAAACTATACATCCTATAACAGTTTATGGTAGAAGTTTGGGCATGAAAAGAAAATTAAGTATATGTGTTGAGAATGATGAGAGAAGGAAATGAAGTTGTTTTGAGTTTTGTTATGGAACCTTCCCTCTTCCAAGAAGTGTCAACAAATTGTTCCTTATCTCTACCTCAATAGATCAATTACACAAAAAAAAACTAACCCTATAGTAAGAACAAAGAATTTTTTGTCTAACTTTGGGAGAATCATGGGGGTGGCATACAAAAAAAAAAATAGAGGAATGAGAAGGAACCCTTGCATTATTCATTCCAAAACTTATGCAAGTATAACAAGGTTCCATTGATAGTCAATGGAGGGTAGCACATTCAAAGGAACAACATCAAAATTCACCTTCATAGACTCCCATTCAACTCTCAGTGTCCACTCCTTCCATTCCTTAACCTCTCTAAGCTTTTCCACACCATTATCTAACCTCTTTCACCAAATTATGTCAAAATATTGTATTTCTACAAGATTGTTCCGAGATTTATATAGGATGTTGATCTAGATAAGAAAAAAGGCAATAGATTGAATGTTTTTCACTCAAGAATAGGGCAGGGGGTCCATAAGATCCCTATCATCAATCCACTGTAATAGATGCCACATTTTATTTCACCTTTATTCCCATTACCATCCATCAAAAGCCTCACCCTTCATATCTTTTCCACCATTTTTCATCACAGAAGATATCATAACCTTTTCTAGCACATAAGAGCTCTATGTCCATCATCGATAGCCTTTTCATGAATTATCAGCATTGTTGGAAGCAAAAATTAGAGGGAATTATGATCATAAGGGCTTTGTGTGACTTCTACAGGAAGACACATAGTCTTGTAGTAGGATACATAAACCTTACATGATCACATTTGAAGCACAAGACCAATAAATTTGAACATCATGAAGCTTTAGGAGACTCTAGCACTAGTCCCGAGTAGCTATAAGATCCCTAATAAACAATAATAGTAACATCTAATCCATGGTGGCACCTATATTTTCATCACATGAATCATGGAACTTCAATAAGAAATGAAAAAAATTCAAGCCAATGAAAAGGATTGATGAAAGTGATATTTTGTACCTCAGAGAGAAATCCAACAACTTCATAAATTGTCCAATAGCCTCATGCAAGCATAAAATGGTCAATCATTAGCTAAATCGTGAGCATCATGAGCATCATAACAAAAATATTTTAGCCATTTGAACCATAGATGTAAATCAACAACAACAACAACAACAAAAAATACCTAGAAGAGCTCTAGAAACAAGGCTATCAGCATTAGGACCTTCATCATATTATCACATGCAGTTACAATATCATCAAAGGCAACCTCCATATCTACAGTAACATCATGCAAAAAAAAAAACTCATGGTAAAGAAGAAGTATGCATCTCCTTAACCTCATCCTTCAAACCTATTCTAGCTTGAGAAAGCATTATAAGTGTGAGAAGGAAAAGTATTTTATATCCAAATTTAATAGAAGGAAGTTTCGGTCTTATCTAGCAAGTCACTTAACTTTTCTCCAAAGGACACCCACATTTGTGGGAGATAAATGAGACAAAAGTGAAAATTTACTTAATAAAGTGGGATGTTATCGTGAAGTACAAAAATTAGGTGGGGTGCAACTTAGTTAACTCAAAGCACTCCAAGTTTATTTTACATGCAATATCATCAAGGAGAAAAGAAAAAAAAGAGAAAAAAAAAATATAGGTGGGGCCAGCTCACTTAACTCAAATTTTGGCATGCAATGTTGTTTAAAGGGGTAGAGAGGGGGGGGGGGGGAATATTAAAAAAAAACAATTAAAAATAGAAATAAATTGGTAGACCCACCACCTCTTGGCATACCGACTAGATGCTAGAGGTGCTGTTATATGATACAAACAAATTTCTATAGGATACGAACAATCTGCTATAGGATTATACAAGCCACTAGAGGAAGCTAACATATTGCTACAAGAAGATAATTTTTTTACCCAAAACAACCACCAAAGCCTCAAATGACTTGAAAAGCAAAGGAACCTTTAGAGGAAATGTAAGTCAAAAATTATTTCCACTTACATTTGACAAAAGTATTCAAAATATATCAGTTATTAACGGGAAACTTTTCTACATTATCCAGTCTAAATTCAAACACTAAAACAATTAAGTAGTATGATTTTTGTTAGTGTGACAACTGGTGAAAACTTTCATTATATACTAGGTTAACCCTCCTATCATTTCCTCTCCTTGAAAAAACAATTCATCTTTCCTCTACTACAAGATTCCTTGGTGTCATAGGAAACCCTGCTACAGTGATGAAAGGATGGTGTGCAAAGGGTGTCTGGTATCTTTCATTTGAATTCCAAGGCTTAGGGGAAATTTTGAAGTGATGAAAAGAAAAAAATAGGCTTCATAAGAAATTTTGGCTAAGTTTTGATTAATTTTGTGAAGTGTTACAATATGTGACGAGACTGCTACATGATGCCCTGTATTGCTACAAGATTGTATCCGAGAGTGATCTAAGGTTTCTAAAAGTGACCTCAAGTTAGGAGAAGGCGGTAGAAATTTGTAGAAGAGTGTAATGGGCCTTACCAAGCTCACAGTAATTGAGGAAGAAATGAAAGAAAAGACATAGGTACATGCAAAGAAAAACATAGTCAAGAATAGATGAAATAGGTTGAGCTTCATTTAGCATTATCAAAGGTTGAAATTTCCAACAACATAGATAGAATCTCAAGAGCCTTAAAAATGCATTGAAACACCAAGAATACCAACTAAGAAGAGAGAGGAGGAAGTAGAAGACCCCATGATACACAAATAAATGGAAATAAAGGATTTCATCTAGCAGGGGAAACTATATGTCAAACAATCCCTCACAGAAATGAATGAAGAAAAGAGGATAAAATAAGATGAGTAGCTTTCTCAGAGGGTGAGAAAAAGTTCCAGGAGGGGGGTATGAAGGTCCTCCAAATTAGATGCAAATTAAGGCCCATATAACCTTTCCTAGGCACATAAAGGCTATATTAAATCTCTCCTTCTGCACTTAGTAATGATTTCTTAGCTTTAATAAGTTCTTAGGAAGGTTTAGATATAATTGCATATTATGTGCCTAATATTATTTGTTTTTGTAGAATATTATGAGAACGTTAGGAAGATTTTGAAGATTTGGAAGAAGAGATAATTTACGGACTTGCTCCCTACCACAGGGTGCCACAAGATGGACTAAAAAGTAATAAAATATCATAAAATCATTTATAGATTCTAGAGCTCCACTGGTTGAGAAAATTTAGGGATGTGTTCCTTGCGATAGGGGAAGCCAAAACTAAGTATTTAATTAAGATTCCTTTTGTTAGGAACCATATCCACTTTTTGAGGGGTTTTGGAGGGGAAATTTTCCTCATTTCAAGGAGGATGCTTCCCCATCAATTTTTATAAGTACGAATTCAAATTTTCCTCTAGGGGCATGATTTTCTTATTCTTATTGTGAAGAAAACTTGTCATTTAGCAACTCTACTTTCATTTCTAGGAGGGTTGTACTTGGTTTGACTCTAATAATGAAGTTTGGTGCCATTTTTAGCTTCTAAATATTGGTTTCCTTCATAGGACTCTAAGTATCATTGGACTTGGCCATCCCATAACCCTTAACTCCCTGACGTACAATTTTTTTATCTCCTTTTCACTTTTTATTCACTTTCATTTCTTCTTCTTGCATTTCGTAGTTTTGCACTCAATATTCATGATTCATTTGATGTAGAGTAGATTAGTTAAATGATTGAAATAATTGGTTTTTCAGGTCATTTATATAGTTACAAGTATGATGCATCCTCATATCAGAATGTCAAAGTCATATTCATCATTGAGCTACTTGGATTGGTTTACTAGTTCACAATTCTAGAATCGCTGGAAGTATCATGTAACAAAATAGTAGTAATTTTATACTAAATTTTGGCACTTGTTAATGAGATAATTTCAAGTTGATTCCACTTGGATTTAATCGTAAAACATCCAAATTAATAACAAAATTTACCCCACAACATTTTCATTTGATTAGCTTAGGCATTTGGGTACTTAGATCAACTCACTAGTTCATTGCTCTGAATTTTCTTGTTTATAGTAGTAATTTTCTGTTGAATTTTAGCACATGCCAACGAAGCTATTTTGAGTTGGTTCCACTTGTATTGGGTCCTGAAAAAATTTAATTTCTATTAACGAAGCTATTTTGAGTTGGTTAACTAGCTCACTATTTTATTTTTTAGAATATTAATTTTCTGCTAATGTTTAGAACATGTTAGCAAGGGTATTTTTGAGTGATTCCAGTTGGATTGGAGACCTAGGACATCCTAGTTAATAAAAAAATTTACCCCACATCATTTTCATTTGATTTTTGGGGGAATTTGGCAAGTTAACTTGAGAAACAAAAATCATGGAGAAATTTTATTTCGATATCTTCCTTTCCCAGATTCACTCTAAATTCATGATAGAAGTATATATATAGCCTATGAATTCTCTGAGGCCACTTTGGTTGAGCTGAGGCTTGGTTAGGTCAACATTTATCTGTTACATTTCTTTCTCCTTGCATGTTGATTTATGCAATTAGTCTATATTTCCTTCCCGCAATTTACTTTATGCAAAGTGTGATTTATTTCTTGCAAGAGTAATCTATGACTTTCCTTTCATGTGTAATATAATATATTTCCTTTAATGGAATTTCCTTTCTAGCAAGATAGATTATATTTTCTTAGTTTTCATTATGCTTTAAATTTTTGCAAATAGAATAGATTTCCTTTTTCCATTTACTTTCCAACAAAAGTAGAATATGTTTTTTTATTGTTATTTACCTTTTGCAACTTAGGATTGATGACCTACCTAGATATTTTCTCATTTTAAGTTGATTCATTTCCTTCTTTCACTTGCGTCAAAGGGATTCAGACTAGGAAGAGGAAGGTGTCTGCTACACATACAGTGTCGACCCCTCTTAAATTTGTACGAACCCTAGGTTGAAAATTTAAGTTGGTAGCCTTGGGAGTTGCAACATTCTTGTTGCAATACTAGGGATAATCAGGATGCTTGCAAAAGTTGGGAAATCAATCCAGTGTGTATACGACGCTGAAGAGAAGAGAAGGAAAAATATGATGGCCATAGATGGGAAATCAATCTGGTGTGTGTATGAGAGGAAATAAGACCTTTGGGTGCTTGTTGACTTTGGAAACTGACCCAGTGTGTGTGAAGTAAAGAGTAATTGAAAGATAAGTATTATCATTTCATTGATTTTTAGTAATTTCCAAATCATGAACATTGATTGATATTCTGATTTATGATAGATGGTTTATGGGCTAACTTTAATTTCTATGATAGGAAGAAAAATGAAATTGCAACGTTCATATCATGAATAAGTTGTTAATAATGTACGATTTAAATTATTTCAATTTCCTTATGATGAAACTCGTGGAGATTTGTGTGTTATGATGTATAAAAACATGTAATTTCCTAGTTTGGGTGGACGAAATCTGCTACAAGGTGAATAAAATCAACTTGGAGATATCATAGTGCACAACGATATGCTAATAAAATATTTCAGGAACAAGACCATTGTGGGACATTAGTACCCAATGATGTATACTAATTTTGATGAAGCATGCTATGACTAGTATGATAAATGTTAAGGTAGGGATATGCCTTAGTTATGACACTCTTCTAATGTGAGGAAGCCTTGCCAAGGAATGCGTCAACCAAGGGACTGATAAGTAGAGAAGGGGATGCCAAAACTTGGAAGGTGAGTGACTGCATGAAAGGGGGATCAGATTGATGGAGGGACTATCAAGAAAATAATGGGATGACAGACAATGATATTGGTTTTTAAAGGGTCATGAGCATGTATGATTGGAATCAGAAGCACATTGAGGGTATTCTGAGAAGCAATGGGTTGGGAACTGTTCGTTGAAGGATATAGAAGAACAAAGATAGCAACACTAGATATTGGAGGCAGGAAGCACTCTATAAAAAGGAAACATATCAAGCTAAAATTAGTTGCAATGGAAGCACTTTGGACTCAATGAAGTCGTCTGGGAGATGGCTGAGAAAATAATGGTGCAATGCCCATATTTTGTTTTTTAATAAAGAGAAGTAAGAAATATATATAGAAAGCTTAGTTCTATTGTTTTTATGCTAATAAGAACACTGAGGATGGTGTTTCCTTTAAGGGTGTGGGGCTTGTGTAATATTCCAAAATTGGAATGGCCCAGCAAGGCTGCTAAAATAACGCACTCCTGAGAATTCAGTTCACTGAAATGAGTTTGCAGCTCCTATATCCCTTAGATCGGCTCATCTAAGATCTAAATCCAAAAGGAGAGAAATAACAAATCAAACTAGGTGGGTTAAATAGATCTCCCACAAACTAGTCTAGCTGAAAAACACCCAAAGAGAGGGGTTGCAACTATATGCAATGGACTGCTTCAGAAATAATGAAATTTATAAATTTACAAGTGTGAGACCAACATGGAGGATCATATTTCATCTATACATCAGCAAATTAGATCTACAATGCAGCTTATACAGTGTATAACAGAAAGGGAAAGATTGTACAAGACAAAAGCCTCAAAATGAGCTGCTACAACAACATGAAATGGTAGAATAAGCTTCAAAACGTTATTTTCATTATTGAAGTATATAGTATATTACAAATTATATTTAGAGAATATCTTTACTCAAAATGATAGATCTATTTTAGATCTATGTACAAGATAGGCTAATTTATACACTCCCCTTGGGGATCTCAGCAAAACATGAAAAATAGTGAGTAGATCTGAGATCTAAGTCACAAATCTGTAGAATTATTTAGAAAATTATCAATCATAACATATATAGTAGATCAGATCTGAACTAACATGGATTGGTTGGCCAATCTTCTGATCACCACAGTGAAAGGAAGGATCCAATCACTAGAGATCTCTCCTCTAAAATGATGCCAAGTCTCCCTGCAACTCTGCTCTTGCAAATAATGCAGTCATGGAAGAGGGACTACGCTGTAGGCCTTGAGAATGCTTTGGCCTGCTTCTAATGTGTGGATCTGAAGCTCAAGCCACTAATGCACTCTTCTAGGAGGTTAAAAGACACACTCACTGAGAAGAGGCACTGGTACAAGCTACATCTGAATAGATCTAGTGTTCCACTTGCTGCAGCTCACATGGAAAACCCAATCCTAAGCAGGACTATGCTGTAGATGCAAGATGTGGCTTGGCCAAATGCCGGATAGTGGACTAGGTAAACAAGACTCCTCTAAGAGCTGGTCAAGGAAGGAGGTGGGATTCCTAAACAGGAAAGCCCAATAAGGGATGTCTAAGCAGACAATACCTTCATAAAATAATAACATCAACCCCTTTTTCCTATTGTCCTCCTCCTTCTTTTATAAGATGAAAGCCTTTCCAAACCCTAAACCACCTCAATGAGTTAGGTCCTTTCACATGTGGAGCCTCCATCTAAAACTGCGCTATTTATCCTTGAGGTTCATTGCATCTAGACTGCGCTGTTGACTTGGTCAAAGTTGACCCAATATCATGATTCAAACCCATTCACACCTGCAAGAGTTTATTTACATGGCCCAGATATGTCTTTGTTTACGTAAGCATTGATTTAGTTTGATGTTTTTAGGAGTTTTACATGTCCTCCTTCACATTTTATTCATCAACATGAAAATCAAAATAATACAAGGCAAAATTGAATATTCCCATTAGGTTGGGCTAATTGGGAATATTACAGTCCTCCCCTCCAAAATGTTGCTTGTCCTCAAGAAACTGATGGGGTGAGTGCTGCAACACTTCTCCTTCCCCATTGATGACATCATCAAGGATCCAGCTCTCTGCATAAGCTGAGTGTTCACCAATTCATCCTCCCATGAGTTGTCTCTCCAAAATCATTATGAGATGTACATAATCCATCCCACAAATTGTCAAGAATGACACTGAAACAAACATGGCTGAACCCCTACTCTCCTTGAAATATGTAGCAAAGCATAAAAGGAGAGTCTCCATCCCATGTGGTACACACATGCCTCCTATCCTCCCTCCATACAATTCCAAAAATAGGACAAGTACATCATCCATGTATGGAAGCAAAACTATAAATACATAAATAGAACTTGGAACATGAGGAGGTGGGTCATAATTCAATATATGGTACCAGCGCAAGGCATCTCCTGCCTGCATCAGATAAAGATGTGGTAAGTGGTTTTCCCACCACTGACTTGTAGCCCATGCCATCTCACTGTAGCTGAATGTGTGAGATATGTTTGGTGCCTTAGGAAAGTACCCATCATGAAACAAGATCTCCCTTTGTCCACCAAGGGAGTGGCCAAGTACAAAAATTGTTGTGGCCCCATATTTTCCATGAGATTGACAAGATATAACACTCCTTATTGGATTCATGGCCTGCAAAAACATGGTGTAAGAGTGCATGAAGTCAGAATATAAAATACATCTATTAAGAGCATGCTCTTCACCAACAATTCTCCTCGTATCAATGGAGTGGTGCAGATATCTACTCTCTCCTTCAAGGGAAGGAAAAGAGGGCTGATTTAATTCTCCCTTAGAGCCATATTTATGCTCCAACTCCATAGAATCCATGCATCTCTGAAAATGCTGATATAGTTCCCTTTCAAAGCCCTCCCAGTAATAGCTCCTCAATATGATATTGTTGAGCTTCATAGAATAAGTGTGGCTAAGATGGAACTCTTCATAAGCCCTCTGTAGAAGCTTCCCCTTGAGCTTGGAGGCTCTATACAAAAAATTCTACCATGATTATAGATGACTCCATCAAGGATTTAATAGCTCCCTTCATGCAACCAATCATCAAGAATCATGCAAGTATGAAGATCCTTGGAATAATCCACCAATAGTTGGGATTTCCAATAGGGATCTAGTGTGCCCAACAATGACAGTGTTGATAGTGTGTCATCTGTAGTGTCTACCATGTTGTGGTTCTTCTCCTTGACATCTCCCATGTCAAAGTTACAAGGTGGAAGGTTTCCAATCCTCCCTTGTTGCTTTCCTTGCTCATGCACATGCTCAAAAGAGGAGGGAAGTCCTTGGAAGTTATCCTCCCTTGGAAGGCTACCATCCATCCAAAACCTCCTTGGTTTTGCCAAAGTATGCATGTGTGTCCACCATCTCTCATCATGTATGGAAGAGGATCCTCCAAACAGGCTTGTCCCCAGATTCAAGGATTGTCTCCCTTGCTTCATGATGGTGTCATTCTTCATTCTTGCAGCATCTCCTCTCAGTGTAGTATGGGATGAGAGAATGGATAGTGAATTTAATGGAAAAATTCTTTTCCTCTCCTTGTACTTTCCCCATACTCTCAACGCTAAAGCATGGTCTTCTAGTGTTCCCTCCCTCCTTGGATCTATGAAAGGAGCATCAATGCATGAAACATCTCCAATCAAATCTGAATCAGGTGGTCTACCAGGTGGTATACCACAGGATAATGATGTCTCATGGCTCATTCCCATGTGAGTAATATATGGGAACATCATATGACTGCTTCCACTACGCAAATCCATCTCTAATTGCTATGTGAAAGTATCATGGTAAGGAGAAGTTCGAGCAACTCCCCCATCTTCTTCTTCATCACCCACCTTCTACAAGATCTCATATTCTAAGGTGCTCCCTTTAGATGTATTTAACTCATGAACACACATCATATCCTTGGTGTCAAGAGTCTTGATCACAAAGGACTGAGCCATCATAGTGTGTGCTCCAGGTTTTGGATGCAGTGTTGGAACACATCTCCTCCATTGTTTTGCCTCTTTGTCTATCATCATAGACACATGCTGCTCATCTTCTCCATGTATAGGATCCCTAGGGCCTTCTTGAAAAGATACAAGAGCCCTCATAGTGGAAGCAATAGCTTCAACTCAATCTCTCAATAAAAATAGATTCCCTCCTACTGTCACAACACTGGAGGAACCTCCCAGTTCTAGTTTTTTATCCTCCTCATCAATGGAGTATGCCCCATTAGTAAGAGATCCTTTTCCTTGATCTCTCATTGAGGAAAGGACACTCATGTCTTCTTCTTGAGAAGAATGATATTGATGGATTAAGGCCCTTGCCCTTGGCAAATCATGTAGCAGATCTTTAACCCTTCCAGCAATGTTCTAAAATGGAGTTATCTTCATGGATCTTCTTTCTTCTTTGAGTTGACAAAACTCATGGAAGCCTAAATTATATTTGAATCTTTTAGACTGAGATTCATATTCTTGGAGGTAGTCACCAAGAGTCTCCTCCTTTGGTGTCTCTCCATCTTCTTCTCCTCTTGTAAGGAATGCAGGCATGCTGCAATGTTCTGAATCAGATTGTGTGGCTGCATGCTCACACACACCAAATGAAGTAGTGGGGCTTCCCTCATGTGCAAAACTCCTCAAGAGATATACTATTATTTCATTCTTTACTCCCCTAATTTCTTCCTCCAGCTCATGCAAATCTTGAGAAAGAATGTTAGAGAACTCTACTCCTTTTATTCTTCCATATAAAGGGGTTTCAATGGTGTGATCGTTTTTCTTCTGTCTCCTTCTATGATACCTCTGTTCTCTATCAGTGAGAGGTTCTCCTCCCTCTGAAGACATATTGGCTCAAATAATGCACACGCTGTGCCAAGAAATTTTCTCTAATACCACTGTAATATTCCAAAATTGGAATGGCCCAGCAAGCCTGTTGAAATAACGCACTCCTGAGAATTTAGTGCACTGAAATGAGTTGGCAGCTCCTATATCCATTATACCATCTCATATAAGATCTGAATCCAAAATGAGAGCAATAATAAATCAAACTAGGCAGGTTAAACAAATCTCCCACAAACTAGTCTAGCTGAAAAACACCCAAACAGAGGGGCTGCAGCTATATGCAATGGATTGCTTCAGAAATAATGCAATTTATTAATTTACAAGTGCGAGACCAACATGGAGGATCATCTTTTAGCTATACATAAGAAAATTAGATCTACAATGCAACTTATACAGTGTATAACAGAAAGGGAAAGATTGTACAAGACAAAAGCCTCAAAATGAGCTGCTACAACAACATGAAATGGTGGAATAATCTTGACATGAAATGGTGGAATACAGATCTGCAGAAGTATTCAGAATATTTTGAATCATAACATATGCAGCAGATCAGATCTGAACTAACATGTATTGGTTGGCCAATCCACGAATCACCACAGTGAAAGGAAGGATCCAATCACTAGAGATCTCTCCTCTAAAATGATGCCAAGTATCCCTGTAACTCTGCTCTTGCAAATAACGCAGTCATGGAAAATGAACTGCGCTGTAGGCCCTGAGAATGCTTTGGCCTACTGCAAATGTGTGGATCTGAAGCTCAACCCACTAATGCACTCTTCCAGGAGGTTAAAATACACACTCACTGAGAAGAGGCACTAGTACAAGCTAGATCTGAACAGAGCTAATGTTCCAGTTGCTACAGCTCACATGGACAACCCAATCCTAAGTAGGACTACGCTGTAGATGCAATATGTGGCTTGGCCAAATGCCGAATAGTGGACTAGGCAAACAAGACTCCTCCAAGAGCTACTCAAGGAAGGAGGTGGGATTCCTAAACGGGAAAGCCCAATAAGGGATGTCTAGGCAAACAATACCTTCAGAAAATAATAACATCAACCCCTTTTTCCTGTTGTCCTCCTCCTTCTTTTATAAGATGAAAGCCTTGCCAAACCCTAAACCACCTCAATGAGTTAGCTCCTTTCACATGTGGAGCCTCCATCTAAAACTGTGTTGTCTATCCATGAGGTTCATTGCATCTAGATTGCGCTGTTGACTTGGTCAAAGTTGACCCAATCTCATGATTCAAACCCATTCACACCTGCAAGAGTTTATTTACATGGCCCAGATATGTCTTAGTTTACATAGGCATTGATTTATTTTGATGTTTTTAGGAGTTTTACATGTCCTCCTTCACATTTTATTCATCACATGAAAATTAAAATAAGACAAGGCAAAATTGAATATTCCCATTAGCTTGGGCTAATTGGGAATATTACAGTTTGTGACACCCATGGCACTTTTTCCCCTAATTATTGTAATGTAATAATGTAATGGCTTGATGTATGGGACCACAAATCCATGATCCAATAGCGAAGAGGAAATATGAACCCAAGTGGGATTAGTTGGAACCTACCTTAAATTAATTCTATGGTGTAAATAATGAGTAAAAGAAGAGGAATATTCCAAGAAGAATACGAAGAGACGCCTAGGAAAATGATAAAAAGGAGAATGCACAACAATATGGGGTTGGACCTCTTCTTGGTGGAGATCGGGAGCAAAGCTATAATAAGTTATGAATTAAGGGAATGGGATTTCCTTGAGAGAAAGAATCGTGACTAGAAGGGAAAATGGAGATGGGATTGAGCGCTTATTGTGGGCTGATAAACCACTCATGCGGTGCTTGAAACAACTGATAAACCACTCAGTGTTCCAACTAGGGCTAATAAAACACATGTAGAATGGGTGCTTGTTTTAGTCTAATAAACCACTCTTAGAGTGCTTGACATAGCTAATAAACAACCCTTACCATGGAGTTTGTTTTTCTTGGCTAGCTGATAAACCACAAATTGTCATCATTTCTATACTCTGTGTCTTGAAGATGGTTTTCTGCAAAGTTTGTTGAGAAATAAATTCCCCTTATGTCATGTATTTGGATCGAGGGTGATTGTTGTAAGTGATTTTTTCTATAGTAGGCCTAAGGTTGGGTGGAAAATCGAAGTTACATTGTCAGTGCCTTACTTTTCTGAATTGTAAATGAAAAAGCTCTTAGTTTAAAGCTATGAATTTAAGGAAAATTATCTGTAAATATTGCATGATATTGTTGCATGGGTATTTTTCATGGAATTACTTGAAGATTGTTATGATTATGTTTATGAGCCTTTTCCATGCAACTATGTGAATGATTCATGGTTTACTATGATTAAACTTACATAAGTATAACTCTATTTATGAGTGTCATGTGCATGGAGTAGCATCTATATAGGTGGTATTAGCATTGGATGCTCATTATGTGGCCTCTGGTTAGTGTTAAAGTTCTTTTATGCTCATAGTGTGGCTCTTTTCTGGAAATGAAATTCTTGTAGGCCTATGAAAATGTTGATTTATGTGCCTGTATATATGGTTTATGCCTGTAAAAGGACTATAAAGATGGATTTCCTATTATTTTTTGGAATGTTGATGGTCTAGTGGCCTTCTTGGCACTACATGCCTTCCATATGTTGTTACAATTTTGCAACGTTGTGGGATCAAGGATTGAGGGACTAAAAAGAGTCCATGGGACTGAATGGATAAGTCCCTAGCCTGTATGGTCAATCCCTAAACCTTGCATTGCATTTCTGTAAAAAAAAATTACATAGATGTTATTCTTATGGGAAGCTCATGAGGGTACCACCAGAGTGTGCTTCATAAACCTTTAATGGCTATGCTTCGGATATGGCACAATCCCATATGTTTGTAGAACCACTGTAGTTGAGCCATGGTCGAATCAATTGTAGATGGTACAAGGCGCAGAGTGGTAGATATACATTTTCCTCAAAACCCTACCTAGGAACTTGGATGAATATTCCAGGCCATGTGACGATCAAATTACAATGATAAGTTAATAACCACATGACTTGGAGCACGGCCAGTGTTTCGAAGGGTTAAGACTTAATGTGAGAGGTCAAGAGTCTAGTGATAGAGTTGGGATGGTGTATGCCCAAATATTATAATCTTTGAAGCCTGTAGAAAATCACAAAAGGGAGATGCTCGAGCTAGCAAGGACCGGGATGGAGTGGCAAGATTGTAGTATGGATAATGTTGGGATGTTAATTCCCTATATGAAATTAATCCTGGATGTTATTTCTTGGGAGGAGTGAAGCATGGTGCCTAGAGGTCTCGTTCCTGGATGAAGGATGTAGTGTGCACCAAAGGTTATTTCTCAGGAGAAATGGAGTGGGCGTATCGGAGGTTATTTCCTCGGAGGAATGAAATAGGAGCACTGGAAATTATGTCCCGGGAGAAATGAAGTAGGAGCATCATAGGTTATTTCCTAGGAGGAATGAAGCGGGAGCACAATAGGTTATTTTCTGAGAGAAATGAAGTAAGAATATTGGAGGTTATTTCTTGGGAGGAATGAAGTGAGAGAAAAAAAGGTCTCATTCCCAAATGGATGAAGTGGGATCACCATAGTTTATTCCTAGGATGGATGAAGTGGGTACACCAGAGGTTATTCCCCAAAGGTTCGAAGTAGAGCTGCTCAAACACATAATGCGAGGTCGTGGGACCCAAACCCATGAATAGATCGAAATCCAATCATTAATCACCATGTGGTGTTGAGATATTAGACAAGTGGGTATAGCCACATGGTAACCACGAGGCCAAAATGTTGATGTAGCACCTTCTAAATTTTTAGGACTTAAATTGTCATAAATTTTGATCTAGAGGTCAAATTGAGGTAAAATTTTATATCACCGGATTTGTCTTAACAAGACGAACATAATGGTGATGTCAAACCAATCTCTAAGTGAGATGACATTAGGGGAATTTTGAGGTCTAAAATCGACCTCCTAAGAAATGTACAACCAAAATAAAATTTATAAGAACCAATAGGGTTCAAGACGATGATGTCAACCATGGGGGATGATTCACCATTTTTGGAGTAAAAAAGTAAAAGTATTTAAAAAATAATAAAATAATAAAACTACTTTTTCAACTCGTATTTTCAACTTATCTCCATAAAATTTTACTCAAATTTCGAGCGAGAGTATTCGTTGGATGCAAAATTTAATTCCTCATCCAAAGAACATTAGAGGAAATTTCAACCTAAAAGTGCTGATGAAATTTTCACGTAATTTCCATTTCATAATATGTAAACCAATCAAAATCATTTAAATATAAAAAGAGTTACATTTAAATATTTTGGAGAGAAAAAAGAAAAACTAAATTTTTTAATTGTATTTTTGGCTTATCTCCTTATAGGTTTATTCAAATTTCAAGTGTAGACACTCGTTGGATGCAGAATTAAATTCCACATCCAACGAGTACCCATTATTCATACTTTTGAGAAGACCCGCATTGATAAAAATTGAAGATACATTAAAAACGTGTGTTGAACATGTTTTTTAAATGTATCTTCAATTTTTATTAATGTGGGTATTCTCAAAAGTATGCATAATAGATACACGTTGGATGAAAAATTTAATTCCGCATCTAATTCTGCATCCAACGACTGTCTACACTTGAAATTTGAGTAAACCTATACAAAGATAAGCCAAAAATACAATTAAAAAGGTAGTTTTCTTGTTTTCCCTCCAAAATTCATAACCCTTATTTTATTATTTTAACTATTTTATTATTTTTTCTTAAGAGGCCACTTTTACGCTTAAATTTCCTAATGTGTACCCACGTTGCATACTTTTGATGGACCCTGCTACACGAAAAATGAGAAATACATGAAAAAACATTATTGCAATCATGTTTTTCATGTATTTCTGATTTTTTGTTTGGTGGGATCTATCGAAGGTATGCAACATAGGTACTCCTTGGACGAGGAATCAAATTCTTCATCCAACGAGTGTTGTTGCTCGAAATTTGAGTAAACACATAGGGAGATAAGTTGAAAATACAAGTTGAAAAAATAGTTTTTTCTTTTTCCTTCTAAAATTTAATGATGTAATCTAATCTTATTTTATAATTTCCTTAGGAGGCCCATTTTAGACCTCAAAATTCCCCAAATGAAAGCTCAAAATTATTAGATCTCATTTCCATCACACCTTGGATTTTGGGTTAGCATAGTAACCACCTTCCTTTTAACTATTGTTTTGGTATGGGTTAGGAGGGGGTGTGTTACAACATGTTATCCAAAAAGAAGTACCGTTATGCCCCTTTTACAGTTTGAATATATTTTGACCTAAAATTTGATTATTAAACATACATTGAAATAACCTTTATAGATTTGGCCACACACACAACAGTTCTGACAAGTTGGACATGGTAATATATGAAGTAATGACCTACTGACAAGACAAGGTACATAAAAATTCATTTTGATAGACCATGAGGCAACAAGCGTATTTGAAAATACTCTGTCATTAAGGAGAGATCACATTAGGGGAATTTTGAGGTCTAAAATGGACCTCCTAAGAAAAATGCACAACAAAAATAAAATTTATGAGAACCAATAAGATTCAAGATGATGATGTCAACCATGGGGGATGATTCACCATTTTTGGAGTAAAAAAGCAAAAAGATTAAAAAATAATAAGATAATAAAACTACTTTTTCAACTCATATTTTCAACTTATCTCCCTAAGCGTTTACTCAAATTTTGAGCAAGAGTACTCGTTAGCTGGAAAACTTAATTCCTCATCCAAGGAGTACCCATGGTGCATACTTTTGATGGACCCTACTACATGAAATGAGAAATACATGAAAAAATGTGATTGCAATCACATTTTTCATGTATTTCTCATTTTTCATGTAGCAGAGTCCGTCAAGAGTATGCAACATGGGTACTCCTTGGATGAGAAATGAAATTTTGCATCCAACGAGTATTCCTACTCTAAATTTGGGTAAAACCTTAGGGAGATAAGTTCAAAATACGAGTTCAAAAAGTAGTTTTTTCTTTTTTCCCTCTAAAATTTGATGATGTAGTCAAATCTTATTTTATTATTTCCACTATTAGTTTATAATTTCCTTGGAAGGCCCATTTTAGACCTCAAAATTCCCCTAATGTCTCAAATAGCCAATCAAGCTATCCAACTCAATGTTTGTTCAAGCCTCCAAAATATAGAGAGAGAAAAAATAATCAACTTAAATAAAGTGCATATTATGCATGAGAGGTTATCATTGTAAAATATTGATGTAGATGACCATAGAAATATTCTTGAAGCATGATTCTACGGGGAGCAATCCTTAGTGGTAGATAAAGTAGAGGAGTAATTGAAGATGCAGATAGCACGAGAACCCCTTTGCTATTGATGGCAAAGGGAGAGAATATGAAGACAAGGGAGTAGCACGATGACAAGGGGAGATTGTTGCCATAAATAAAAAATGTGGATATTGTTGAGAAATAGTTTGTTATTGATATCAACGAGATGTACAACTAATGAAGAGAAGTGTATAATATTAATTAGGACTTTAAGCCATTTCCAGCGAGCACTTTCATGCCTCCTAAATTCTTTTTTTTGAAGATAAATGGAATTTTCAAATTGAAATATACCTATTTCACTCCCTAATAATTTGTACTACATAAATATCAAGTCAACCCCTTCCCAACAGACGTTTTGGTTCAGTTTGTATGGTTGAACCAGTGTAAATAAGAGGTCCTTCCTCTTGATTCCTCCCATTAGCTTGGTTGAACAGAACAGAAGAAGGAATTTATACCAGAAGAAAAATAGAATATGGTTCATACCTCATGAGCCAAGGAATAAATTGAAGAAACATATTTTGAAGTCTATCTCTGTTATTGATTAAGATTTGTTGGAGGTTCTTTCTGTAAATTGTTTGAAGTAATTTATGAGGTAATTCATTGATAATTTTTATTCTTCTTGTGGACAAAACTCAACCACTTTTGGTACAGACCTCAGACATGTTTAATAGCAGACCTCAACATAATTTTTGAAGCAGACTTTGGCTTATATATGTGGAAAATTCTCGGATCTAAGCTAAGGAAGAACTCATCTCTTTAAGAGAGAATTTTAGACCTATGGAACAACTTTGTCCTTAGGCTAATTCAAGCCTATGATTTCGCACCACCCCCCCATCGAATGTAATTCAACCTTTTGAGGAAAAATTCAGACCATGCAACTTAGACTATCTTGCATCACATTTACACCCGTGGTAATTTAGCCCCTTTATGGCCTATATAATTTCGACGTTGAGGCGAGAAATTTATAGACATTGGATCAATTTTTGGAACTTTTAAAGAAGGCCTAGAACCCTTCCTTAAAGAAAAAATTGAAGATTCTATCTAAAGAATACTTGGAGTGTTGAGAAGAGTTTTGAGCAAACTTGAAGAACCGTTTTGAATAGACTTAAAGAACCCTTTCTGATTTAAAGACCTTGAAGTATCTTTCTAGAGAAGTTTTTGAAACTCACCTAGAGCATATTTGGAGTTGACATTATATCTTTTTGAGTTATTTATTTAGTAGTCATTAAATATTTTTAAAGAAACATTTTTGGAACATTCTTAAATACTTATGGAGTAGTCCATGGAGAACATTTTGGAGCAGATCCTTAAGACTTATTGAAGATGCATTTGAAGCATGTTTTAGAGCAACCATTGAAGATAATTTGGCTTAGTCATTGAAGCCATCTTGAAGCCATTCTAGAAGAGACCATGAAGTAGTATCTTGATCCGTTTGCTTAATCAATGATTGATTTGTATTTGAAGTATTCTGGAAAGGTTGGAGTCTAGACTTATAGTTGAGGGTTAGATCCCTTATTCAAGGTTGTAGCCTTATGAGAGACTAGGTTGGAGCTTGAATTTATATTTGAGGATTGAAGTCCTCATTCAAGGTTGGATATTTTGCTGTACATGTTGGAGCTTGAATCTTTGTAAAAGAGGATTGGAGTCCTCACTACTATTTTAAATAATAAAATTATTTTTGTTCTAGTATACCTTATGTTTCTTATCGTGAATATTTTAACACTTTCTTAAGTTTGCACTCCAAAAATAGGTTTTCACCTCGAGAGATTTGATCCCTCTCAATGCTTGATATATCTAGGGTTAAGATGGATTTATGCTGGTAATTACAAAATTTATAATAATACATTTAAATATATACAATTTTTTAATATTAATTGTACTTAAATTTATTCCTTTTTTTTGTTTGGTTGGTAACGTGAGTCTTTATATGATTGACATGTTTAATCTGTGGCTTGAGTAGCGAAAACCGAGGGGAATCTAAGCCACCAAAATGACCTGGGGTTCACAAGTAGCTTGGGTCACACCAACCCTTAGCATGGTTGGATTTTTGCTCATAGAGTTTCGAACTGGTGACCTTTATACCACAAAGTGCTTTAACAAAACACACGGTCATAGTTTGCTCTATGCCTCTTGGGAAACACTTAAATTTTTCTTATATAAATTCTTTATTTAAATTATTTATATATAATTTGAACATTTTTAATTAATATTTCTAATTATTTATGACAAATTTTAAATTATTGATTAGAATTAATATATATATATATATTACAAAAAAATTGGAAAAAATAATATTTGATCATTTTCAAATTTAAATTTATATTTTGGTGTTGCTATTGTGAAGTAGGATATGGACCAATGTTATGAATAATCGTTTTATAGAATTTTAATTTTTTGGGATGCAATGGAATATACATTTAAATATTATTTTAATCAATATATATCCATCTTAACCATGGATCTAGCAAGCTCCAAGAGGGCTCAAATACCTTTTGAGGTGCAAACCCATTTTAGGGTGTAAAACTTGATAAAAAAAAGTTTGCAATTTGGAGATTCTATCCCTTTAGAGACTTCTTTTTGAATGCATAAATGGAAAAAACTTTCAAAAATTTCTTTGGCACTTTGATTAGGTACACTACATAGCATTTTGAAAAAAATCTTTGGCACCTAGATTGGGTACACTATATAGCATATATCCATCAAACATTTGCTAGATTTCAAAGAAAAATGCCCTATAAAATATAACCCAAAAAAGGTTAAAATATAAAATGGTTAGACTACTTGAAATGTTTTAATTATAAAATTTAATCTTTTCAATTGCTTTATGTAATATACACATAGTTTTATTTGAACCATATATAATACATGCATAGGTGACATTGAAATATTTTATTTTGTTGAAGAAGAAAAAAAAAGAGAAAAAATGAAAGGTACTACCAAACTTACAAAAACTTTTATTTTATTTATTAATTACATTGTTCACATTAAAATGTTTTTTTTTCTTTTTTATTAATATCTTTTTAAATACTCTTCAATATTACTTAACTCTAAGATATTTTATTTATGACTTATATTGAATATTTTTTTATTAATAATATTTTTTAAATGTCATATATTACTTTCATGTTAAGAATTAAATAAATTAAACGAAATTGATTTTTTTTAACTTTTAATTACTCTTTGCCTTTGAACATTGAAACATTTTATTATGATTGACATTAGAATTATTAGTATTATTACTTAATTTTTTCTCTATATATACATATACATGAAGTTGATATTCAAATAAGTTAGTGAACTGATAAATAAGTTGATATTTAGTTTATCTCTCTCTATAAAATTATGAGAGTAGTCTTTAAGTGAGGTTTTTTGAAAAAAATTCTGGTTTATTTTCTGATCTGTTTTGTCTAAAATCCTGTAGGGATTCATTGAAATCACAGTGTTGAATTCATATATGTAGTCAAAAAAACAGTTTAAACAACACAACTCACGTTTTGACCATATTTTTGTCTCTTCCATACTTGGTCATAATATCAATAATGAAATTATTTTACTTGATTATTTATGGTCAAGAGTGAGAATAGAGTATTTTTATAGCTTCTTTATCTCTTCATATTGAGTTGTAATATCAACAAACAATGAATCTAGCAAACACACTAAGAGTGAGAATATTGATGTTTTATAATATATTTAATTAAAACTATTGAAACCTGTATGTGCATTTTTGCTTTTTATTATAGCCCACATTGTTTTTATATTTAAAAATGATTTCATTTTTATTTTGAAAGGGACACATGTCAACCCCATGCTGAACACAGACAAAATCACATATTTCCCTCATATTTATATATATAAATTTTTTATATAAAAAATATTTTATTTTTATTTTTATTTTTTAATTTCAAAAGGTTTTCTATTTTATAAAAATATACAAAAATATTAAAAAAATGTCTAGTCATGTTGATAGTGAAAAATGTATTCATGTCTTTATGAAAAGGAAACCTTACAAAAATAATAACACATACAATAATACATTGAGCTATATGGACATAGCCTTGTGAAACCTTAGAAAAATAATAGGACATACAATAATACATTGAGCTATATGGACATAGCCTTGTGACTTATTTTGGGAATCGGTAAACTCCAGAAAATTGAGGAAACCTTACAAAAATAATAAGACATATAGTAATACATTGGGCTATATAGACAAAGCTCTGTGACCTATTTTGGGAATCCATAAACTCCATAAAATTGAGGAAACCTTACAAAAATAATAAGACATATAGTAATACATTGAGCTATATGGAAAAAGTTGTGTGACCTATTTTGGGAATCTGTAAACTCCATAAAATGGCTTTCATGTGTTGGAGGACATGCCTAATACCCAACATCTTGCTTTGTCCCAAATGATGAACATAGCAACAACTCCACCAAATCCGATCCCAAATCCCAATGACAATGCTGACGAGGACACTTTTTCATTGGCATAGCTCAACAATCCCCATTTAGCATCACTACTATTGCTATTTCCTCCAGAAGTTGCTCTCTTTGGCTTATCATTTTGCTTGCATGTTGGTAGAGGAAGCCCACATAAGCATCCATTCTTGTTAAAAGATGTTACATTGAAAGTGGAAAATTGTGTCCCTGTTGGAATTGGGCCACAAAGGTTGTTATATGAAACATCGAAAGAAGCCAACATTGATAATTTAGAGAGAACTTGAGGAATAAGTCCACTCAATTTATTTTTTGACAAGTCCAGTTGCTCCAATGAAGGTATCTCACTGAGAGATGCAGGGATTTGTCCTTCCAATTGATTTCCAGATAAATTCAATAGTCGTAAGCTACTCATGCTTCCTATGTTTACAGGTATTTCTCCTGTAAGATTATTACAAGACAGATCAAATATAGTGTTTGCAGGCAATAGGTATGAGAGATTGTAGTCAATTCCTTTCATGTCAATAACAAATTCCCAATATAATTCATCATTATTTGACGTGTTCACAAATCCCAAGAGCCTCTCAAGATGGGTTGGTATCCTTCCACTGAATTTGTTATTGGATAAATCCAACACATGCAAGTTGGTTAGATTTGTGATATGTTGAGGAATACAACCATGAAAATTATTATAACCAAGGCTTAAAGCTTCCAAGTATTGAAAATATGTGAAGTACTGAGGAAGCTCCCCTGTCAATCTATTTTTTCTTAAATCCAGGAGTTGAAGTTGCGTACAATTGGCCAATGATGTGGGCAATGTCCCAGAAAAGCTATTAGAATGAGCAGAAAATATTCTCATGTTAGTACAATTCCCAATAGTATTAGGAATAGGTCCCTCCAAATTGTTTTTTGATAAATCTAAGGTTTGTAATGAAATCAAACCATTAATACTCTTAGGAATGCTCCCTGAGATATTGTTATTATATATGTCTAGTGTATACAAAGCTTTCAATTGACCTATGCTATATGGAATATGTCCAATTAACTTATTTGAATGCAAAATTAAATCTTGCAACAAATGAAGTTTTCCTATGGCTTTTGGTATTGTACCTGTCAAATTGTTATTTGAAAGAGAAAGATATCGAAGATTTTTTAAATTGGTAATCACTTCACAAATACTACCAGTAAATATATTATAACTGAGGTCTAAAAAATGCAATTGAGTCAAATTGGTAACGGCTATAGGAATGTTACCATTTAACATATTATCCTCAAGATATAATGTATTCAACTTGGTCAGCTTGGCAATGCATTCCGGAATGTTAGTGAGTCTGTTGCCATATAGATCTAAGGAGGTCAATTTTGTCAAATTGGCAATGTCTACAGGGATGTCAGTGAGTCCACTTCTGTAAATCACTAAGTCGGTCAGCATGGTCAAGTTGGTAATAGCTTTAAGTGCGTCCCCTGTGATGTTAACAACACTGAGAGATAGATCAGAGAGGGGAAGCCTAAATATTTCAGAAGGAATAGAACCAGAAATATTCAACCCAGAAATCCCCAGTTGTGTAAGTTGTGTCAAATTACCTAACTGAGGTGGAATAGTGCCGGAAAATTCATTGCCTTCTAGATTCAGTTGCTCTAGTTTCTGCAGCAGGCCCAATTCGGCTGGAATAGAACCGTTGAGTGCATTGTAACCGAGGTCAAGTACTCGCAAAGCTTTAAGCTGCCCCAACTCAACTGGAATAGGACCTTCCATTGAATTACTGCTCAGGTCAAGTACTCGCAAAGCTTTAAGCTGCCCCAACTCAACTGGAATACGGCCCATGATCTGATTGTAGCCCAGGTCAAGTAGTTGCAACGCTTTAAGCTGGCCAATCTGTGGTGGAATTCCATTGAATTCAGAATTTAATGAAAGATTGAGGGCACGGAGTTTGTGCAGCAGGCCCAATTCGACTGGAATAGACCCGTTGAGCTCATTCAAGCTGAGGTCAAGTACTTGCAACGATTTAAGATGCCCAATCTCGGGAGGAATTCTTCCCTTTAAATCTTGACCAGAAACATTGAAAGTGCGTAATAAAGACAGATTGCCGAGAGACACAGAAAGGGTACCTTCGAACCAGTGGGTACCATTGGGCAATGCATACCAAGAGAGGTCAATGTGGACGACTCTTTTGGTGTTTTTCCGACAGCGAATGCCATACCAACAACATATGTTCTGCCAGTTGTGCGCCGTCCAGTTGGAGAGCACGCCAGATGGATCCGCTGTAATGGACTTTCTGAACGATAACAGAGCATCGAGGTCACTTTTCTCGTGGGCGTCCATTGATGATGATGATGATATAAAATCACCCTCCTCAGACTCAGCCATGCGTTGGAGCCCAGAAAAGCGCTCTCCCCGAGGAAGAGGAAGAGTATGGGTATGGGAATACAGAGATTGATGATGATTCCACGGTGGGTGATTGATAGACGTTGCTGCAGGCAGAGAGACAGCCATAACGCAGAGAAACAATTTGAGAACCTCCATTGTTACCTTCCTGATAATAGAGCCTTTCAGAACCTCAAATGACAGAGCCTTTCAGAACCTCAGATTACAAAACTTCAGATCCTTTTAATGGGTCTAAGTACTTCTGTGTGCTTCTCGCTATCTACACACGCCTATATAAATAAATAAAAGAAAGTCGTGTTGGAGACGCGTGACGATTTTTTTGGGGGAGGAATTGGTGGGTGGGGCACACAGACGACAGGAAGGCGTGGGGAAATTTAGACGGAGCCCCTTCCGCGTTACCGTTTGGTTGGGGGCGGTGTTTCACGAGAAGGAAGTCTTTTATCGGTGGTGTGTTTCTACCGGTTACACCTTCAAAAGTTCTCTAATATATCATTATTAACATAATTTACGAGAAAAATTCTTGTGAGTTGAAACTTTAATTATTTACGATAAATTCTTGTGATTTGAAACTTTAATTCTTATTATATTGGAGTTTGCAAATTCGTTTTTACTATATGATAAATCATTGATATAATAAATTCGTTTCATATATTGTTGTGTATTTATTTATTGATCTAATAAATCATTTAGTTGGATTTTAAAACAAATATAAAATGTGATTGCTAAAAATCGCTAGTGTCTTAGCGAATGAAAAAATATTATATATCTTAATCTCACTTTTCTAACCATTTATAAATTATATAATTACAAAAAAATATGATTCATTTGTTTCCTCATAACATATATTATTTAATTAAAATTATGACTCATTTGTTTCCTCGTATCATATATTAATTAATTAAAATTTGTCATTTTAAATTATTATAATTATATTTTTTATTTTAAAATATTATTTATAAATTTTAAAAATAGAAAATGTTATCCATTTTATTTTTGATCTCATATATCATTTAATTAAAAATTCATAATTTTAAATTATGTATTAGTAAACTTTTTAACTTTTTATTATTATTTAATATTAAGTAAATAAATGAGTATGTTTTTTAATTAATTTAACTAAAATTTTATATTTAATTTTAAGTAAATAAATGAGTATGTTGTTTAATTAATTTAATTAAAATTTTGTAAATATTTTTAGAAGTTTAAATTTTTTAATATGTAGAATTAGAGTGATTTAAGAGTTTTTCAGGTATTAAATTTATCTATATATTTTAAAATGTATTTTAAATAATAAATAATCACAATCTTGATTAAAATTCTAGTCAAAGAAAAACCATTTTATCTATAAATTAAACTACACCTATAATTTTATAATCTAAAAATATATAATTTTAAGAGCCTATGTTCAAAATTCTAATTTTCACTTTGTTAAAGACATTTCCTCCAAATTTCTTCACCTCTATTCTCTATTTATGTCATATTAATGTATTTATTTTACTCCAGTTATGCAAAGTCAATACTTTCATTTCAATAAAGTCAAGTTAATGTGGGTCCCTCACAAGAATTATAGAGTCTAGTAAATATACTCCCATAAAAGTACATTATTGAAGAAATTTTCTCCAAATTTCTTACCCCTATATTTTATCTCCACTTATGCCAAGTCAATATTTTCATTTGAATAGAGTCAAGTTAATATGGGTCCATCACAAGTATTATAGAGTAATATATATACTCTCATAAAAATCCAATTTCCTCATTATTGAGGAAATTTCGTCCAAATTTCTTACCCCTATACTTTATCTTTGCTTATCCCAAGTCAATACTTTCATTTTAATAAAGTCAAGTTAATATGGGTCCCTCACAAGCATTATAAAGTCTAATAAATATACTCCCAGAAAAATCCAATTTCCTTATTATTGAAGAAATTTCCTCCAAATTTCTTACCCATATACTTTATTTATGTCAAATTAACACACTCTTTTCCCTCCCCTTATGTCAATTCACCGCATTCATTTTAATAAAATCAAGTTAATATGAGCAACTCCCTACATTTCTCCATCCTAATAAAGTTGAAGTCAATATGAATAACAAGAATTATTATAATTGAATAAAAACATTAAAGTTGGAGAAAAACACAATTTTCAATTTGTTGAAGAAAATTCCTTTTTTTTATCCATATGCCCCACTTGTGTCAAGCTAATATATTTATTCTCCTCCACTTATGTCAAGTCAAATACATTCATTTCCATTAACTCAAGTTAATGTGGATTCCTTACAAGAATTGATAAAGTGTAATGAAATCATTTGAGTTGCATAAAATCCAATTTTCTCTTTATTGAAGAAATTTCCTCCAAATTTCTTACTCATATACTTTATTTATGTCAAATCAATACACATATTTCCCTCCACTTATATTATTTCAATCCACTCATTTTAAAAAAATATACCAAAAACTTCTTTTTTTCTCTATCTTAATAAAGTTGAAATCAATATGAATAACTAACGAGCATTGATATAATCTAATAAAAACATTAAAGTTGAGAAAAATGCAATTTTCGTTTTGTTAAAGAAATTTACCTTAAGAAAAATTAAAATTTTAGCTTTTCAAATACAATCTCCAATTCTGAGTTTTTAAGTTTTAACCAAAAATAAATAAATAATTTTCTTTTATATTTTATGAAGTATAGATTTTAAATTAAATAATAATTTTATTTTTTAAAATTTTTATATAAATAAATATGTGAAAAATAATATATATAATTAAAATACACCAATTCTTATATTTTTATTTTTTAATATGAAATAAATAAAAAAAATTGGGTTTATTGGTGTTCTCTAGCTCAATATGGTAGACATGTTGTAACATAATGTCTTGTAAGCATTTTAACTCGGTCAAAATAAAAATGAAAATAAGTATAAACCATTAAAATCTTTTTACTAGGTGCAATTACATAAACACAAAAATAAAATATAAAATTAATAGTTATATTTATAGTTACTAATGAAGACTATCCATCTTAACTCCAGATCTACCAAGTGTTAAGAGGGATCAAATTTCTTTTCACTTTAAAATAGGTTTGTATCTCCAGAGATTTAATTCCTCTCTTAACTCCAGATCTACCAAGTGCCAAGAGGGATCAAATCTCTTTTCACTTTAAAAGAGGTTTGTATCTCCTCTCTTAACTCGAGATCTACCAAGCGCTAAGAGGGATCACATCTCTTTTCACTTTAAAAGAAGTTTGTAACCCCATAGATTTAATTCCTCTCGAATAAAATTTTAATGAGGTTAAAATAAAATAAAAATAAAATAT
Organism: Pinus albicaulis; assembly: GCA_034641835.2. NCBI lineage: Eukaryota > Viridiplantae > Streptophyta > Pinopsida > Pinales > Pinaceae > Pinus > Pinus albicaulis. The sequence goes on from CM076569.1 coordinate 901,367,218, forward strand.
AAAATATAAAATTAATAGTTATATTTATAATTATTAATGAAGACCAACCTAAACCCATCTTAACTCGAGATGTGCCAAGTGTTCAGAGGAATCAAATCTCTTTTCACTTTAAAAGATGTTTGTATCTGCATAAATTTGATTCCTTTCCATAGAGTTAAGAAGGATTGGTGTAATCATTAAATATGTAATATTTGATCTTTAATAGAAGTTAAGTTTAATATTTAAAAATTAATAGTAATAATTTAGTGGAAATAAAACCTCTAATATTTATCTTTATAACAAAAAAAAAAAACTTATCTATACTTATGTGGTATGCTCTGTTGTCTAATATAGTAGAGATGTTGTAATGGAATGCCTTTTAAACTTTTTGATTTAGTTAAAAAAAACAAAAATAAAAATAACCTTACATTAAAATAAAAATAACTTCAAAATAAGATAATAAAAATAAAAGTTTTACATTGTTATTATTAATTACTTTTACCCATGATATTGACTAATGACATTCATTGGAACATAGATCAGCATAGATCCATCTAAAGCACGGATCTAACATGAGCCAAAAGTGATCGAATTTCTTTTGTTACAAACTTATTTTAGAGTGCAAAAAAATAATATGTAATTTTTAACTGTTTAAATTGCATTTTTGAATGTTATAAAGATTACATAACATGTGTATTGAGTGATTTTATTTTAATTCATGTTAAAATAATTTACTCATAACTCACATTGGATGTTTTATCTGTGTAAAATTATATCTCTATATTTTATTACTTGAAGAGTGAAAGTGAAATATCAACAACTAAGCTAATTGTTTTGTTAATAGATTTTTAATTGTTTATTTATATGGTTATTTAATTTTTGTTTTATTTTTGGCTGACATGAGAAAAAATTATTTTTATTATTATTTTTAGGACGTGACATACTTACACATGTCCCTTATACTGGATTGTAGAATGAGCCTTTCCGCTCAATTATTTAAAGGAGGGAATTAAACCAGCTTAGATCCCTCTTAACTCGAGATCTACCAAGCCCCTAGAGGGATCAAATCTCTTAAGATTCAAACCTCTTTTATAGTGAAAAGTGATTTGATCCATCTTGATATGGTGTTTTATTTTCTTCTACTTATGTCGAGTCAATATATTTATTTCAATAAAAACAAGTCAATATCAGTCCCTCACAAGCATTGATAAATGTTAATAAAAATATTAAAGGCCCAAAAAATCTAATTTTCTTGTTATTGAATAAATCATCCCCAAATTTCTTATCCTTATGCTTTAATTATGTCCCACTTATGTCAAGTCAGGACATATATGTCAAGTCATTTCTTATCCTATGCCCCACTATCAAGTTAATATATATATTTTCCTACACTTATGTCAAGTCTATACATTCATTTCAATAAAGTCAAGTTAATATGAACCCCTTAGAAGAAGTGATAAAGTATAATAAAAATATGAGAGTCACATTAAAAGCTATTTTTATTGAAGAAATTTCCTCCAAATTTCTTACCATATATTCTCTTTATGTCAAATCAATGCACTTGTTTCCCTCCACTTATGTCAATTCAATCCATTCATTTTGATAACGCCAAGTTAATACAAGAAACTATCTTCTTTTCTCCATCTTAATAAAGTTGAAATCAATATGAGTAACTCATAAGCATTGATATAGTCCAATAAAAACTAAAAACATTAAAGTTGGAGAAAAATGCAATTTTCATTTTGTTGAAGAAAGTTACCCCAATATTTTTATCCTTATGCTCCACTTATGTCAAGTTAATATCTTTATTTTCCTTCACTTATCCCAAGTCGATACAATTATTTCAATAAAGTCAAATTAATATGAGTTTTCCCCAAGGATGTCTATACATTAAAATTGGAGGAAAATGCAATTTACATTTTGTTGAAGAAATTTCTTCCAAATTTCTTATTCCTTATACTCCACTTATATTAGGTTAATACATTTATTCTCTTCCATGTTAGAGTTCAGTAGCGGAAATATTTAAATAAAACACAGACACACACAACATTCAACCATGAAAAATAGAGATTTTAACGTGGTTCACCCAACCAATCTGGGCTACGTCCACCTAACAGGGCATCGACAATCTCATTCAGCAACTGGAGAAATACAATAGCAAAGTTTCTCATCTGCTCAGCTCTTCCACTAACTACACATTCCTCATCATGGTCACTTGCCTCTACGAGCTTACATTTTATAGCTGTGAATGAAAACAAACTCATAAATTCTCTCACAACAAATATAGGATGCATTAACTCCTCATCAAAAATTGATGGAGCCAATGTAGCAACAAATCCTATTGTTGTCACCTACATGAGATTTTCTCCAAAAATAATAAAAAGAAATCTCAACAATCTCCACCTTGACAACAATTAGCCTGATACCCTGTTCCATTATTATCATTATCTTTTCTGCAAGCCAAGAGAAGCTAGACACCATCGTAGCTTCTCTAGCAAAACTGGTTTCGTGAACATGTCTGCACAGTTTTCCTTTGTATGCAACTTTTCAAGAGAGACTCCCCTTTTAGTGATAACCTGTCTTAAAAAATGGTATTTGATAGGTATGTGCTTTGATTTACTATGATAGGCGGGATTTTTAGCCAAGTGAATTGCACTTTGACTATCAAAAAATAACTTGATGTTGTCCTGTAACCTACCAAACTCACCAAACAAACCTTTCAACCAAACTGCTTCTTTTCAAGCATGTGAAGAAGCTATGTATTTTGCTTCTGTAGTGGATAAAGCAAAAATGTTATGTAGCTTTGACATCTAGCTAATAGCTCCACCTGTGACGCAGGGGCATCCAAAGATATCTGAATCCAAATTCAGATTCAAAACTGCAAAGGCGGTTATGAAAACAGTTACGCAAACTAGGGCAAAAATTAGTTAAAAAAACCGATTCTTGTTTCTTGAAAAACAGATAAAAAAAGAAACATATAGTGTGTTGGAGAGACAGAGAGGAGCGAAAGCAATGTAGTTTTAGAGAAAGCGTGTGCTGAGGCTGGAATGCCTCAGATGTAAACTGGTGTTTGTATATGTAATAGCAATACACTATTAATGGAGTTTTTTTTCCGTGTACCTGTGTGGAAGTTCTTTGTATTTATGCATTGGATCACTATTTATTTATAGTTTGCTTTTTAGTGATCAATACTGATTTATTCAATTTAATTCGGAAACTATTTGTTTTGGTTGGAGAAAGATATTTGAAATCGATCCACAACGTTAGAAGTGGAGAATTTAACTCTGTTTGAAAGTTTATGGGTTGAATGCAATCAACAGTTGGGCACAAATAATTTTAATCTCTGATTATTGAATAGGTATCGAAATTCTGTTTTGATAGTCTGATTTCAATAAAGACTGAACTTTGAATGTGCAACTGAACGTGTTATTTGAATCGATATCGGATTGAGGAAATCCACAGTATTAAAAATGGAGCAACGAGGTTCTGAGAAGAGATGAAACAGAATTCCAATCAACGCATTTATTTGCAGAGTTTCTGAGTCAGAGGTGTCGAAGAATGGAACCATGCGCTGGTGTAAATTCTGGGAATTTCATGAGAGCGGTTTCAGTGAAGAATGCCACCAGTATCGCATAGTGTCTGTAGAGGAGCGGAATTGACTGAGGGAAGAATGCCATATTAAAGGGCCACAGATACAGAATTGCGATTGTGGAGTTTTGAGTTCCGGTTTGGAATCAAAGGAAGGTGGACCAATGTTACCGGTTGGAAGTTTAAATGTTTATGTTTTGTTTAGTTGACTCTAATGTATTCGAATGATATGGGTTAAGAGTGGAATGGAAGCACAGTGAGATCGAAAACGATGAATCATGTTTTCGTTTAAAAATGCCTCCGACATATATGTACGCTTGGAAGAGGCGTAGTGGAAGCGGAATGGGCCTATAACCATAGGTCCCAGGATCGATTTCTGGGTTTATGTATCTGCATTTTAACACAAATTTGGGGTTGCAGGTTCAGTTTTGAGTTTGCAGGGAGATTTGTGTTTTACTGAAAGGTGAGTTTGCCCTGTGGCAGATTCATTTTTCGTCAAGTGGTATCAGAGCGGGAAAATATTTCCTGCGGAAAGAAGTTTTGTGTGCGAAGCAAGAAGGAGTTTGCGAACGAAGAGGTACAGTTTTATGAAGTTTTGTGAAACTTGTGGTTTTTGTGTTTTGTGAAGGTAGCAGCAGGAAGAAGGTGAGAAGATGCAGAAACCTAGAGCATGAGTGCTCAATGGTTCCATAGGAGCGAACCAGAGATGCCAAAAGACTAAGCTCAGAGAAGGAAGCTTGGTGAGGTATCTGGTAGCAGGGAGGACTGCTATTGCAGAGGTTTCGTTGCAGCTCACAGCAGACAATTCCACAAAGGATGTGGGCAGAATTGTTCGAGATGTTGCTACAGGAAGATCACAAGGAGCAGTTCCACAGAAGAATTGCTAACAGCGGTAGAAGCCATATGACTAGGAGGTCATAAATTTTTTGTGCCTCGTCAGTCTGACGCAGGGGCATCCAAAGATATCTGAATCCAAATTCAGATTCGAAACTGCAAAGGCGGTTATGAAAACAGTTACGCAAACTAGGGCAAAAATTAGTTAAAAAAACTGATTCTTGTTCCTTAAAAAACAGATAAAAAAAGAAACATGTAGTGTGTTGGAGAGACAGAGAGGAGCGAAAGCAATGTAGTTTTAGAGAAAGCGTGTGCTGAGGCTGGAATGCCTCAGATGTAAACTGGTGTTTGTATATGTAATAGAAATACACTGTTAATGGATTTTTTTTTTCCGTGTACCTGTGTGGAAGTTCTGTGTATTTATGCATTGGATCACTATTTATTTACAGTTTGCTTTTTAGTGATCAATACTGATTTCTTCAATTTAATTCGGAAACTATTTGTTTTGGTTGGAGAAAGATATTTGAAATCGATCCACAACGTTAGAAGTGGAGAATTTAACTCTGTTTGAAAGTTTATGGGTTGAATGCAATCAACAGTTGGGCGCAAATAATTTTAATCTCTGATTATTGAATAAGTATCGAAATTTTGTTTTGATAGTCTGATTTCAATAAAGACTGAACTTCGAATGTGAAACTGAACGTGTTATTTGAATCAATATCGGATTGAGGAAATCCACAGTATTAAAAATGGAGCAACGAGGTTCTGAGAAGAGATGAAACAGAATTCCAATCAACGCATTTATTTACAGAGTTTCTGAGTCATAGGTGTAGAAGAATGGAACCATGCGCTGGTGTAAATGCTGGGAATTTCATGAGAGCGGTTTCGGTGAAGAATGCCACCAGTATCGCATAGTGTCTGTAGAGGAGCGGAATTGACTGAGGGAAGAACGCCATATTAAAGGGCCACAGATACAGAATTGCGATTGTGGAGTTTTGAGTTCCGGTTTGGAATCAAAGGAAGGTGGACCGATGTTACCGGTTAGAAGTTTAAATGTTTATGTTTTGTTTAGTTGACTCTAATGTATTCGAATGATATGGGTTAAGAGTGGAATGGAAGCACAGTGAGATCGAAAACGATGAATCATGTTTTCGTTTAAAAATGCCTCCGACATATATGTACGCTTGGAAGAGGCGTAGTGGAAGCGGAATGGGCCTATAACCATAGGTCCCAGGATCGATTTCTGGGTTTATGTATCTGCATTTTAACACAAATTTGGGGTTGCAGGTTCAGTTTTGAGTTTGCAGGGAGATTTGTGTTTTACTGAAAGGTGAGTTTGCCCTGTGGCAGATTCATTTTTCGTCAACCTGCAAGAGTAAAGACATACCCTGAAGTTGACATTCTCTTATCCAAATCACCTGCAAAATCAGAATCAACATATCTGCAAACAAATTCACTGCTCCTGTTATAAGTGATACAGTAATCACTTGTGCCCCTCAAATACCGAAGCACCCATTTCACTGCTGACCAGTGTTCTTTTCCTGGATTTACCATATACTTGCTGACAACCCCAACTGCATGTGAAATATCTGGTCGAGTACAAACCATCGCATACATCAAACAACCTACTACATTGGCATATGGAATTCGAGACATATATTCCTTTTCTTCATTAGTGTTAGGACATAAACTTGAAGAAAGCTTAAAATGGGAAGCAAAGGGGACTGAAACAGGCTTCACATTGTTCATACCAAACCTCAAGAGTATCTTCTTAATATACTTCTGTTGTGATAGTCACAGCTTACCATTGCTCCTGTCTCTGAAAATATCCATGCCCAAAATCTGTCTTGCTGCTCCTAGATCTTTCATATCAAATGTCCTAGCCATCTAAGCCTTTAACCTGTTGATCTCTATTATGATTTTGCTTGCTAAAAGCATATCGTCAACATACAACACTAAGATAATGAACATGCCATTACTTAATTTCTTAAAGTAAACACAATGATCATATAACTTCTTATATAATTTTGACTCATCATGAAATAATAAAATTTCTTGTACCATTGTTGAGGCGACTGCTTCATACCATACAATGATTTCTTGAGCCCGCAGACAAATTTCTTGTTGCGATTTTGAACAAACCCTTCCGGTTGTTCCATGTAAATTTCCTCATCTAAATCTCCATGTAAAAAAGAAGTTTTAACATCTAGTTGTTTTAATTCTAAATCAAGTAAAGAAACAAATGCTAACACAATCCGAATTGAAACAATTTTTACAACTGGTGAAAATATCTCATGAAAGTCAATGCCGGATTTATGAGAAAAACCTTTTGCGACCAACCTCACTTTGTACCTGTCTTCTGTATCATCAACACCCTTCTTCAACGTGTAAACCCACTTACATCCTACAGTTTTCCTGTCTTTAGGAAGTTCTACCAGATCCCATGTGGCATTCTTGTCTAATGCCTTCATCTCGTCCTTCATAGCCTCTTTTCACTTACCACTGTTTGAACCTTCTATAGCTTCTTGATAGCACAAAGGTTCATCATCATTAGCAGTTAAAGCAACTGAAGTAACATAATCATCATACCTTTTAGGAAAACGTCTGATTCTCGTAGACCTCCTTAAAGATGTTTCTGGTACTTCCCCAATTTGCTGATTATTGTCTGTAGGAACTTCTTCATGATCAGCATCTGAAACACGTTCATGATCTACATCTGAAACTTGTTCATGATCTGAATCTGAAACTTGTTCATCTGGACTATTATCAGTATTTTACTTGGTTTCAAATTGAATGTGTTGAAGCTTAGGTACATTATCTTGTTTCAATTCATCATCTACATCTGGATTTTCAAGTGAAGATTCATTAAATTTAACATCTCTGTTAATGATGATCTTGTGTGTAGTAGGATCCCACAACCTGTATCCCTTAGTCCCATCACCATATCCAACAAAGATATATCTTTTTGATTTAGGATCTAATTTAGAACACTGATGTTTCAGAACTAGAGCATATGCATCACAACCAAAAACTTTCAGTTTAGAATAATCACATGGATAACCTTTCCATACCTCTTGAGGAATTTTGCATCCTATTGCAATTGATGGTGATCAATTTACCAAGTAACAAGCTGTAGAAACCGCTTCTGTCCACAATTCCTTCTGCAATTTGGCGTTACTAAGCATACTTCTTGCTCTCTTTAAAAGAGTCATGTTCATGCATTCAGCAACTCCGTTTTGCTGAGGAGTATATACAGTGGTTTTATGTCTTTCGATCCCAGCATCCTTGCAATAATTATCAAATTCCTTTGAAGTAAACTCACCACCACTGTCAGTTCTTAAACATTTAATGGTTCTTCCAGTGATGTTTTCAACTAATGCTCTAAACTGTTTGAAAACTGTGAATACATCAGACTTCTTCTTTAACATGTAGACCCACACTTTTCTAGAGAAACCATCAATAAAAGATACAAAAGATGACGATCCTCCATACGAGGTTGTAAGATATGGACCCCAAACATCAGAATGGATATAATCAAGGATTCCCTTACTAGTATGTTTTCCAGTTTTATGTTTTCTAGTTTTAAACTTATGCTTGCTTTGTTTCCGAAACAGACAATGTTTGCAGAAATCTAACTTAGAAGATTTTAAACTAGGAAGTAACTTACGATCAAATAAAATTTTTAATCCTCTTTCGCTCATATGGCCCAACCTTTGATGCCATAAGCGAATAGAATTACTGTCGTTTTCAGATACTGTAGAAGCATGATCTGACTCTGTTCTTCCTTCTAACTGAAAAATATTTCCAACCATCTTTGCTTTCATGACTAGTAAAATTCCTTTATAAACTTTCATTACTCCACCTTGAATAAAGGTTTTATATCCATTAGTGTCTAGTACTCCTAGTGAAATGAGGGTTTTTCTTAGTTCAGGTACATGTCTTACATCAGTTAGAATTTTATTTGTCCCATCAAACATTTTAATCCGGATGCTTCCAATTCCCACAATATTACACGAGACATCATTTCTCATGTAAACAACTCCATCATTGATTGATTTATAAGTTTTAAACCACTCTCTATGAATGCACATGTGATTTGACGCACCAGAATCTAATAACCAATGTTGATCATGATTAGACAAACCAACTGATAACACTTCATCACTCATACCTAAAATGGATGCCGAACCTGTATCTGTCGTGTTTGCTTCTTTCTTTTCTGTCGAAGAGTCTCCTTTGGATGTTTGCTGTCTCTTCCAACATTCCTTCTTCAAATGTCCAGATTTGCCACAAAACTAGCACTTTACCTTACTCTTCTTCCCTTTCGATTTTGAACGCGAGTTGTTGTGCTTACTGAAGAGTCTTTCTTTAGAACGACCTCTGACCATCATTGCTTCTGATGTAGAGGTTTCTGAATTTGACCTCTTCCTTGTTTCTTTAGACAAAAAAGCTCCAAAAACATCATCAAATTTAAGGGTTTCTGATGAACTAAGACTTATAGAAGTAACAAAATGATCCCATGACTCGGGCAACGAGCATAATAAAGTTACAGCTTTATCTTCTTATTCAAATTTTTACTTCTATACTTTCTAATCAGATGAATCCTATTAGTATTCAAACCAGGCACTTTGTGTTTTTGCCATAGCTTAATAGCTTATGTCACAAAAAATCTCCAATTGAAACTTTTAATGAATGAAGTTTTTGTTAAAAAAAAATGAAAATTCCCTTCACCTATACAATAGCTTTGACTCAATATATATTTGCATGTTACAATAACTTGATATGGTGAACATTTAAATCGATATTCAATAAATCGATAATATATACCATATGAAAATGGCATTAAACTTAAACTATGAAGTGTTACCTTTTTACAACAACTTCATATTAAAATCGATTTATTAAAAAAGGACCATGGCATATTAATAATATCGATTTAAATCGCAACTAAAAAACCAAAACCAGTACAAATCGATTTTACAAACTTCAAAGCGAGCATTCCAATAGAATCGATTTTTAATGGCATTTGTATACCATTGATGCTCCAATATAAAAACGATTTTAACAAAAACTTTCAAAAAAATGGCAAACGACTCACGTTTTTTCAAATTGTGCTCAGCAGTTACAGGTTCAGTCCACGGTCAACGGCTGTGTGTTATCGCAGTTTGCTCAAAAACTCTGATCCCGGCCTCACGGCCTCTCAGCAGCACGCAAATGGTGCACAGTCCATCAATCAACGAACAGGAAAATTTGGCCTCATGGCTTTTGCAATCGATGGTAAATACAAGCCAGCTCCTTTTTGCGCTCACACAGTGGCCACGCAGATCAACAGATCTGGTGATCCTTCAACTCATGCACATTCAACACCGTTCAACGCAGAGTTTTGCACGAGAGAAACTGCGAGTTCTACTCGGCTTTGCTGTGATAAATAGCTTGGCATTTAAATTTAACAGTCATGTACCATTACCACACCGATTTAAACATTGGCTTCTCTCAATTGAAAAACGGAACCACACGATCCAAACCCACGGCTCCTCCACTCTTACGCTCTGCACAGCAGCAGGCTTCTGCAATAGCCTACAGCTCTGTATTAACGCTAACACTGCTCCGATACCAAGTGTTAGAGTTCAGCAGCGGAAATATTTAAATAAAACACAGACACACACAACATTCAACCATGAAAAACTGAGATTTTAACACGGTACACCCAAGCAATCTAGGCTACGTCCACCTAACAGGGCATTGGCAATCTCATTCATCAACTGGAGAAATACAATAGTAGAGTTTCTCATCTGCTCAGCTCTTCCACTAACTACACATTCCTCATCATGCTCACTTGCCTCTACGGGCTTACATTTTATAGCTGTGAATGAAAACAAACTCATAAATTCTCTCACAACAAATATAGGATGCATTAACTCCTCATCAAAAATTGATGGAGCCAATGTAGCAACAAATCCTATTGTTGTCACCTACATGAGATTTTCTCCAAAAATAATAAAAAAGAAATCTCAACATTCCACTTTCAATTCAAGAATTTATTTCAATAAAATCTATTCAATATGAATTCTCAAAAAGAATAATAAAGTATAATAAAATTATTTGTATGCCATACTTTTTTATTGAAGAAATTTCCCCTAAATTTCTTATCCCTACACTTTACTTATGTCCTATTCTTCACTTATGTCAATTAAATACACTCATTTTAATAAATTTAATCAATATAAGTAATTTACATTAATAAATTTAATAAAAAATTTAAAATATGATTAAAAAAAAATTTAATTTAAAAACTCTCTCCCAAAATCTTAATTCTAATCTATATAAATCAATTTAATATATTCATTTTAATAAAATAAAATAAATATAAATAATTCAAAGCCATTGATAAATCCTAATAAAAACATTAAAATTAAAGAAAAGAATTAAAAAACAATTACGATAAAATTGAAAATTTTCCGATTTTATAATACAAATTTATTTTAAGCATTTAAGCCGTCGTGTTCCACGATATCCGATATCTCCTGATGTGTTTTCTCATTTGGACTCGAATGAATACGTGATTTGTTTTATCTCTTTCCCCAATTACTTCTTACATTTAACCAATACGTCTACCCTCATGGTATCGACGCCGAACGTCACATTTACATGTTATAGCAAACGGTTTTACAAATTAACTTATATCACAATGAAAATGAAACTAAAGGTGCAAGGACAGAAACTAACTTATATCACAATGAACATGAAACTAAAGGTGCAGACATATTGAAGGTATGGAAGATTGAGAAGATCATCTGGCTAAGATTTGGGAAGATTTGCCTTTCAGAGTGTGCTTGAAGTTTCTTGCCAAGATTTTGGAAGATTTGTCTTTCATTGTTGTGCTTGAAGTAGCAAGTTTATCTTGTTATGCATACAGCATCGTGAATGAATACCACAAAAATATCCAAGTTTTGCATTCATTGTTGTGCTTGAAGTAGCTAGTTTGTCTTATATACAACATCCTGAATGATTATCACCAAAATATGTGAATTGTGCACAACTATCCCAAATTTAAATATTGGGAGTGTGGTATCCCAAAAATATGCTACCGCACATTTTAACCATGACCATGTAGGGCCTACAAATAATCCTGCTAATGCAATATCAACATCAGAGCAGAAGGATGAAATCCATGCTAATCATGTAACTCTCCGGTATCGGCTAGAACAACCATGTGATTGTGAGGACATGAATAGGTTCGTTTACCATGACTTGGCTCAGTGGTCCTTATAGAGAGTGTTGTTGCCTTGTCATCATCTGGGCCAATTCAGAAGATTTATCGCCTAAGAAAAGTCCAAAAGTTGATACTTCCAATTTTCTTCATATAAACATAATAGTGAAATTTTACAAGCTATCCTTGAACTTGTAGCTTTAAGGCTCGTAGTCTCTGGGGTCTATTTCTACTTATTGTTTAGCTTTCAAATTGTGAGGTCTATTTATACTTATTTTCTGGCTTGTAGTTTTTGGGGAAATGGTGCATTTTCTGGTGTGGTTTATTGTGCCATTTAGCAATTTCATGTTGTTGGCTTGGGTCAGAAATGGTTTTTCCACCCTAGTGTGGTGAATCTAGTAACATAGTTGATCACATCTATGGTTGTGCAAGTGATTATTAAATCACCCACACTTTTTGTCTGTGTTTCTTTTGATTTTTAGGGACTCTATCAGAATCATTCTTGTGTAGACTAAGCAGAGGAAAATCATAATCAGATGCAATCCTTATTGTATATGATTTCTCATGCATGTTTGAACATCAAAACAACCAATTACAAAACAAGAAGGTTGTTGTCGTTATATTCATATGGTTTTCTTAGGCTTGACGCCCAATTGAGAATGTATTCAATGTGTGCATGTAGAACATCCTAAAAGCATGTATAAAGATGAAGCTAATGTAACTATGCACTAATATTTTGCATCATATAACTTTACATTGATGGTACTCTGGTCACCATATGTAGTAAAAAACACAGAGGCAATGTTTAAGGGTGTCCCTCAAGGAGTAATCAAACTTCATTTCGATGTTGTATACCCATAGTGGGTGATTGTTCTACCAAATATATAATCATTCTATCCCCTATCCAATGGTTTCTAAAATCAGGTGTCTACATTATGAAATATAAGGTAGTGGGTTGTCACAAATGTCAAGAAATTAAATCCAAGCACTTGGGCTTCTATTTTTCCTTCAGACATGCTTTATTGTTGGGATTCAAAGGCATTGTCTTTCTGCAATATTTTACCATAGACAATTCCCTACAAATAGGATGAGGTCACAGTTTAACGATATTGAGAAAGAGATACACAATATAGTTGTGGATGAGTTCATGTATGGAACAAAGGAAGAGGCTCGCAATGGCCCAATCGCAAAGCTATATATACATATTGTAGTCTACTTAAGTTAGATAGTGGGATTGGAGCAGAATTTGGTATGGAAAATCATTTCCCACTGCTCATCGCTCCCTGTGATGATTGATATACAATACAACATATGTGAGCACACCAACAAGGTTGGTCGAGTTGAGTAGCAATTCCATCTGGAACCTTACTACGACTTACCACTCACTACCACCTTCTCCTTATTTGATCCCAAACATCGTAGGCAGTGATGCCCTCTACGAGATTTATGGTATTTTTTATTTAATCATTAAGTATGGGTGTCCTTCAAATTAAATACAGGAGTCTAAGATGGGTGTATTTCTACTAATTTTGTTGCATTTGTGGCCCCTTGAAGTGGGATGTCTATGTGTGTGTTTTCTATTTGAGTTTCCCTTAACCATTTTCCATAACTGTATTTATTGATTATTAGAATTATCAAAAGATTAATATGGATTCACTATGAAAAGAATTCATACTTAGAATTTGGATTAAATAACTCTGCTAGCAATTTGCCACATCTCCAAACATAAAAAATCTATGATTCTTAGGAGTTAATAAATTTCAAGACAATTAAAAATGTGAAACATTTTTTATTTTATTCTTTACTTTATTTTAAATTTTTTTTTTTAATTAAATTTAAAACTAAATATAAATTGTTAATTTTTATAGATTAAACAATAAAATAAATCAATTTTAAATTTTTAAAATATTCAATCTAATATTTAAATTTTATAAAATTAATTAAAAATTAAATTTAAAAATATTTGATTTAATATTTAAACATTGTAAAATTAATCAAAAAATAATTCTAAAATATTGGATTTAATATTTAAATTTTATAAAACTTCTTAAAAAATTATTCAAAAATTGAAACAATTCCATTATGTAATAATTAACATAATAATGTTAATTTTATTATTTACACTAAAAATTACAAACTATTGTATAATACTTTAAATATAACACAAAATTTTAAAAAATAAACACAATTAATAAATAATGGGCAATAAACTCATCACTATAACCTTGAATAATGAAAAGAGATCGTCTCAATATATATCCATAAAATATTTTACTTGGAAAAAATATTTTCAAAAAATCGCATTGAAATTTTTAAAATTATAAATAAAAATAATTTCAAACAGAACTTGATATAATTAATATACAATTAATTTTCACTTTACAATATTGTATTGAAGAGGAATATCCCAATTAATTAATTTACAATTAATTTGCCCCAACCGATATACTTTTGCATTTGAAGAGGAAGTGGATGGTTCTGCCACAATGACTTTCCTTTTCGCATATGAATTTCTTGATACTAGCTTCATAGAGCTCACCATTTTGAGAATTTCTACCACTTGTCTCATGCTTGGCCTCTCCTCTGCCTTGGCAGTACATCTCACTGTGATTCGAATTGTTCCCACAACCTTTGCGTGTGTTTTTTATTCTATTGATTCACCTCGTAGGCCTTCATCCACCATGGAATTACTATAATCCTCGGCAAAATGGGACTTAACCCAACTAGAAATGTCCATCCCCTCTGAAAAACTCAGGTCCATTAATGCTTTATTTCTCGTTATCAACTCCAACATCACCAATGCATAACTATAAAAGTCCATTTTCTCGGTTGTCGTTCCTTTAAGCCTGTGTTCTGGAAAGTAAACATACAAACCATAATAAAAAACTAGTTCAATTTAGATTTATGAAAAGAAATCCAAACCAAAAATTGTTTTACCTTGTGCCATGTAATCAAAATTACCATGGACTAAAGTGTTAGAAGAAAAGGATCTCATGCCTACGATTCAAAAAATCCCAAAATCATAAATGCGGGGATCCATATATGAATCTAGCAATATGTTTCTAGGCTTGATATCTAGAGGATGAAAGTCATGGCGAAGGTATGAAATCCATGGGTTGTGCCAATTGTTGGAATTAATTTCCAATTGCCCGCATAACAGAAGACAGCAGCAAAGAAATGCAGGCGGCAAGTTAAGTCCACGGGGGTCGTGGAAGTCTTGTGGGCAGAGGAGCTTACCCCCTCGGAATAGCTGACGTCATCAGCCGGGGGCCCACATATATTATACGGCCCATATGTTATATGTTATATAATGATCGCCGGTTAAATGTTTTTATCACGGCATTTTTTTAATAGTTGGTTTTAAAAAGGTTTTAAATGTTGTTTGTTTTATTTTTAATATATGCAATACATACATATGTTAAAAGGCCCGTAAGGTGAATAGATATGTGCTCAGCACATTGTAAAGATTGCTGTTGTATTTCAATACACAGTAATTGTTTTATTACCCAGAAATGTAATCACAGCAGCGCTGAAGAAAACAAAAGAAATGTAATTTTAATTACATAGCACAGCAGTGCGGGAGAAGAAAAATTTGGGGGCCATCAAGTCAAAGCTGTGATCAATGCGTTCCAAGCGGTGCCTGCAGAAATTTATGATGTCATAAATGAAATCTGAAGCGGTGAATTTTGTGATTGAATGTCAGTTAATGGCATTAATTGAATCTGGGATATTTTGTTCTAATACAAAAAACAGAGTGTTGTAATTTTATTATTACACACAGAGCAGAATCTTTATGCACAGCAGAGTGCATTTGAAAAAGACAGTGAGTGAATTTTGGAAATACACAATAGCGTATTTTCCAGAAAAACAGAGTGTTTTGTATTTTACACAGCAGTGTGAAATATTTTGTAACAACAGTGAATGACAGAGTGATATTTCTGAACTGTGTTTGCAGCAGTCAGATTTTTTTGTAAGCCCTCTTTTGAGGAAGAATTGCAACGGCAATTTTTTTTAATAGAAAATTTTTTATGTGAAACTCTGTCACTGTGGAAGAAATTCTGAATATTTCTCTGTGTTAAGGAAGGCAGTTTTATTATTTTGGAATTCTGAAAAATTCCAACATGGTATCAAAGCCAATCTAGGCTATTTTAAGGTCAAATAAGCTGAAGGAAAGGAGTTCGTTATTGCAGAAGCCTCTCCAGCAGAGTGAAGGTTCAGACAAGAAGAATTCAAAGGTATTTATCTATATAGTTTTGTGTTACTATTACAGTACAGTTGATTAGTTTTAAACACACAGTCAAGTGTTTTTGAGAGCATAGTTAAGAGTGCAGAATGGCTGGCTCCAACAGAGGTATGAGTTTGGGAAATATCCATCTCCCACAATTTAATGGAAAAAATTATGACTACTGGTCAATAACTATGAGAGCTTTATTTGTCTCCCAAGAGTTATGGGAATTAGTTGAGGATGGCTTTGAAGAGCCAGCAAATGAAGTAGAGTTTCTTCTTTTAACTCAAGCAGAAAGGGAGTCACTGAAGAACAATAAAAAGAAAGATGCCAAGGCTCTTTTCTTCTTGTATCAAGCAGTGCATGAGAGTGTGTTTCCAAGGATAGCAGCAGCCAAGAAATCCAGTGAAGCATGGGAAACTCTCAAGACAACCTATCAAGGTATGGAGAGAGTGAAGACAGCAAAACTTCAGTTGCTGAGGAGAGACTTTGAGACTCTCTGCATGAAAGAGTTAGATAACATTGACTCATTCTTCACTCATGTGATTGGAATGGTCACACAAATAAGATCTCATGGAGAGACTCTTGAAGACAAGAGGATTGTGGAAAAACTCTTAAGAAGTTTACCCTCAAGATTCGATGTGATTGTCACCACCATAGAGGAGACTAGGGATCTCACAAATTTTTCAGTGGATGAGCTACATGCATCACTGATGACCCATGAACAGAGATTGGGTAGGAGTGAAAACTCATCTCTTGAACATGCCTTTAAGACCCAGATGTCTTTCGGAAGAGGAAGAGGGCAAGGCAGAGGAAACAAAAGAGGAAGAGGCAGAAGCCAAAACAGAGGTGGAAGGAACAACCCTTCACATTCACATGGAAGGTGCAACAGTCAAAGTCACAGCCACGGCCAAGGCAGCCAGCAAAGTGGACAGCAGAATGCTCAAGGACAAAGGTATGACAAATCCAATGTCCAATGCTACAATTGTAAAAAATATGGTCATTATGCTAATGAATGTAGAAAGAAAAAGCAGAATGATATGAGAAGTGAAACTAGTGCAAATTTCACAAAAGAAAATATCAGTCAAAGCAATTTTTTTTTAGCTTGTAATATGGCTGAAGAAAAATCTGAAGATTTATGGTTTCTAGACTCCGGTTGTAGTAACCATATGACAGGAAACTTAGCAATGTTTTCTATGTTAGATGAGAGTGTGCAGTCACAAGTCACACTAGGAACTGATAGCAAAGTTTTTGTTATAGGAAAAGGAGATGTAATTGTTTTAACAAGATTAGGTGCAAAGAAAACCATTGCAGATGTTTATTATGTTCCAGGAATGAAATGTAATCTCCTAAGTGTTGGACAGCTAGTCCATAAGGGGTATAATGTTTTCTTTGATAATGATGTTTGTACCATCATGGATAAACCACCCAGCAAACAATGTATTGTTGAAGTGAATATGACAAGGAACAGGATGTTCCCTCTTAGAATGAGAGTATACCTGAAGAATAATGAAGAGAAAACAGCAGTTGCACAAGAGACTTTTCAAAGCGAACCAAAGGATGATAATTGGTTATGGCACTTGAGATTTGGACATCTCAACTTTGGAAGTCTTAATTTGCTGAACAGAAAAGGGATGGTAAGTGGTTGACCATTGATAGAGAAACAGGACAGCCTTTGTGAAGGTTGTATCTTGGGGAAACAACACAGAGAAAGTTTTCCTTCCGGGAAAAGCATAAGGGCAAAAGCACCCTTAGAGATTTTCCACTCAGATGTATGTGGACCGATGAAAACTCCATCGCTTGCAAGCAGCCACTATGTGCTAACATTCATAGATGATTTTACAAGAAAAACTTGGGTTTACTTTTTGAAAAATAAAAGTGAAGTGTTTGAAAAATTTTGCAATTTCAAAGCACTTGTTGAGAAACAAAGTGGGCTGCATATCAAAGTCTTAAGGACTGATAGAGGAGGTGAGTATATCTCTAAAGATTTCCTACGTTTTTGTAGAGAAAATGGTATTCAAAAGCAGTTTACAACTAGATATACTCCGCAGCAAAATGGAGTAGCCGAAAGGAAGAACCGAACCATAATGGACATGGCGAGGAGTATGCTTAAGGCAAAGCATTTGCCTAATGATTATTGGGCTGAAGCTGTACATTGTGCAGCATATATTTTGAATAGGTGCCCTACAAAAGCAGTTATGAACAAAGTGCCGGAAGAGGCATGGAGTGGCGCAAAACAAAGTGTCACACATATGAAGGTTTTCGGATGTGTGGCTTATGCACACATTCCGGATCAGCTAAGAAAGAAGTTGGACAGCAAGGGGGAGAAATGTATTTTCATTGGATACAGTGAGGAATCCAAGGCATACAGGTTATATAACCCATCCAACAAGAAGTTTCTTGTGAGCAGAGATGTTCAGTTCATTGAAGAGGAAGCTTGGGATGGAAGCATAGAGAAAACAGTGAATGTTAAACACTGTTTATCTCATGATGAAAATGATGATGAGTTGGTTGAAATACATCCCCAAACAGCAACACCAACAAGAGAGCAGCAAAGCACACCCTTGAGGAGAAATGACAGTGCTTCTCCAAGCACACCACAAGGAGGAAATTCAAGTGCTTCTTCAAGCATTTGTACACCTACTGAAAGAGGTAAGAAATTCAAAAGTTTGAAAGAAATTTATGAACAAGATATAGCTAATGAAGGTATCAATTCTTTGTTTGCTTTATATTGTCATGTTGATGATCCTGTTTATTTCGAAGAAGCTATCAATGATAGGAAATGGATAGAAGCTATGGATGAGGAAATAAATGCCATAGAGAGGAACAAAACTTGGGATTTGGTTGAACTCCCAAAAGGTAAAGATGTCATTGGTGTTAAATGGGTCTACAAGACCAAGAGTAATGCTGAAGGCAAGATAGAGAGACACAAGGCAAGGCTTGTGGTCAAAGGTTATAAGCAGAAGCATGGGATAGATTATGAGGAAACTTTCACACCGGTTGCAAGAATGGAAACCGTGAGAGCAGTGTTGTCTATAGCAGCACAAAACAAGTGGAAATTTTACCAAATGGACATGAATTCAGCATTCCTAAATGGAGTGTTAATGGAAGAGGTTTACATTGATCAACCTCTCGGCTATGAGAAGAAAGGCCAAGAGCACAAAGTATGCAAGTTGAAGAAGGCTCTTTATGGGCTGAAGCAAGCGCCAAGAGCGTGGTGCAGTAGGATAGATTCATATCTACTGGAAAATGGATTTGAAAAGTGTGAGGGAGAACCCACCCTCTACATCAAAGAAAAAGACGGTAAAATTTTGATTGTAGTTTTATATGTTGATGATGTTATTTTCACAGGTAATGATGATTGCCTTATTGAAAATTTTAGAATAGTCATGAAAGAAGAATTTGAAATGGCTGACATGGGTTTGTTGAGATACTTCTTGGGAATAGAAGTAGAACAAGATGAAAGTGGGATTTTTATCTCACAGGCAAAGTATGTTAATGAAGTGCTTGAAAGATTTAACATGCAGGAGAGAAAACCAGCGATCACTCCCACAGTGATGGGATTAAAACTCAGCAGAGAGGACAGCAGCAAGGATTTTGATCCTAGTTTATACAAGAGCATAGTTGGCAGCCTTATGTATTTGACTGCAACTAGGCCGGACATAATGCATGCTGTTAGTTTGATTTCCAGGTTCATGGAAAAGCCAAAAGATGCACATTGGCAAGCAGCAAAAAGAATTTTGAGGTATGTTAAAGGTACTAAAAGGTTTGGTATTTTTTATACTACTTCAGAATGTTCAGATTTAGTTGGATACACTGACAGTGATTGGGCTGGAAGTGTAGATGATCGGAAAAGCACTTCCGGTTACGTTTTTCATATGGGTTCAGGAGCCATTTCATGGGCTTCTAAGAAACTACCCATTGTAGTGTTATCTATAGCAGAAGCAGAATATGTGGCAGCTACAGCAGCAGCGTGTCAAGCAGTTTGGATGAGAAAAATGTTGAGAAGCTTATGTCAAGAACAGGTAAAAGGGACAGTGATCTTTTGTGACAATAGCTCAGCTATTGCATTGTCTAAAAATTCTGTTTTTCATAAAAGGAAAAAACATATTGACACCAAGTTTCACTTCATACGTGAATTGGTTAGCAATGGCGAGATTGTTTTGCAGCATTGCAAAACAGAGGATCAATTTGCAGATATCCTCACAAAGCCACTTCAGCAGAAAAGCTTTGAATATTTTAGGAAATGCCTGGGTATGCAGGAAAACCCAGCAGTTGAAATTAAGGGGGAGTATTGGAATTAATTTCCAACTGCCCGCATAACAGAAGACAGCAGCAAAGAAATGCAGGCGGCAAGTTAAGTCCACGGGGGTCGTGGAAGTCTTGTGGGCAAAGGAGCTTACCCCCTCGGAACAGCTGACATCATCAGCTGGGGGCCCACATATATTATACGACCCATATGTTATATGTTATATAATGATCGCCGGTTAAATGTTTTTATCACGACATTTTTTTAATAGTTGGTTTTAAAAAGGTTTTAAATGTTGTTTGTTTTATTTTTAATATATGCAATACATACATATGTTAAAAGGCCCGTAAGGTGAATAGATATGTGCTCAGCACATTGTAAAGATTGCTGTTGTATTTCAATACACAGTAATTGTTTTATTACCCAGAAATGTAATCACAGCAGCGCTGAAGAAAACAAAAGAAATGTAATTTTAATCACATAGCACAGCAGTGTGGGAGAAGAAAAATCTGGGTGCCATCAAGTCAAAGCTGTGATCAATGCGTTCCAAGCGGTGCCTGCAGAAATTTATGATGCCATAAATGAAATCTGAAGCAGTGAATTTTGTGGTTGAATGTCAGTTAATGGCATTAATTGAATCTGGGATATTTTGTTCTAATACAAAAAACAGAGTGTTGTAATTTTATTATTACACACAGAGCAGAATCGTTATGCGCAGCAGAGTGCGTTTGAAAAAGACAGTGAGTGAATTTTGGAAATACACAGCAGCGTATTTTCCAGAAAAACAGAGTGTTTTGTATTTTACACAGCAGTGTGAAATATTTTGTAACAACAGTGAATGACAGAGTGATATTTCTGAACTGTATTTGCAGCAGTCAAATTTTTTTGTAAGCCCTCTTTTGAGGAAGAATTGTAACAGCAATTTTTTTTAATAGAATTTTTTTTTATGTGAAACTCTGTCACTGTGGAAGAAATTCTGAATATTTCTCTGTGTTAAGGAAGGCAGTTTTATTATTTTGGAATTCTGAAAAATTCCAACACCAATGGCTATTTTGTAACAAACATCCTAGACCAACAGTTTGGCCAGTTGTTTGCTCAAACCAATCGTGGAAAACAATGTCAGCCATTTGTTCAAACGAATGGTGGAAAAAAAAAGAGTTGATGAAAGTTATCCATAATAGGTTCAGAATGAGTAGGTTGAAGCGATGGATAAAACCAGTAGATGGAGCCTTAGAGTATTGAATCTCTTGCATCTGCATAAAGAAGAAAGAAATCCATAAATATCATTTTGTTTTGAACTTTCAGGATTTAAAATAAAATTATCAATGATATCCATTGTACTTTCAAGATTGAAATCACTATACTGAAATATGTGTCTGAACATGTACAGTACGACAAATTTTAAAATTGCTCGAAAAAATGAAAATATTTCTTAAATAATAAAGATCGAGCTACAACAGGAAAAACCTTAAAGAATGCTCTGAAACTCATTCAAAACTCTCAGCAAAAGAGGAAGAAAGCTACGAAATATCATAGAATAATGATTGAGGTTTTGTTTTTTCTCAGATCAAATTTGTTCAACCTATCAAAAGAGGATTCTTCTTCCAAAAGAAAAAAAGGATTATCTTCTAAATATAAAGAAAGTTATTTACACCAGGAAAAGAAATAGAGTTCAATCAATCCACCGGCAAGGAATTTATTCCGAAATAAAAACATGATTTACCATAGAAAATATAAAATTTAATCAATTTACCGACCAAGAAAAAGAAACTTTCTAGCCACAAAGAAAAATAAAATTTACATTCTAAAGAAAATGAGGGTTATTTGCAATAGCTTACAACAGGTTTGTTCCCTTTCCCAGATTGTGAAAACTTTATGCCATTTTCATTTGAGTAGCAATTACATGCATTGATTTATTTCCTAGCCTGTTGATCTCGTGGCTTAACGCTTGCTTGAATTTGGCTAAAAATCTATCTGGAAATGTATAATTTTCCTTAATCAAATTTGCAAGAGATTAAATTTCTGCCAAAGAAATAGATTATCCATTATTATCGACACTAGAATATCATTGTATAGCGATTCTGTTATTTTCTTGACAAGGAAGAACTCAAAGAAAAAGTTGTGTGCCACCCATAGTCATTGGGAAATTCTCCGTTAAGAACGTCTATTTGGAGAATGGTCCCAGGTTTTTGGCGCGGTCACGCCTATACCTGCAAAGACGGATGAATAAAACAACATAACAGCAAAGAGAAACAATTTGGAACTGAAAAAAAATATATATTTCAACAGATGTCACAAAACAACACAAGGATAGATGTCAAACAAACATAAAAATGGTTGAGAATCCCTGGCGTTACCTATTTCAAAAACAAATACCTTCCGTGTAAAAATATTAATAAAATAAACACAAATTAAATGAATTTTATTGTTAGTATAAATTTAATATTATAATAAGAAAAAGAGTAACATTATAGAGGGTTTTTATTCATTAAAATATTTTAAAAATAATTATAATCCAAGAAACCAATATGTGAGATATTGGTAATGTAGACTTTTACACAAATGAGATGCTTAAATTTTTATTCTTTTTAGCTCAAAATTTATTTTATATATATATATATATATATATATATATATATATATATATATATAATGTCTTAGTTCGGAAATTAGACTAAAGACGCATAGGAAGATCAAAATGTGGTACAAAAAATGACATATATAATTGATACAAAAATTTGGCTTTCTATCCTTTGACCTAGTAGCAATATTGGGCATACATATAACAAGAAACATAAAATATAATAGAAAAATAAATTATTGTTAGTGGTGTGAATAAATGTTCTAATTTCCTGGCTCTATGGGGCCTTGTTGTAACAATCTCGCCTTTCCACCCATGTTTTTGTGTATGTGATCATAATTCTAAAGGCCAACGTGGAAGCCACAACTCGTTGGGACAAATCTTGTAATACATTTAAGTATTAAATTGTCTTCTTAAAAATAATAAAATATGAAATATTTTCTTGAAGGGAGGGATGCATGGATCCAAGTCTAAGGAAGAGCAAATAAGTGGGAGAGTGGTATTTCGTGGCATAACAGATCAAATCACCACCTAACAGATGGAAAAGATGTGATTAGATGAAAGAAAGTGCACACATTTTTGTTCTGCAACATGATGGAAGGGAAGCAAGGGAAATATCATTGTGATGCTTGTTGAAAAGTTTCATAAACCACTTGGACAATGGGCTATAGGCTCCTACAATACTTTCCTTGAAATCACAACTGATAAACCACTTGTAGAGTGGATTCAAACTCTTAAAACTAAGCAATGCCCTAGCAAGACCTTGGGTGAGTCCCTGTGATTGATCTCAAAGAGAGTAAGTGAGTCACTATGGTTCTTATATCCAGAGAGTAGTTAAAAAACCAACTGCATAGTGGAATCCATCTCCTAGGTATTTCACCAAGTTTTTTGTGTGAATTTCCCTTTAGCAAGCATCCCCTCAAAGTTTGGATTTGACTCAAGGTTGATCAGCTTCAAGAGAGATTACAGTGTAGCTGACCTATGGTTGGGTGGAGTGTGTAAACCCCTCCTTCAATTTCTAATCATTTCAATTTATTTAAATAAGTATAAAGTTGTACATATTTGGATAACATGTTCTGATTGCCTTGTTTTGTTAATGATTTTTTATGCAATCTTGTATATTTCTGTGTGAATGCATGAATATTGTTAATACACTCACTGTTAGCTATCTTGGATATTGTGACTTCTAATGTATGTTAGCTCCATGTAGTTGCTACCATATTAATGATGTATTAGATAATTATATTCTTGGAGGTGAGCATCTACATGACTATGTTGGCAGGTTCTTACTTTATGAAAGTTTTTGTAAGTTGTGAACCTTTGCAAGTTTCTTTGTTATTGTTGCGTGTATTGTAGCTCCAATTAAATACCTAGAAATTCAAAATCCTAATAAAAATATAATAAACATATTACGAGTGATTTGCAAACTTGTTGGGCCTTTGTTCAAGCCTTGGCCCTCATATTCAAGAAATTTTGTTTTCGAGCAAACACCTTTTTTCTTAAGAAATCTTTGTAATTTCCCTTTGCCTCAAAACTCTATAGAAATACACTAACCCGAGTTCTGACCTTGGTAAGGTGTAGCTTGCTTATTCATAGCCTGAATTTCACATTCAAATTCCTTTTGCAACTCGGCCATATTCTTGTATGAAAATTCCTTTCAAATTCTAGTTGGATCTCTATGTTCAAATGTCCTTTGCATTTAAAATCTGAGGATTCAACCACTGTCACCTCCAACATAAAAATAGAAATTGTTGAGAGAATTTACACTTATCAATACTATTCATCAATGTGACCACCCACCGCTCTTCGATAGTTATGGTCCGTTGTGTTTTCATGATAGGGTAGCAATGGTAGAGTAATGGTGGCGATAGACATAAATTTTTCCATCTGCTGGGATTGGAAATTGATGAGACTTCCCATCGCTTATCGAATCGACCCTTTGGGAAAGTATTACCCAATGGGTTTCTTTGGAGAGTACAATCCTAGGAATTATTGGTTAGATCCTCGACCTAGGTTCACTTCAGAGTAAAGAAATAATTACCGGAGAATATTAACTTATTTACAGAGAAATAAACTAATAAATGCAGCAACAAGAATAGAACTTAAACACACAATATTTAATCGGGAAAAACCCCAAACTCTGGGGAAAACCCATCCTAATGAAATTTCATTAGCCTTGGCCAAAACCCTGGCCAATCTAGCCAAGTGAGCCTTCACCGCTCACATCCAGGCCTACATTACAATGAAGTCCTCCGAGCCTTTTATAGGCTCCATTACATGCAATACCATGAGCTGAGAACCGTGGGTGCACAATACCATCCACCCCAAAACCGTCACTGTTTAACTCAGTCAAAATTGACTACAATCGCAAGTCAATTTACCTAACATTCCCCCCTTAAACTTGACTTGGGGTTTCCTGACTAAATCCAGCCAAAACTGCTAAATGAGACAACCCTGCTCACTCTAGCTCCTCCCCCCTCAAATTTTTATCCAAGGTAATTGTTAACTTGACATCCCCCCTATCACCTAGGTCTAACCCAGACTTTACCAATGATTACCCAAGGGTATGCATGCCATACCAGGTCTTATTGTAGTATGCCCATTTACATGTAAAAAATTAACTTCATTATAACAATATCTATATATATATGTGTGTGTGTGTGTTTCATTTTAACATCCCCTCGGCATTTGCACTCTTTGAGCCTAACACTTTCCTAGCACAACAGATTTCCATGGTTGCATCTCACTAATGAAACCATCATTTCATTGAAGCATTTGTTAAAAAAATTTCCTACCAATGCCCATAGTTACTTTTCATGGCTTGCTATATCTTTCCACTCTTCAAACTATTTCACACTTCGCTCATCCTCCAACACATTTTCCAATGAGTCAAAAAATTCATCGAAGGCATTAGGAAATTGAATTTGTGGCATATCCATAGGAAAACACCCATATAACAATAAAACATGTCTTGCAAATGCCAGTCCTATTTCCTTTTATCGCATCCATGCACATTAAAAATGGAATCTCCTTTGGGATCCTACACTTTGTGCAACTCCTTGGTCTCCAATCACCTTAAAAGTACGACCCAGCTCGACGATGCCTTTTATCATGGTAGCTTCCAGTAGGATGTCACCTTTGCGAGCAACGACCAATTCCAAACCTCAGCATCTATATATCAAAAAAATTGCACCACCTCTATCCTTAATCAATGTCACACATTCTAGCAGCCAAACTGAGTGAGAAAATTCTCATGTAGAGGTAGACACACAACCTTTTATTTTCCTTATGAGCTCTCCAGGAACATAAAGTTATCCTTATTGGTGCCTTGATCTCAATGCTACCAAAACGTTGGTGCCATGATCTTGATGCTCGCCTCCTTGCAAATTTCTCTAGCTTTGATCTTCCTACAGACTCCAATTCGTACTAGCGACCATAAGAATCACAATCTCTTGGGTGTATCCTTCCTCAAGCCCATCGTTCGACTAGGCTTTTCCATGCTAGATTTTTTCTTTGAGACTGAGTTGTTGTCTAGTGTGAGAAACAACTCCCCCCTCACATGACATATGCGTCCTTCACATATCCATTCATCCAAGGCCCTGTGCGGCTCCATTAACACAAAAATAATTCACAATCAAGTAAAATATCCACTAGATCTAACCCGCAACCCCTGTGGTACTCTAGATTGACCTTTCTCCCATAGAATTCGATGTGCAACTGCTCCACACAGTCGGTAACCTCCATCGAGTTACCCCCCTATGGAGCCCTACGATGCTGTGCCGCTTCACCATTTCCTCCATGGAATTTCGATATGGTGCATGGATCCTCCAAGAGGGTCTATGTGGTACTTCATTGTATCAACACTCTCCTCCCAGCTTGCTTCAGAGCTCGCTTGGTACTCGTAGCCATCATGACTAGGGCTTCGATGTATCCCTCATCAACAACCACCTTCAACCCTAGTTTTGCGCTTGTATGCAACCTCACTTCTTGATCAACATAATTCTCCTCATCTGTGTTCATCAAGCCATAACCCCTTGGCAATAGAAGCATCCTTATAAAGCCAATTTCGCTCTGATACCAAATGAAGAAACAACTACCAGAGAATATTAAATTATTTGCAGAGAAATAAACTAATAAATGCAGCAACAAGAATAAAACTTAAACACACAATATTTAATCGGGAAAAACCCAAAACTTCAAGGAAAACCCATCCTAATGAAATTTCATTAGCCTTGGCCAAAAACCTGTCCAATCCAGCCAAGTGAGCCTTCACTGCTCACATCCAGGCCTACATTACAAAGAAGTCCTCCGAGCGTTTTATAGGCTCCATTACATGCAATACCATGAGTTGAAAACCATGGGTGCACAATACCATGTGCCCCAAAACCATCATTGTTTAGCTCGGTCAAACTTGACTATAATCACAAGTCAATTTACCTAACATAGAGTCCCTCAGGTCTACTGTGGGTTACCAGGGGGGTCTTATATGAGAACTCCCAGCATGGGTCCCTTGTTAATGAGGTGTTATGTCTGAACGCACTATCATAGTATGAGTTCGATCTATGGCCTTGATTCACTTAGGGCCCCCACACATTAGGGGAATTTTGAGGTCTAAAATGGGCTTTCTAAGGAAATTATAAAATAACAGTGGAAATAATAAAATAATATTTGATTACATCATCAAAGTTTAGAGGGAAAAAGGAAAAAACTACTTTTTCAACTTTTATTTTGAACTTATCTTCCTATGATTTTACTCAAAATTCGAGCAGGAATACTCGTTGGATGCAAAATTTAATTCCCCATTCAAGGAGTACCCATTTTGCATACTTTTGATGGACTCTGCTACATGAAAAATGAGAAATACATGAAAAACATGATTGCAATCACGTTTTTTCATGTGTTTCTCAATTTTCATGTATCAGGGTCCATAAAAGGTATGCAACATGGGTACTCCATGGATGAAGAATTAAATTTTGCATCCAACGAGTACTCCGACTCGAAATTTGAGTAAAAACTTAAGGAGATAAGTTGAAAATACGAGTTGAAAAATTAGTTTTAACATTTTATTATTTTTTAATCTTTTTACTTTTTTACTCAAAAATGGTGAATCATCCCCCATGGTTGACATCATCATCTTTAATCCTATTGGTTCTCATAAAGTTTATTTTTGTTTTACATTTTTCTTAAGAGGCCCATTTTAGACCTCAAAATTCGCGTAATGAATTTGTCATAAGTTAGCAGTGGGGTCTGAAATGGGAAACCACCCACAATGAAAACCACTCTAGTCTTTGGTGGAACTTTGAAGTGGAATCTCATGGAGGGGTGAAAGCACACATTTTATGTGGCAGAATCCCATGGATGTGATATTTTTTGGTGGGTCCTGCATCGAATATAATGCACGGGGGATGGATCAGTAGATCTAGGGGTCTAGAGGCAGTGAAGACTATCACAACAGTGGAACACCATATGTGTAGAAATTTGGATATAATGTCATATGCTACAAAATGAAATGGGGAGTAAACTGGGGGTTTTTGAAACCCTAACCTAGTGGAACTTTGTCCACCACTTTTATCCCATTACTCGTCACTTATGAGTTGCGCATTGTAAAGTGGAGTGGGCACATTGATGAGCGTTGGCCAACTCATCCACGATACTGCCACAAAACCCTATTTTCTCCCACTACCTACCACCAAGACAATTTGATATGTGTTGATATGTTTATGAGTGCACTTGTAGCAGCCCCAGGTTAAAGTTTCATGTAATAAAAGGACATTATAAATACAAAAGTAAAACCAAGGTCATGGAACATGCATTCCAAGCTGAATGAGGGTAAAAACATACATTGGGCATTACTTGTGGTCAATTATTGGCTATGAAAATTGCATTGGAAAAGGAAAAAGGAAATAAAAGGAAATTAATTCAAGAAATAAAGGAAAATAAGAGAAAAGGAAGATGAAGAGATAAGAATATGCATGCAAGGGAAAATGAATAAAAAACAAAAAGAAAAGAATGAAGAGAACATTCTAACATGATCTTGGACACTCTTAGGCATTCAAGCATACTCACTTGGATAAGGAGAGGAAATGAAAGAAACACTACAATACTTGGACAAAAGAAAGAAAGAAAGCAAGGAACACGCAATGAAATGATGAGAACGCAAGGAAAATATTGGATAGTAGTAAGCAAGGCTAGAAATCAAGCAAAGAAAGAGCAGGTAGCATGAGGATTTTGTACGTAATAGGCTGAACGTGTGATTTAATTGCTAGGATTCAAATTCATGGTGTATGCATTTGGTTTATCAATTATTTTGTTGTCATTGGCATGGGATTTACCTGGATTGACAGTGGTGCACAACCTTTCCTTTTCCATTTACTAGATAGCCATGATGTAGTGGGTTTTCTAATTGGTTGAGATTTGAATTGCCAGAAGATTTTGGATCTAGGTGAGATGGTTCAAGGAAATTCCAAAGGGTTGGGGGTGGAGATGGTTTTCTCTAAGAATATCTTGACAGGTGGCTAGAGACATGAAAATTCCTCTGGGTATGGTGAAGAAATTTTGAGGCATCCAAGCTTGTTTTGGTTTTGGTGATATTAGGACCAATTTAGGTGATATCATTGTGGCTTGAGGGTGGATGTGGTTTAATCTATAGATTCCATATTTGGTTATGTTTTGGTTTATCCCTTGTAATACCACATAGCTTGGAATATGGAACAGGGGTATTTGGTTCAACCCAATCTATGATTGGGTGGTACATGGAAGTCCCTGACTTGGTTGGTACTATGCATATGTTAATATGTGTTATTCTTTA
Source organism: Pinus albicaulis (assembly GCA_034641835.2). Lineage (NCBI taxonomy): Eukaryota > Viridiplantae > Streptophyta > Pinopsida > Pinales > Pinaceae > Pinus > Pinus albicaulis. The sequence continues at coordinate 901,396,692 of CM076569.1, forward strand.
TTGATTATCATTGTGCATAAGTTTTGATTTTCTGTTGTTTATATGAGTGGTTTGTCATGAATTCATTCTAGTTAAATGCTGGTTACATGCATGGTATATTTTTTATTATATGATGTACTCTTGATCTGGATCTAATTCATGGTTTTTGATGGCTCATGGTTGATTTATATGAATGCATGTGCTAATTTGTGTTTTATGAGCAGCTAGTGTGAGAGGGAAGCAAGCCCTCTTAATGAATATTTCATGAAATAATTAAAAAAAGAAGAAAATGTACATTCATGACTTACACATTCCATAGTCACAAAGTGTTTGTATAAATGAATAATTTGGACCGCCAACTTCTTGCAGTCGTAACTTTGCCATACAGTCTTTGTTTTGCTATCATAATACCTCATTTCGAAGATTTCCATGAGGAGGCAAAAATGAGATCCATGAAATCATTTTTGGCACATTCTTAATATCTCTATTTTACCTAAAAATGTCGTTTAGGACCTCAAAATGGCCTCAGAAGTTTAGGACCAGAAAAAATATGAAATTAGAAAGTTGTGTTGGGTCAAGTTAGGTTGATAATAGTGTGATCATGGGCCACTATTTTTTTGTAGTCAATTTTGTAAATGTGGCCCCATTTTCCATAAGTGTGCCTTCAAAATTGGGTCATGCATAGTAATTCTCATCTCATGTTTACCCTAGTGAGAAGGTTAAAGTGGGTAAATTTATGGTGGGTTGTTATAGAGCGGTATCATATCAGTATCATAACACTATACCTTGGGGTAAATGCAAGTTGTCATGCAGGTTTATATGTTTGGAATGCACACATGAATAGTTCATGTCAACCATTTTATCGAAATTTAGGTTACAGGCATGGTAGTTAATATTGGTTAATTTATATGCATTCTAGTTTTGTCATTACAGTTGCATGCATTAAAATTAATTTATTTTTATTATGATATGAACTGATATGTTTATGATATTATTATGTATTGTGCTAGTCTCGATTGTGAATGTGCAGATGCAATATCCATACTTGAAGTAAGTTGAGGTAATTATTTTGATTATTCTTTTATTTAGCTAACAATTACATATTCCAGGATAATGGAAGGTCAAGGGATGAAGACCTGAATAGTTGAATAAAATTCATATGAATACCCATACAAACCATAAGAGAAATTGGTGGGATGGGAGAACTTAGTTGAGCAGCAGGGAGAGGGAGACTCTTCTAATCTAGTAGATACATTAAGAATTCTAAAGGCATATATAATAATTCTAAAATAGATAATTAATAATTGATTGAAACTTAGGAAATTCTTGCGAAAGCTCAAGAAAATAAAGTTGAGGTCAATGCAATTATTTTTCAGAGCCTTTAAAATTTGCAGAAGCATGGATAACTGAGGATCAATCATAAATGTAGGAAGAAAAGACTAATGGGGATTTGGAAACAAGTCTCCAAAAAGGTACATGATGGACAAATATGATAGTAACGGGTGGCAGATCCTTGAGTACGCCAGAGAGGAAGGATAGTACACATGAATTTTATTCTATATATGATTCTAGGAGACATCATTGTCATCATCGCCAACATCATTACAAGAGGAGTGAGAAGGGATATTTTCGAGAAGAAATAAAAAAATCGAAGACTTATACTTTTGATGGTGGGATGACTAAATCAGAAGATGTAGAAGCATGGCTACTTGGGATGAAGAAAATTTTCAGATTTTATGATTACTTAGAGAATATGGAAGCCAAGATAGCCACCTTCAGTCTCAAAGGAAAATAAAATATTTGGTGGGAATATGTCAAGCATGTCAGAGGCATGAGGGAAGCGAATCTAATTTGGGAATAATTTGAAACACTCTTCAAAAAGAAGTACATATCTAAGAGATATTATGATGGAAAGGCCAAGGAGTTTTATGAACTCAAGATAGGTTCTATGACATATGAAGAATATACAACCATATTTTTTGAGGTATTGAGACATGAGCCCTATCTCAAGGATGAAAAATAAAATATTCAAAGGTTCATCAATGGATTGACATTGTCATTCAAATACCAGATTGAGTTTGAAGAACCTCAGTCATTGGAGGAAACCATTGGAAAGTTGAAGCATTTCTATGAACAATCAAAGCACACACCTCAGTTCAAGCATGATGGGAAAGGTAATCAGAAGATTAAAGGAAAATGATCCAATAAACGAGAAATATCTAAAGATGCAAGTGAGAAGGAAAATGCAGCTCCTTGATAATGGATACATAAGGCCAAGTGTATCCCTATGGGGTGCAACAATGTTTTTTGTATAGAAGAAGGATGATACTCTTAGATTGTGCATTTATTACAGAAAACTAAACAAGGTGACTATCAAGAACACGTACCCATTGCCTCATATTAATGATTTGTTTGATTACTTGAAGGGAGATACAATATTTTCAAAGATTGATCCAGATCATGATATCATTAGCTACGCATCAAACAAGAATACATTACAAGACTACATTCTATACAAGGTATAGGCACTATGAGTTCTTGATGGTTCCTTTTTCTCTTACAAATGCTCTAGCCACCTTCATGTGTTTGATGAACAATGTGTTGCACCACTATATGTATAAGTTTTTGATAGTATTTTTTATGATATATTGGTATATTCAAAGAATGAGGAGGAGCATGTAGAGCATCTAGAAGCAGTATTGAGATTGTTGAGAGAGCATAAGTTGTATTCCAGGCTCATCATGTGTAGCTCCTTTTAGTATCAAATTCATTACTTTGGAGATGTTGTTTCCAAGGAGGGGATAGCAATGGATCCAAATAATATTTAGGCTATCGTGGCATGGACAACTTCAAGTAATGTGGATGAGGTTAGATCATTTATGGGACTGTTGAAATTTGCAACAAGAAACAATGAAAAGGGCAACCAGAAAGGACAAAAATCGCACCACATACTATTGTGGGATTCCAGTCACACATGGTGAGGAATTCACTTACACATTAGTCCTAAATGTATGTGCATAATTTATTTTTCCCTTAAATAAATAGGAAAATAAGTTGTAATTTCATCTCATAACAATGTGTATCAGTTAACTTAGTCATGAAGATTGAGTTAGCTCAAGAATTTTCAGTTGAGGGTCAAATATGAGGCATGTATAGTGATTCTACTATTTTGGCGGTCCAATTGCAGTTGTAGCACTAGTGTGCTGTGAGTAAAATAATTTAACTCAAATCAATTAAGTTAAAATCAGTTTAACTAGTTCTAACTGAGTGATGAGCTAGTGAGAGGTCTAGTGAATTAAATTAGATTTAATTCAAAAGTAGTGATCAATCAAATAACTGATGATACGCTATTAATAGCTACATGCATGTCAATTCTAACGAAGCCCCAGTAGAGACAGAGGTTAAAGGGAAGATAATTATTAGTTGTATTATTAGAAAATTTCCCAGGTGCAATTATAAAGTCATGGGAGGGCCTAGATGGATTGCGCAATAAAGGAAGGTTGACTATCCTATTTAATAGACATTAATTGTCTAGGGATTGCGTGAGAAAGGCTGGGCTAAGTAGGGGCTAAGAATTGGCTAAGTGTTGGTCAAGTTTTCCTAAGAATTGCTAGCCAGTTTTGAGTAAGATCAGGGTGAGACGATCAGTACAGTGCAGGATTTTCTCGGTGTGAGAAAGAATTGTATTATTTCATGATTCTTTGACTACGTACAATATATGATAAAGGGGTTTTGAGAAGGTTATTTCCCCATATACATCTTGTGTTGTGTGATTTATAATTTCCTTTCTCTTACTGGCATGTGACTGAGATCATGTTTTATATTCCAAAAATATAGTAGAAGGATTCAATATATTGTTTTATTACATTACATGATCAGATTGAAACCATTGATGTAGAGTTTATATATATTTTATACATGGTATGAGAGCAGGATTTTTTTGGGTGGAGAGTTTGGAGAGAATATCTGAACATTTTGATGCAAAATTTAAAAAAATAACCTATTTTGATTCCTTGTGAAAAAATACCCAAATTGAAAAAAAACATCGGTCGAATTAGAGCTCGGATGAGGGAGATATCGTCGATTTAAAATCAGCATTTTTTTAGAAAATTTTGTGACGACGGGAGAATTACAATATGCACGAGTCAAAAACCTGCATGCACTTGAAGTACAAGATGCATGCAAATATTTGAGGAGAAAAGCAGAGGTTATAGACCTGGTGGTTGAGAGGGAGCACAAATTATCTCTCAGCATGCAACCTCAGAAGAAGTCTTAGAAGGTTGTGGAGCAGCCACAATTGGAGAATCAAAGAGGAGACTGAGTGGAATATTCCACTCAAGAAGAGACCTCTAGGAGGGGGAAATTTTGAGCCCGATGGGAAGAGGGAGTACATGGAACTATATAAACTCTAGGTGTGAGGTGGGGTGATGTGCATATATAATCCCAAGAAGAAATTTGGGCAGGGTCCATTGAGATGGTGTGTCTCATGGATCGAACCTGGCTACGAGGATCCCACAGAACAACAGTAGAAGGAAGGCTCGGTTAGGTTGATGCAGTCAGATGCAAGGAAGACAAAAATTATAGTGACATATTTCGGATACTGGAGTGTAGATCAAAGTTGGCAACAATGCAGAGGGAAGAAATGCAGATGTCAGCAACAGCACGGAGAGTCGAGTAGATAGGTGTAATAATTAGTAGCAGTCAAAAGAATATGTTGACAGATGCATTATAATAATTCATTTGTTTGGAGCCTATTCAGTTTCAAGAGTTACCGGTGCAAACAACACTAGATAAGTGTTGCATGCAGAACATTCCAAAGGTACCAAATCGGGATAAATTGAATTCCTTTCTTGTTGAGAGGGAGTGTTGAAATTTGCAACAAGAAATAGTGAAATTGGCAACCGAAAAGGGCAATAATTTCACCATGTACTAGTGTGGGATTCCTGTTACACATTGGTGAGGAATGTGTGTCTAATTTATTTTTCCCTTAAATAAATTGTAATTTCATCTCATAACAACTTGTATCAGTTAACTAAGTCATGAAGACTATGTTAGCTCAAGAATTTCGAGTTGAGGGTCAATGATGAGGCATGTAGAGTGATTCTAATAGTTTGGGGGTTAGGTAGTGTTAGTGTGGTGTGAGTGTAATTAGTTAACTCAAATTAATTGACCTAAAATCAGTTTAACTAGTTCAAACTAAGTGATGAGCTAGTGAGAGGTCCAATGAATTAAATTAGATTTAATTCACAAGTAGTGATCAATCAAATAACTGATTATTCACTATTAATAGCTACATGCATGTCAATTATGATGAAGACCCAGTTGAGGCAAAGGTTAAAGGGAAGATAACTATCAGTTGTATTATTATCAAATTTCCCGGGTGCAATTATAAAGTCATGGGAAGGCCTAGATGGATTGTGTAGTCAAGGAAGGTTGATTATCCTATTTAACAGGGATTAATTGCCTAGGGATTGCATGACCAAGGCTGGGCTAAGCAGGGGCTAATAATTGGCTAAGTGTTGGTCAATTTTTCCGAAGAATTGCTAGTTAGTTTTGAGCAGGATCAGGGTGAGACAATCGGTAGAGTGAAAGATTTTCTTGGTGTGAGAAAGCATTGTATTGTTTCATGATTTTTTGAATATGTAAAATATATGATAGAGGGGTTTTGAGCAGGTGCTTTCCCCATATACATATTTTGTTGTGTGATTGATAATTTCCTTTCTCTTACTTGCATGTGATTGAGAAATCATGTTTTATATTCGACAAATATAGTAGAAGGATTCAGTATCTTATTTTAGTACATTACATGATCGGATTGAATCCATTGGTATAAAGTTTCTATATAACTTCTACGAGGACTAGCAGGTTATTATAGGAGGTTTATCAGGAACTTATCCAAGATTGTCTATCCTATCACATATTTGCAGAGGAAGGAAAATAATTTTGAATGGACCAATGGGTGTGCAACTAGCTTTCATCAATTGAAGCAATTTCTTATTAATGCTACAGTTTTGAAGATTTCAGATCCTAATAATGAGTTTATGGTTTGTACAAATTCATGTAAGGAAGGACTTGGTGGATTTCTAAAGTAGGAAGGGAAGGTGGATTTTTTATGAATCATGAAAGCTAAATGAGCATGAGCATAATTATGTGACTCATGATCCTGATTTGGCAGACATAATTCATGCATTGGATATGTGGAGAAATTATCTCCTTGGCAAGAAATTCATCTTGATGAGTGATCATAGTGGATTGAGGTACTTGTTTGATCAACGCAATTTGAACACAAGGAAAGCTAGATGGTTGTATACTTTCATTTAGCTTGATTTTAAGATCAGGAAAATCAAGGGAAAGGAGAATAGGGTTGCGTATGATCTCATTAGAAGAGTACATGTGAATCATATTGCATTTGTGAGCTCTTATGAGACAAATTTGAAAGAAAATTCTTTACATGAAGGAAATTGGGATGAAAGGTACTAGAAGTTGAAGTAGAGATTGCAACAACAAGGTGATAAGGATGAGGATTATCGCCTCACAACATATGACTTGGTTAGATTCAGGAGTATGATCTATGTGCCTGATAGTGGTGAGCTAAAGAAGCTTATTTTGAGAGAGTTTCATGTCAATCCATATTCAGGGCACCCGAGATACCATAAGATTTTGACATCTATCAAGAAGTTTTGTTATTGGCCTAATTGTAAGGAAGATGTGGCTGATTTTGTTTCCAAGTTCTTGGGCTATCCACAAGTGAAAGCTGAATGCAAGCATACAATGACTTTGCTACAACCTATTTTGATTCTAAAATGGAAATGGGAGGTCATTTCCATGTATTTCATTACATGATTTTGAATGACATCAAGGCAACATGAATACATCATGGTTGTGTTTGGTAGGTTGAGCAAGGTAGCTCACTTCATTACAATCAAGTCTACTAATTCAACTAATGAAGTGACTCAAATGTTCATTAGGGATATAATGAGGTTGAATGGAGTTCCCAAGAATATTATATCAGATAAAGATGGACAGTTCACTTCTACGTTTTGTAAGGATTTTTTTGCAACCTTGGGAACAAAGTTAAATTTCAATACAACTTATCATCCACATACATATGGGTAGATAGAGAGGGTTAATAGGATCATTGAGGATATGTTGAGGATGTATGTCATGCATCAAAAAATGATGTGGGAGGAGTATTTTCCAATGATAGAGTTTTCTTATAATAATTGGTATCAGGAATCCTTGAAGATGAGTCTATTTGAAGCTTTTTATGGGAGGAGTTGTAATACTCCTATCAATTGGAGTGATCCAGTGAGCAGGGTATTGATTGGACTGCATATGTTGATAGAGATGGAGTAGGAAATGGAGGTTATCAAAAATACTTTGAAGACACCACAAGACATGAAGAAGAGTTATGTTGATCAACATAAAGCCACTAGTATAAATGGGACAAAAATATAACATATACTCAGTGATTATTTAACGCATTGTCATCAATTATATGACACATTGGGGTCATAATTTTTGTTGGCGGGATTGTGTCAAATATTAGACCCTTTATTAAGCATTAGATATTCGACGGGATTGGCATTGAATATCTGACAACCAAGATGACCAAAAATTCCTTTCGTCATTCAAAATTTTATGATCATTTTTGTTATGCCAACAAGCATCAAATATGTTGGATGACCTAAATGTTGGATATATGTCACCCTAGATGGCAATAATGAGTTTCAATATCTAACGTTTTGACTTTGGATATTCAACGCCATATTAGTCTAGTGTGATAGGATCCAACGGTTTGTTCCATTGGTATCAAGTGATATGTATGATGGTTTAGCATCAGATAAGTGGTGTTATGATAAGATTCCGTGAGAGAGTGTTATGGCACTGATGCTTTTTTACGTATGTACAAATTCAGATGTTTGAAGATTTGTTCCGTCGGCATGGAGTCAGATATTCAATGGTTTTGACTTAACGTCGAATATTCGATGGGTACCTAAGCATTAAAAAAAAATATAACTTTATCCCAGACACTCTCAGATCCAGCCATAATCACTTGGCCCTTCCTGTATATATATATGGATGGATCTATATGTTTCAACTGATACCTTCTTATTTTTCTTATGCTTCGTGAGATAATGGGATGGGGAGAATTGTTCTTCAAAACACTCATAATGATAGGGTGGAAAGAGAGGCAAGATTTGTAGCATATGTTGACTAGGTTCCCCGAGTTCCATTATATCGACCTCACATAGTATTGCATCATCATGCACCCTTTGTTAATGCTTATTATTTGTAAGAATCATATCCTTATGCATGTGTGTATCAGAGGCATTCTCTACCTCCTTCTAATCCATTTCAATTGAGAAATGGGATGGAATTTGGTATTGATTATTGTTTGGTATATCTAGGGCTTCAATATCTGCACCATTAGAGAATAAGAGAATGTGTTTTTAGAGAATATATATCTTGAACAGATTAGTAGGACATATGTGGCAAGAGAGGTTGACTACAATGAAGCTTCCCTTTCTAGATCTTACTGATCCAGGTGGACATTGGTGGTCACCCACCTATTCCATTTGGACCTGCACCATCAAATCTTTCAGTTTTTCACTTCCAACAGCTTAATATTTTTAGCAGGTTTTCGGGTTTGGCACTCCTGGAGCCATTTTGGGGCATTAAAGATCCAGGTGGATATTGGTGGCCACCAAAATATTCCATTTGAACCTCCGCCACCAGTTCTTTCATTTTTTCAAATTTAAGCACAACTTACTATTTTTAGCAGTTTTTCGGGTCCTAAACTTCCAGAGTCGTTTTGAGGCCCTAAATGACATTTTTGGGAAATCAGGGAGCAACATGGGTCCATGGACCGATGTTTCTCACACAAAAATTTGTATTCCTCATACTGATATTTCTAACAAGCTATTGAGTACGTCAAACAGAGATTAGATGCAAACATTACGTCCCCGGGAAGTTGAAACACCAATTTGCCCAAATGAGGCCCACAATTTTGGCACTTCATCTCCTATGGTTAGGTTTTTGGATGTTTCGGGTTTACATTATTTCTAAACAATAAATAGGCCTTTGAGCCTCATTCTAACACAGTGGAGAGGCCTGTATCCGTCACATCTCTTCGCAGGGATACGCTACCAATGCCCTCGCCCACTCATTTCCATTATGTCTGTAATAGGCCTTCGAGCCTCAATGTAACACAGTTCAGAGCCTTGTAGCCGCCACATCTCTTCTCAGAGATAAGGCTACCAGTGCCCTAGTTGTTTATTTCTATTACGTCTGTAAGCATATTTTAGGCATTTGTTCTTAATAAAATGAAGCATTATTTACGCTGCATCTCTGTGTTTATGGTTATATGTGTATTCTATTGCGTTTCTGCATAAAGCTGGATTAGTGGTATCAGAGCAGTCTGCTCTTTATATGTTTTTCTTTGCATAACATGGTCAGGAAATAAGGAGTTTGGGCTTGATCTGGTCACACCCTTGCAAGATCATCCTCGCAAACCCAGATGACCCCCCATGGCGGAAGGAAAGAAAGACGAGGGAGCAGGAGATCCTATTAGAATCTTGCTCAAGGAGGCCCTCGAGAAACATAGGAATGCGAGGATGGATAAATTTTCCCAGATCCTACAATGGATGCCCACCGACAACACATCTACATCCAGCACGTCCAACAACAGGTATGCGACATTTTGGACAAATCCATTCAAATTTCAGCCCGAACCCCCCCCGGTGCCATGGAGGAACTTAACACAATGGGGACCATTGCTTCCTAAGGAGGGAGGACTAATTCAAGTGGATATCGGTGGTCACGACCCTATTCCATTTGGATGCGCACCATCAAATATTTTAGTTTTTCACTTCCAAAAGCTTACTATTTTTAGCAGGTTTTCGGGTCCTGCACTCCCAGAGCCGTTTCGGGGCCTTAATGATCCAGGTGGATATTGGTGGCCACCCACGTATTCCATTTGAACCCCCACCATCAGTTCTTTCAATTTTTTAAGTTTCAACACAACTTACTATTTTTAGCAGTTTTTTAGGTCTTGAACTTCTGGAGCCGTTTTGAGGCCCTAAACGACGTTTTTTGGGAAAAACATGAGCAACATGGAACCATGTTGCTCATAAAAAAAAAATTTTAGTGCTCAGACAAATTTTTCTAACAATCTATTGAGCGTGTCAGATGGAGATCGAATGCCAAAGTTACATCCCTGGGACGTTTAAACACCAATTTACCCAAACGGGCCCCACAGTATTGGCACTTCATCTCTTATGGTTAGGTTTTTGGACGTTTCGGGTTTTACATTGTTTCTCAACAATAAATAGGCTTGCGAGCCTCATTGTAACACAATGGAGAGCCCTGTAGCCATCACATCTCTTCTCAGGGATATGCTACCAGTGCCCTCACCCGCTCATTTCCATGATGTATGTAATAGGTCTTCGAGCCTCAATGTAACACAGTTCAGAGGTCTGTAGCTTCCACATCTCTTCTTAGAGATAAGGCTACCAACACCCTAGTTGTTTATTTCTATTATGTTTGTAAGCATATTTCAGGCATTTGTTTTTAATAAAATGAAGCATTATTTCCACTGCATCTCTATGTTTATGGTTATATGTGTATTCTGTTGTGTTCCTGCATAAATCTGAATCAGTAGTATCAGAGTGGTCTGCTCTTTCTTTGTTTTTCTTTTCATATCCCCAATCCGATTAGGGTATAAGGAGTTCGGGCTTGATCTAGTTGCACCCTTGCAAGATCAGCCTCGCAAACCCCAACGACTCCCCATGGTGTAAGGAAGGAAAGACGAGGGAGCAAGAGATCTTATCAAAATATTGCTCAAGGAGGCCCTCAAGAAACAGAGGAACACGAGGATGGATAAATTTTCCCAAATCCTACAACGAATGCCCAACGGCGACACATCTACATCGAGCACGTTTGCCAATAGTTCTGCGACATCCTAGACAAATCCAATACCAAGTTCAACAGAATTCCCCCCCCCCCCCCCATGGAGGAACTTAACACAATGGGGACCATTGCTTCCTAAGGAGGGAGGAATGAACGAGGTGAATATCAGTGGCCACCCACCAATTCCATTTGGACCCGCACCATCAAATATTTCATTTTTTCACTTCTAAAAGCTTACTATTTTTAGCAAGTTTTCAGGTCCTGCACTCCCAAAGCCGTTTTGGGGCCTTAATGATCCAGATGGATATATTTGGCCACCCACCTCTTCCATTTGAACCCCCACCATTAGTTCTTTCATTTTTTTAAGTTTCAATGCAACTTACTATTTTTAGAAGTTTTTCGGGTCCTGAACTTCCGGAGTCATTTTGAGGCCCTAGACAATGTTTTTTGGGAGAACCGAGAGAAAAATCGCTCAGACAGATCTTTCTATTGATTTATTGAGCACATCAAATGGAGATCGAATGCAAAATTTACGTCCCTGGGAAGTTGAAACACCAATTTACCCAAACGGGACCCACAGTTTTGGCGCTTCATCTTATATGGTTAGGCTTTTGGACGTTTTGGGTTTTACATTGTTTCTCAATAATAAATAGGCCTTCGAGCCTCATTGTAACACAGTGAAGAGCCCTGTAGTCATCACATATCTTCTCAGGGATACACTACCAGTGCCCTCGCCTGCTCATTTCCATTATGTTGTAATAGGCCTTCGAGCCTCAATGTATCACCATTAAGATGCCCGTAGCCACCACATCTCTTATCAGAGATAAGCCTACCATCACCCTAGCTGTTTATTTCTATTACATTTGTAATCATATTTCATGCATTTTTTCTTAATAAAATGAAGCATTATTTCCGCTGCATCTCTGTGTTTATGGTTATATGTGTATTTTTTTGTGTTCCTGCATAATTCTGGATCACTTACTTTACATCTCCTCCAGGGAATTCATATCCTTCACTAATAATTTCATCTCCATTGTATCAATATTAATTGAAACATTCGACATGAAAGACACATCAAATCACTTCAATCCACTCACATCCTCAAAAATATGATGATAAAGAGAAGTAGGGTACAATATGTAGTAATTAGTCCCATACCACATAGTCCATATTATAGAAGTGAACAATTTGTCGAAAGTCAACAACTATGTGAATAAGACTTTACATGTCAATGAATAAATGGTTTGTGCAACCATAATAAAAGCAGTTGATCTGTACTTATGAAAGAGTGAAGCAAAATACAAATATAAACAAAAATATAGAGATGCAACATAATAAATATTCATTTCATTAATATCAAAGAACTAAAAGATGCTTACATACATAATGGAAATAAACTAGTGGAGGTGATGGTAGCTTATGTATGAGAAGAGATGTGGTGACTACATGCCTCTGAACTGTGTCACATTGAGGCTCAAGGGCCCTTTTATTATTGAACAATAAAGGTAAACCCTAAAAAACCAAAACCCTAACCCCGAGAGATGGAACACCAAGAGTTTGTGGGCCCCATTCGGGTTAGTTGGGAAACCAACTTCCCGAGGTCATAACTTGGTCATATGACATCCATTTGGTGCATTCGATACCTCGTTATAAATTCATCTTTGATTAGTACTATAATATTTATGTGGGACTACTGCAGACCTCAAAACAATGTTGTTTAGGGGGGTCAAAACAACTCAAAAAGTTTATGACTCGAAAAACATAAAAAAATAGTAAATTGTGCTATAATCAAGGAAAATAATGAAATTAAGTGTAGGTCTAGGTGGAATAGGCTAGTGGCCACTAATATACACATGGATTAGTCCTCTTCTCTTATGAAGAAATGGTCCCCATTGCATGAAGAGCATCCATGAGGTGAGGAAATTTTTGTTGAACCTGGTCCCTTCTGAGCCAGTTTTTCTGGTGAAGGAGTTGGCTTGATTTGACAAATATATATAGTTGGATCCTCTGCTGGTGAGTGTTATTGATTTGTGTGTCCATGATACTATCATTTGTGTTCTATTTGATACAAGTTGGGTTGATCTTTGTCGGTGTCAGCTACTCAACAATGTCGAATGTGTCCAATAATGGGGGAAAGTATAGCCAGAACCGATCCACATTGAATATTAGTTGCAAGCCAAGGAACAATGGAATGTTGAGCTAGAAATAATTGTACCCTATAGCCTTAGTGATGGTTTAAGGCCCATATCAGAGTGGACAAATATCTCGGTGGGCTCCATCGAGGCGCCCCTTCTATAAAAGTAACCAAATTTTTTTGCCCACCTGGAACTTGTGTGGCACCCGCTGTTGGTCATGATTTTGTTAGTACTTAGCATTGGCTCTATCCAATGTGTCATGGACCTATTGGAGGATGTGTTGAATGTGCTTAATTAAGATGTTAGCTATGCTAGCTTCGGATTGGACATGATTGAAAATTTCCTGAGTACTTGCAAGTGGTGTGGGAACATCAATGGGACAGTGGCTGGAATCCCAATCCCACTTGAAAGGGGCTATGGTTGGTTCGACTGTGGACATATATGTTGTAGTCATGCTGGAAATAGGAGATGATTTCATCCATGTGCATGGATTCTTCGAGTTGTACAGGTGTAGGATGTGCATGATCATCCTATTCACAACCTCTATTTGGCCATCAGTTTAGGGGTGGAAAGTCATGGACTTAGTGAGCTTGGTATTCAAAAACGACCAAAGGATTGAGTAGAAAGTAATTAGGAACCTTTTATCCTGATATGAGATAATTTAATGTGGCATCCCAAAATGTACCCATACTAATTCAAAGAATATTTTGGTAGAGGATTTTGTTGTGATGTTTTTCATGCATGGTGCCAAAATGGCCATCTTAGAGAATATGTCGATGACCATGAAAAAAAAATCATTTCCATGCTTGGTAGAAATAAGGAATGACCTATAATCCATGGATATGGACTCCTAAGGCTAGCTAGAAGTAGGTAGAGGAGTATACAAGCCTTGATTCTTGATTTTAGGTTTGGAAATGACCCGGGAAGTGTAGGATATGATGTACTTCCCAACATCTTGTCGAAGTTTTTACCAATAAAAATAGTTCTATAGCACTGCCATTATATTTTCTGCCCCAAAATTTCCAGCGACTCGACTATAGTGCACCTCCAAAATAATCTTGGCACACTCACTTGAAGGAACACAAAGGTGTCCTAGGTGGCATAACAGTGCGTCCTAGAGGTGAAAGTCTAGAACTTGCTTACCTTCCAGGAGCATTTGGTATGTGGTTCCAAATTCTAGATCACTCTTGTAAATATGCGGCCATATTGAAGACCCATGTACCCAAGAGTCGAGCACAGTGGTTAGTGCCATAATGGACGACTCGCTAAGTTAGTCTACAAAATTATTGGTGTTTCCCTTCTTGTACATAATGTTCAAATGGAACTAGTGCATATATGTGCACCATTTATGATGGTGATAATTTCGCAACTTTCATTATGTCTATATGAATTGTAGGGGTTGTTTTTTTGTGTGGATTATTGTTTCCTTCCCATGAATGTAATGTTTCCATTGTTGGAAGGCCTACACAATGGAATACATCTCTTTGTCATATGTGGGATACTGTTAGTCTATATCTAGAAGTTTCTCACTCTGATATGCCACTGGATGCCCTTACTAGGTAAGAACTGCACCAACAACATAATCCAAGCCATCTTTCTCAATTTCAAATGGTTGATGTAGGTTTGGTAATGCGAGCACTAGTGCAGAGTAGAGGCGATTCTTTCACTCGGTAAATTCATTTTTTTGGGATTCTGACTAGAAGAAATTTTATTTCGCTTTTCCCTCAGTGACTTATCTCAAAGGCTAAGTGATATGATAGAGTCCCAACACGAATCTATGATATGAATTGGCAAGATCGAGAAAGTTGTGGAGCTCTATTAGAGTGGTCGAGGCTAACCAATATTGAATAACCTGTATCTTGGATGGGTCCACATGCACACCCTTCTCATCAATGATGTACCCAAGATATTGAACCTGGGCCATACTAAAAGTTCATTTCTCCAAACTGGCACACAATTTGTGTTGTCGCAAGGTTTGGAGAACCTGTTGAATATGGTGTATGTGCTCTTCCCAAATATGGCTGTAGATCAGAATGTCATCCATATATACTACCCCAAACGAGTTGGTGAAGGGCTACAATATTTCTTCCATTATCCGCATGAAGGTTGTGGGGGCATTCGTCAACCCAAAAGGAATGACCAGCCATTTGAAAAGGCCCTCTTTGGATTTAAACGCAATCTTCCACACATCAGAGGGTTTGATTGGGACTTGGTGATAATTGTACTTCAAATCAATATTGTTGAAATATTTTTCCCCCTTGAGCTAGTCCAGAAGGTCATCAATCCATGGAATTGGATACCTATTTCTGACGGTGATTTTACTCAGTACTCGATAGTCAATGCAAAGCCTCTAGGTTCCTTCATTCTTTTGTACCAACACAATCGGGGTCCCATAGGGTGATGAAATTGCATTGATGTTCCCTTCTGCAACAACTCTTGAACCTGCCTCTTGATTTCGTTTTTCTCTAGAATAGAGCATTGGTAGATTGGTCCATTGGGTAGCAACTTGCCTAGGGTTAGATCGATGGAGTGCTTGACTTGATAGTGTAGGAGTACCCGTATGGGTGAGGTGAATATGTTCTTGTATTCCTCCTTTTCCTTGTCCATTTGTTGTTGTCGTGCAAAGGAGTTTTGTTTGGAGGCTATAGATGTGGCCACAATTTTCTTCTTTCTTTGAGGGAGAATATAAGGAACAAAAATTTACCACTCTGGGAAATGATCTTACTACATTGTTTAGAAGAGATCAAAGAAAGGGAAGTATGCAACGCTATCTATGGTATCCCATAATATATCTTACCCAAATTAATAATAATAGAACGAGGTCTAGATTCATATACAACATGATGCTTCCATAGGTATGGCCATATTCTATAAGGTGGGAAACATTGCTAGCTCACACAAAGATCTCACCATTGGTGGAGCCACCTGATGGTGTATGGTTGTGGGTGTGACGTTGTTCGAAGCTTAAATATATTAACGGAATCGACTGAGATGAGGTTATTCTAGATACTGTTGTCAATGATGAACTACACTGATAGCCCCTTTACCCACAACTGTGAGTGGAAGAGGCACCCCTCCTCCTCTTGATCCTCAAGTTCCACCTCGTTGAAGTGGCTTCAAAATCAATGATCTACTTTTCCTTGTTAGTTCCCTTGTTGGGTTCTAGCTCAGAATTAGAGCATGCATCTATCTCTGAGTCTTTTAGCTCAACCAGAACCATCTTCTTTGCACGACATTTATTCGTGTTGTGATTGGGAGTTTTATGGAACTCACACCACTTGTTTGTGTATTTCTTTGCATTCCCATTATTCTTATATTGTGGCTTCGATGAGTTATCTTGGGGGGTTGCGGCCTGACTCTACCCTTTTCTCTCTGGCTTGGGGGAGCCTTTGCTCTGCTTTGGGTTCGCAGCTCCAAATTCTTGCTTCTTCTTCTTTAATTTCTACTCAATATTGGTAGCATATCGGTATGTTGCACCAAGCGAGGAGATGTTGAGGAACTCCATTTCCTCCTGAATTTATTTTTGCAAACAACTACAGTACTTGAGCACCAAATGTTTCTCAGAATATTTGATACCCAATTATGTAATGTATGGAAAATATTCATTAGCTCACACACATCTTGATCCCTTTTTTGTCGCAACATCATCCATTATATGTAATTGTCGTCATAGCTCCCCATGGGTTAATACTATTCCTTGATGGTGCCTCGGAAAGGATTCCAAGTGGGTGCAGTTGAAAACAATTGTGGTTCTCTCTCATCCATCTATTCGTAGTAGGTTTCCCACCAATCCTTGACATGGGGGGTGGTTTTGAGGAGTGCTAAAGTAATCTTTTCCCTATTGCAAAAATCATGAACTGAAAAATATACTTCCAATAGATTTAGCCATATATATACGACATCTACATCTTTGTGGCCTTCAAATATGGGAATGTTAAAATTGATGTATACCTTGAAGGGAGTGGCACATCCACAGTGGTTGTTGGATGAAGATGTGTTGTATGTGGGCATTTGCCGAAGGATCTAGGCAAATTTTTCCATCAACGAGTTCCTTTGTCACTCGAGGGAATCTTCAAGAAATGTTTTGAAAGAATATCCTACTCCCTTATCTTTCTTTCCTTCCACCATGGGAGGTTGTCGAGGTTTTCGAGGTCGGTCTTGGAAAGGTTCAACTAGTTCAAGCCCTAACTCCTTATACCCATACCTCGTCGGGGACATGCAAACAAAAAGAAAGAAAGATAAGACTTCTTTGATGCCACTGTTCCAAACTTATGCAAGAATGAAACAAAATAAAAATATTAAAAAAAAACACATAGATGTAGAAAAAACAAATCTTCATTTCATTAATATCAAAGAACTAAAAGATGCTTACATACAAAATGGAAATAAACTAGCTCGGGCGATGGTAACTTATCTCTGAGAAGATATTTGGCAACGAAATTCTACTGAACTATGTTACAATGAGGCTCAAGGGCCTTTCTATTATTGAACAACAAAGGGAAACACAAAACAACCAAAACCCTAACCCTGGGAGATGGAACGACAAGATTTTGTGGGCCCTGTTAGGGTTAGTTGGGTAGCCAACTTCTCGGGGTCGTAACTTGGCCATATGATCTTCGTTTGGTGCATATGATGCCTCGTTAGAAATTCCTCTCCGAGTAATAAAAGATTTGTGGCATGGTTGCAGAACTAAAAAAACACCATTAATGGTGAAAAAAAAATTTCCGAAGTTTAGGACCTAAAAATTTACTAAAAGTAGTAAATTGTGCTAGAATCATGGAACTTGATGAAACTCTCTGGATGTCTAGGTGGAATAGGTGGGTGGCCACCAATATCCACCTAGATCAACAATGTTATTGTATGATTGAGATGGAAAATAGAGAAATACACGAATAAATATGTGCATAACAGAGTTAATAAGGAAGACAAATAATTTCTCCTCATACTTTGAAGACAACACAGGACATGAAGAAGAGTTATGTAGATCACCATAAAGCCACTAGTATAAATGCGACAAAAATATAACATATACTCATCGATTTTTTAACTCATTTTCATCGACTATATGAAACATTGGGGTCATAATTTTCGTCGGTGGGATTGTGTCAAATATTCAACCCTTTCTTAAGCATTATATATTCGATGGGACTGCCATTGAATATCCAATGACCAAGATGGCAAAAAAATCCATTGATCATTTGACACTTTATGATCGGTTTCGTGACACCAAAAAGAATCGAATATGTTGGATGACCTAAATGTTGGATATCTATCACGCTAGATGCCAATAATGAGTTTCAATATCTGACTTTGTGACTTTGGATATTCAGCACCATATTAGTCTAGTACGATATGATCCGACAGTTTGTTTCATCAGTATCAAGTGAGATGCATGATGGTTTAGCATTAGATAAGAGGTGTTATGAGAATATTATGTGACATGAGTGTTATGGCATTGATGCTTTTTTATTTATGTACAAATTCAGATGTTTGACGATTTTTTCCATCGGCGTGGAGTCAGATATTCAATGGTTTTGACTTAACGTCGAATTTTCGATGGGCACCTAAGCATTAAAAAAATATATAATTTTATCCTAGGCACTCTCAGATCTAGCCATAATCACTTGGCCCTCCCTATATATATATATATATATATATATATATATATATATATATATATATATATATATATGTTTCAACTAATACCTTCTTATTTTTCTTGTGCTCTGTGAGATAATGGGGTGGGGAGACTTGTTCTTGAAAGCACTCATAATGATAGGGTGGAAAGAGAGGCGAGATATGTAGCATATGTTGAGTAGGTTCCCCAAGTTCCATTATATCGACCTCACATAGTATTTCCTCATCATGCACCATTTTTTAATGCTTATCATTTGTATTAATCATATCCTTATGCACTTGTGTATCAGAGGCATTCTCTACCTCCTTCTAATCCATTTCAATTGAGAAATGGGATGGCATCTGGTATTGATTATTGTGTGGTAGATGTAGGGCTTCAATATCTACACCATTACAGAATAAGAGAATGTGTTTTTAGAGAAGATCTATCTTGATAATATTAGTAGGACATATGTGCCAAGAGAGGTTAACTACAATGAAGGTTCCCTTTCTAGAGATTACATTACATCCCCTCCAGAGAATTCATTTCCTTCACTACTAGTGTCATCTCCGCTGTATCAATACTAATTGAAACATTTGACATGAAAGACACATCAAATAACTTCAATCCAATCACATCCTCAAAAATATGATGATAAAGAGAAGTAGGGTAGAATTATGTAGTAACGATTCCCATACCACATAGTCCATATTATAGAAGTGAAGAATTTGTCGAAACTCAACGACTAAGTAAATAAGAGTTTACATATGTCAATGAAGAAATGGTTTGTGAAACCATAATAACAACAGTTGATTTGTACTTATGCAAGAGTGAAAAAAAATAAAAATATAAACAAAAACATAGAGATGCAACATAAATAAATATTCATTTCATTAATAGCAAAGAACTGAAAGATGCTTACATACAGAATGGAAATAAACTAGCGCAGGTGATGGTAGCTTATCTATGAGAAGAGATGTGGTGACTACATGCCTTTGAAATATGTTAAAATGAGGCGCAAGGTAATATTTTTTATTGAACAATAAAGGTAAACCCTACAAAAACAAAACCCTAACCCCGGGAGATGGAACACCAAGAGTTTGTGGGCTCCATTGGGGTTAGTTGGGCAGCCAACTTCCCGAGGTCGTAACTTGGTCATATGATCTCCATTTGGCACATTCGATACCTCATTAGAAATTTATCTCTGATTAGTACTATAATATTTATGTGGAACTATTTCATACCTCAAAAAAATGTTGTTTAGGGGGGTCAAAACAACTCCATAAGTTTACGACCCGAAAAACAACTAAAAATAGTAAATTGACCTATAATTAAGGAAACTGATGAAACTAACTATAGGTCTAGGTGGAATAGGCTAGTGGCCACTAATATACACTTGGATCATTACTCCTCTCTTATGAAGAAATGGTTCCCATTGCATGAGGAGCCTCCATGATGTGAGGAAATTTTTGTTGAACCTGATCCCTTCTGAGCCACTTTACCTGGTGAAGGAGTTAGCCTGCTTTGACAACTAGGTATAGCTAGATCCTCTGATTGCGAGTGTTATTGATATGTGTGTCCATGATACTATCAGTTTTTTTCTATTTTATACATCTTGTGTTGAGCTATGTCAATATCAGCTACTCAATAATGTCGAATGTGTCCAACGATGGGGGAAAGTCAACTGATCCACATTGAATATTGGTTGTAGGAAAAGGAACAATGGAATATTGAGCTTTAAATATTTGTACCCTATATCCTTAGTGATGATTTAAGGCCCATATCAGAGCGGGAAGATATTTTGGTTGGCTCCTGTGAGGCACCCCTTCTGTAAATGTAACCAAAATTTGTTGCCCACCTGGAACTTGTGTGGCACCCGTTGTTGGTCATGATGTTGTTTTTACTTTGCATTGGCTCTATCCAATATGTCATGGACCTATTGGAGGATGTGTTTAATGTGCTTAATGAATATGTTAGCATTTTCAGCTTTAGATTGGACATGAGTAAAATTTTCCTGAGTACCTGCAAGTGGTGTGGGAACATCAATGTGACAATGGTTGGAATCCCAATCCCACCTGAAAGGGGCTATGGTTGGTTCGGCTATGGAGATATATGTTGTAGTTATGCTGCAAATAGGGGATGATTTCATGCATGTGTGTGGATTCTTCGAGTTGTACAAGTGTAGGATGTGCATGGTCATCCTGTTCACAACCTCTGTTTGGCCATCAGTTTGGGGGTGGAAATTCATGGACTTAGTGAGCTTGGTATTCAACAACGACCAAAGACTTGAGTAGAATGTAATTAAGAATTTGTTGTCCCAATCTGAGATAATGGAATGTGAGATCCCAAAGTGTACCCATACTCATTCAAAGAATATTTTTGCAGTGGTTTCTATTGTGATGTTGTTCTTACATGGCGCCAAAATGGCCATCTTAGAGAACCCGTCGATGACCATGAAAAAAAGTCATTTCCATGCTTGGTAGAACTAAGGAATGACATGTAATCCATGGATATGGACTCCCAAGGGTAGATAGAAGTAGGAAGAGGATTATACAAGCCTTTCTTCTTGATTGTAGGTTTGGAAATGGCGTTGGTAGTGTAGGATATGATGTACTTGCCAACATATTGTTGAAGGTTTTACCAATAAAAATAGTTCTGCAACACTGCACTATCTTTTCTACCCCAAGATTTCCAGCGACTCGAATATAGTGCGCCTCCCAAATAATTTTGGCACACTCGCTTGAAGGAACACAAAGTTGTCCCAGGTGGCATAACAGTGCATCCTGGAGGTGAAAGTCTAGAAGTTTCTTACCTTCCAAGAGGATCTGGGATGTGGTTCCAAATTTTGGATCACTCTTGTAAAGATGTGGCCATATTGAAGTCTCATGTCCACCAACATATATCCATCTTAACCACGGATCTACGAAGAGCCGAGAGGGATCAAATTTCATTATATGTAAACATATTTTTAGAATACAAAATTTGAAAAAAGTTTTACATGAAAAGAGATTTAATCCCATTTAGTGCTAGGTAAATACATGATTAAGATAGAACTATAGTGGTAATTTTTCATTGTTTAAATCTTATTATATGCAAGCCTCTTTTTAGAATATTAAAATTGAAAAAGGATTTACATGTCAAGATATTTAATCTCATTTAGTGCTGGGTAAATACATTATGAAGATAGATGTATAGTAACAAATTTTCATTGTTTAAATTGTATTTTTGAATATTTTATCGTTATTAATATTTTATGTTAAGAATTGAATGAGTTACACATTTTATTAAGTCTTTTTTTAATTACTTTATCTCTTAAAGTTATATAAAAATATATTATTTAACATAGACATGGAAATATTTTATTTATTACTCGAATAGCCAAATTGAAATATCAACAAATAAAGTAGAATGAAAATGAAATATCAACAAACTAAGTTAATGGTTGTGTTAATATATTTTTAAATATTTATTTATATGGTTATTTAATTTTTGTTTTCTTTGCTCACATTACTGAAAATTATTTTTATTACTTTTTGAGGACGCGAAACTTACACATGGCCCTCATTTTGAATTGTAGAACTAACATAGATCCATATTAACCACATATCTATAGTAAGAATAGAAAATTTGAAAAAAAAAATACATGTCAAGAGATTAAATTTCATTTAGTCATTGGTAAATACATGATTAAGATAGATCTATAGTGGTAATTTTTCATTGTTTAAATTTCATTTTGTGCAAACCTCCTCTTAGAATACAAAATTTGAAAAATGATTTACATGTCAGGAGATTTAATCCTGTTTAGAGCTTGGTAAATAGGTGATTAAGATAGATGTATAGTGGTCATTTTTCATTTTTTAAATTGTATTTTTGAATATTTTTATTGTTATTAGTATTTTATGTTAAAAATTGAATAAGTTACACATTTTCTTATTATTAAGAAGTAACTATATTATTTTACTTTTTATTACTTTTCCACTTCAAACATTGAAATATTTTACCATATATATATATGTGTGTGTGTGTGTGTGTGTGTGTGTGTTTTATATTGATATACTTATAAGAGAAATAAAAGTTTTTTTTGTTATTATTTTGTCTCTTAAAATTATATAAAATTATATTATTTTATTTAACATAGACATTGAAATATTTTATTTATTACTCGAAGAGTGAAACTGAGATATCAACAAATCAAGTAGAATGAATGTGAAATATCAACAAACTCAGTTAATTGTTGTGTTAATATATTTTTAAAATTTTATTTATGTTATTTTATTTTTGTTTTTTGTTTTGGTTCACATTAATGAAAATTATTTTTATTAATTTTTGAGGAAGTGACACCAAAATATTTTATTTATTACTCGAAGCGTGAAATTGAAATATTAACAAATCAAGTAGAATGAAAGTGAAATATCAATAAACTAAGTTAATTGTTGTGTTAATATATTCTTAAATATTTATTTATATGGTTATTTAATTTTTAATTTTTTGTTTTGGCTCACATTAGAAAAAATATTTTTTATTATTTTTTGAGTACATGGCATACTTACACATGGCTCTCATATTGAATTGTAGAACCAACATAGATCCATGTTAACCACACATCTATTAAGAATACAAAATTTGAAAAACTTTCTACATGTCAAGAGATTTAATCCCCTTTAGTCCTTGGTAAATACACGATTAAGATAAGTCTATATTGGTAGTTTTTCATTGTTTAAATCTCATTATATGCAAACCTCTTTTTAGAGTACAAAATTTGAAAAAGGATTTGCATGTCAAGAGGTTTAATCAAATTTAGTTCTTGGTAAATAGGTATTAAAAAGATAGATCTATAGTGGTCATTTTTCATTAGTTAAATTGTATTTATGAATATTTTTATGGTTATTAATACTTCAAGTTAAAAATTGGATGAGTTACACATTTTCTTCTTATTAAGAAGTAATACAGTATTTTACTTTTGATCACTTTTCCCTTTCAAAGATTGAAATCTTTCACTAAGGTAAACATTAACGAGTAACACATTATATATATATATAATTATATTATTTAACCTATTACACATGTCCCTCATATTGTAGAATGAGCCTCTCGACTCAACATGAGTCGAGCACAGTGGCTAGCGCCATAATCGACGGTCGGTTGAAGTAGTCTGCAACATTATTGGTGTTTCCCTTCTTGTACTTAATGTTCAAATGGAATTGGTGCAGATGTGTGGACCATTTATGATGGAAATCATTTTTCAAATTTCATTATGTCTGTATGAATTGTAGGGGTTGGTAGTTTGTGTGGATGATTGTTTCCTTACCCACAATGTAATGTTTCCATTGTTGGATGGCCTGTACAATGGAATACATCCCTTTTTCATATGTTGGATAATTTTGTTCTATATCTGAAAGTGTCCCACTCTGTTATGCCACTGGATGCCCCTGCTGGGTAAGAACTGCACGAACAACATAATCCAAGCTATCTGTCTAAATTTCAAATGGTTTATGTAAGTCTGGTAATGTGAGCACTAGTGCAGAGTAGAGGCGATGCTTTAACTCGTTAAATTCCTTTTGTTGGGATTCTGACCAGAAGAAATTTTATTTTTCTCTACCCTTTATGACTTGACTCAAAGGCAAAATGATATGAGAGAGTCCCAACACAAATTTGTGATAGAAATTGGCAAGACCGAGAAAGTTGTGGAGCTCTATTAGAGTGGTGAAGGCTAACCAATATTGAATAAATTCTACCTTGGATGGGTCCACATGCACACTCTGCTCATCAATGATGTACCCCAGTTATTGAACCTGGGTCATACCAAAAGTTAATTTCTCCAAACTGGCACACAATTTGTGTCATCGCAAGGTTTGAAGAACTTGTTGAATATGGTGTATTTTCTCTTCCCAAGTTTGGATCAAGATTAGCATGTCATCCAGATATACTACCATAAACGAATTTCTGAAGGGCCACAAGGTGTATTCCATTAACCACATTAAGGTTGCGTGGGAATTCGTTAACCCAAACGAAATGACCAACCACTTGAAAAGGCCCTCCTTGGATTTGAAGGCAATCTTCCACAAATCATAGGGTTTGATTGGTACTTGATGATAATTAGACTTCGAGTCAATCTTGCTGAAATATTTGGCCCCCCTGAGCTAGTCCAAAATGTCATAAATACATGGGATTAGATACCTATTCTGGACAGTGATCTTATTCAGTGCTTGATAGTCAATACAAAGCCTCTACGTTCCATCCTTCTTTTGTACCAACACAATCGGGCTCTCACGGGGTGATGAACTTGCCCTGATGTTCCCTTCTGCAACAAATCCTAAACCTGCCCCTTGATTTCATTTTTATCTATAATAGAGCGTTAGTATATTGGTCCATTGGGTAGCCACTTTCTGATGTTTATATCGATGGAGTGCTTGACTTGATAGTGTAGGTTAACCCATATGGGTGAGGTGAATATGTTCCTGTACTCCTCCATGTCCTTATCCATTTTATTCTTCTGTGCAGAGGAGCTATCTTTGGAGGCTATGGATGTGGCCACAATATTCCTCTTTGTTTGAGGGTGAATCATAAGGAACAAAGATTTACCACTCCGGGAAATGATCTTATTGCATTGTTTACCAGAGATCAAAGAAAGGGCAGTATCCGATGCTATCTATGGTATCATGTACTATATCTGACCCAAAGTAATAATAATAAAATGAGGTCTATATTCATATACAACATTATGCTTCCATAGGTATGGTCATATTCTATAAGGCAAGAAACAATGTTCACTCACACAAAGATCTCGCCCTTGGTAGAGCCACCCGATGGTGTATGGTTGTGGGTGTGATGCCACTGGAAGCTTCAATCTATTAACAAACTCAACTGATATTAGGTTCTTCTAGTTACCACTGTCAATGATGAACTACACCGACAACCCCTTTACCCACATCTGTGAGTGGAAGAGTCCCCCCCCCCTTCCTCTTGATCCTCAAGTTCCACCTTTTGGAGCTTGGTGGTGCCTACCGTTGAAGTGGGTTCAACTTCAATGATATACATTCCCTTGTTAGCTCCCTTGTCGGATTATAGCTCAGAATTAGAGCATGTATCCATCTCTAAGTCTTTTAGCTCAACCACCTCCACCTACTTTGCACAACATTTATTCATGTTGCGAGTTGGAGCTTTATGGAACTCACACCACTTGTTGGTGTATTTATTATGGAACCATCTCCAAAAATAGAAGAAAAGAGATATCAACACCTTAGAAATAAGCCACTTCAAGGGGGAAACCTCCAATACATTACATGAATGAAAAATTCTTGGATTATACAAATTACCAAAACCTCCTTCTATATATAGGAGTCCATGGGTCCACAATATAATCCTAGCTGACCTAACAATAACAATTTAAGGGCACACTAATAACAATATTGGGGTTACAGGGGTACAACAATAATAATAAGGGGGCTACACTATTAACAATAAGGGACTAAACTAGTAATATAGGGACCTAACATGCCCCTCTCCTTCAAAAAAGTGTTGTCCTCAATGCTTGAGTAGCTCTGGGTGATTCTATATAAAATTCTCATCTTCCCATGTAGAATCTTCAGTGGGTAAGTTCTTCCACTTGATGAGATGCTCTGAAATTGATTGATTTTGTCGCTGTCAAGTTCTTGTTTTCATGACCGCTTCAAGTTCCAATATGATTTTTCCTTCCTGATCAAGTTTTGGAAATATTGTTTGAACTGGAATATTTTCACCTATAACCTTCTTTAAGCATGAAACATGGAAAACTAGATGCACTTGCGAAGAAGCAGGAAGCTCCAATTTGTATGCCATAGTACCAATGTTTTGAAACACCTTGTAAGGACCATAGTACTTTGGTGATTATTTATTATCCTTCTTAGATTTCTTGAGGGACATTTGTTTGTATGGTTGTAGCTGTAAAAATACCCAGTCTCCTACATTAAAACTTCTCTCACTGCAATGTTGATCTGCATGTTGTTTCATTCGATTTTGTGCCAAATTTAGGTTATCCTTTAAGAGTTGGAGAACTTCTTGTTGATGCTCAATGTGATCTTAAGGATGATGTGATGGAAGGTGGATGATATCCATAAAGTGCCATAAATGGGTTCATTTTTTCCGCAATATGGAAAGAAGTGTTATACCACCATTCAACGAGAGGTAACCACTTGACCCATTGTGTTTGTTTATCAGATACAAAACAATGAAGATATCCTTCCAAAAATTTATTTACTATATCAATTTAACCATCGGATTGAGGATGATAAGATGAGCTATGAGCTAATTTAGTACCCAAAAAAGAAAATAACTCCGTCCAAAAATTTCTAGTAAAAATGGGATCTTTGTCGCTCACAATAACCTTTGGGTTTCCATGTATATTTTGAATTATATCCATAAATGTAGTAGCAACTGTACTTGCTTTAAATGGATGGGAAAACACACAAAAGTGTACATACTTGGTAAGTCTATCAACTAACACCATGATGACACTCTTTCCTTCGGACTTAGGGAAACCTGTGATAAAATTCATTGAAATCTCCTCCCATCATTGACTTGGAGTGGATAAAGGTTGTAGAAGACCCAGGGTCTTAATTGTATCAACTTTATTTTGTTGGCAAACCAAACATTCTGCCACAAATTTTTGAAAATCAGATTTAAGGTCATCCCACAAAAATTATTTCTTCACCCTGTGGTAAGTTTTTAAAAATCCTGAGTGTCCTCCTAAAGGAGAAGTGTGCAATTCCAAAAGAATCTTTTGTTTCAGTTGGGAATTCTTACAAAGATATAAGCGATCTTTGTACCATAAGGAATCATTTTTCCAACTAAATGTATCAGATGTACTAGGATCTTGCTGCAACTTTTTAATGAGTGTCCATACATCTTTGTCCTTCTTCCATTCATCTCTTGCTTCGGTTATCCAATCTGGTTGGATAATAGAAATGGCACAAAGCAATGCTTCCACCTCTTCATTCTTTCTAGAGAGTGCATCTGCAACAACATTAAGCTTTCCTTTTTTGTAGATTATTTCAAAGTCATAACCCAACATCTTTGTGACCCATTTTTGCTGCTCTTCTGAAGATAGTCTTTGTTCCAAAAAGTGTTTAAGACTATCATGATCAGTTTTTACCTTGAAGTGTCTTCCCATTAGGTAGGTTCGCCATTTCTTTAGTGCATGCAGTATTGCTAACATTTCCTTCTCATAAATAGGTTTCTGTAAATACTTTCCTTTGATTGGACGACTTTCAAAAGCAATGGGTCTTCCTTCCTGCATTAAAACTGCAACAATTCCATTTCCTGAGGCATCACATTCCACAATAAAGGTTTTTGTGAAGTCTGGCGTAGCTAAGACCGGTGCTAGGCACATTGCCTCTTTAAGATGTTCAAAGGCCTTAGTTGCTTCAAGAGTCCATGAAAATTCATCTTTCTTCAATAATGTTGTTAGAGGTGCTGCTATTCTCCCACAATTCTTAACAAACCTGCAATAATACCCTGTTAACCCGAGAAATCCTCGCAACTGCTTTATGGTCATGGGGACTTTCCATTCCTTAATGGCTTTAATTTTGTTAGGGTCTACTTTAACACCCTCGTGAGATACAATATGACCCAGATATTCCACCTCTTGTACTCCAAAGAAACATTTGGATATTTTTGCATATAATTGTTTCTCCTGCAATAGTTTGATCACCCTGTCAACATGTTGAACATGATCCTTCCAAGACCTGCTGTAGATTAGTATATCATCAAAAAATACTAACAGTTTTCTAAGGAAGGGTTTGAAAATGGTATTCATCAACC
Organism: Pinus albicaulis; assembly: GCA_034641835.2. Lineage (NCBI taxonomy): Eukaryota > Viridiplantae > Streptophyta > Pinopsida > Pinales > Pinaceae > Pinus > Pinus albicaulis. The sequence continues at coordinate 901,425,132 of CM076569.1, forward strand.
CTTGAAATGTAGAAGGTGCATTGGTAAGGCCAAAAGGCATGACCAAAAATTCATAATGACCCTCATGAGTTTAAAATGTTGTTTTTGAAATACCTTCAGTCTTCATTCTAATTTGATGATATCCTGAACGAAGATCCAACTTGGTAAAATAAATTGCTCCATGTAATTCATCCAATAATTCATCAGTCACAGGAATGGGAAATTTATGTTTAATGGTGAGCTTATTGAGCTCCCTATAATCTGGCCACATTTTCCATGATCCATCCTTCTTGTGCACCAATACTACTGAAGCGGACAAAGAACTTTGACTAGGTTGAATTATACCAGCCTCTAACATTTCTGCAATCATACGTTCAATTTTGATCTTTTGGAAATAAGGATATCTATAAGGCCTGATGTTTGGAGGAACACTTCCTTGAATCAAATGAATAGAATGATCATGATCACAAATAGGTCGGAGTCCTTTGGGAGTTTCAAACACCTTGGAATTATTGTCCAAGAATTTTTGGAGATCTGCAGAAATAGATGATTTTGATGTTGGAACTTCTAGTGAGCATAATTGTGCAATTACGCCTCATTGTTCTTTCTTCAAAAGCTTTGTCATGACATTGGAGCATATTATCTTTCCTGGCTTCCTTGCGATACCCCGTAATTCGACTTCCTTTCCTTCTGAAAAAAAATTCAAGAAAAGTACTTGAAAATTAAAAGCTACCGTCCCCAAAGATTGTAACCATTGTACTCCTACTACACCATGAACACCTCCCATAAGAATGGAAAGCATTGGAATATTCAATACATATTCCCCCATGGTTAGCTTGATATTATGGCATTTTCCAAAGAAATTTATAGTTCCTCCATTTGCAACCATCACTTGACATTCTGGTTCTAGGTATAGGAAACAATTCAATTCCATGGTACCCTAAAATGAATAAAATTATGGGTACTACCCAAATCAATCAACAATATTACCTTTTTCTTCTTGATATGTCCTTCTATCTTGAGAGTTTGAGAAGTGGTAATTCCTGCCAATGCATTACACGATATGGTCAAACTCATTTCATCCTCTTATAGGGTTGGTTCCTAGTGTATATCTTCTTCTTTTGAATATTCTTGTTAATTTTCTTCTTCCTCTTCACAATCTGAGTAAAATAATTTCTTCTCAGCACACTTATGACCTTTAGTGTATTTGCTATCACAACTGTAGCAAAGCCCTTTTTCCCTTTTTTCTTCCAATTGTTGTGGTGTCAACCTTGTAGGTTGTGGAAGTCTAGGAGTAGCAACACTTCCATCTTTATATATGTGAGTGGTAGGCTTCCTTGTTGTCATAATTTTACATTAAATTTTTCTTGCCAACCTGAATGCCTTTTCTAATGAATCAGGTTTCCAAACGCGAACTTCATGTTGGATGTTATCCTTTAAAGTCCCTATGAAGACATCAATCTTGTGTTCCTCTGGAATATCAGTTACCCTTATATTCAATTTTTGGAAGTCCTCAATGTGCTCTGCCACTAAACCCTTTTGTTTGAGATTTATCAGTTGGCTAAAGAAGGTTTTGCTTTTTGTATCCTCATAATGTGCTATCATTTCCTCCGTAAAAATTGACCAAGTGACAAGTTTTTTACGGGAGAAAAGCCATCGATACCATACAAGTGTATTTTGTTCTAAATGTAAAGTTGTAATGCGTACCTTTTGTGTGTTTTTCACATTATTGATATCAAAATATTCATCCATCTGTAGTATCTATGTTACGGGATCCTTGCCATCAAACTTCCTCATATCCATATTTGGAATATGGTGGTTCTTACATCCAACATTAGAGTTTATGAAATCACGCTTAACATTTATTTTGTTCTCATCATGAGTTTCCTCTACTAACTTTTCGCCATTAGGAAACATTTCTTGTATCAATTTTCCCAAATCATTCTTCATGTTTTCCATGTTGTCTTTCATTTTTTCAGTGATCTTAGCTTCCATGTCATCCATCTTAGCTTCCATGCCATCCATCTTAGCTTCCATGCCCACTTCCATGCCATCTATCTTAGCTTCCAAACCATTCACCTTAGCTTCAACACCTTTCTTCAAACCACCCATCTTAGTTTCCACGCCTTTCTTCAGAACTTCCATTTCATTTTTTGTTGCTCTTTGCGATAGAGAAATTTGGCACACTTGCACTTTTGATTTTGATATCTCATGTTGTGTTTATTTGTATTCATGAGTCATAGTATAGCCTTCTGAAGGCTTAATGGGTGTTTAATTCTTTTTAGGGGGCATTTTAGAACCCAATACTGATATATGTTCTTCAATATTCCCTTGGAATAAATTCAAGCTAATCTTTTTTTTTCAAACGAGACTTATGTAATTCGAAAAAAATACACAACTTTTTCTTGATTTTGAGGAGCTCAATATTGAAACTGAATTACCTCTGTGATTTTGGATCTTCAATATCTTAAATTTGGACCTAATGTGTCCCTCTGAATCTTCTTTTGAATTCCACAGGTCTGTCCTAATTTGGTGATGCAGCCGAAGGCTGCAAAGCCCACATTCTTTCCTTAAGATGCATATAAAAATGCATGGTTCAATTCTAAACCAAAATAATTCCCATATTTGGGGCAAACTTTAATGCCGAAGCTTACATTTTAAAACTCTGATTACAACCTTATAATAAAACCCACTTTATTCAAATCAATATTTGAACTTTGGATTAAAACCCAAAACAAATCTTCAGGGCCAACACGTACATTAATATATGTGTTCAATGCTTTACCAATCCACTATATATTCGAACCCACGTGAACATTTCATTTATTCAAAAGTTATACTTTGCATTAAACCAAAGTATCATCATAATAACATCCGGCTCCACCTTTCCACTTCTCATCAAATCCGAATGCCAATAGACATTAATATATAACCGGCCCACATTATATTCCATACACCCGACTTTGGTTAAATAAATACAAAAGATAAATGATTAAATAACCTTTGGAGCCCAAAACTGACCAACTTACCTTTCGTTAACCTTCACGCAACTTTGGGTGCGAATGCCATCAGATCTCAACTACAAATCATCGAACGACTATCGTGTTCATTTTACTCCAGTGACTTATCAACCCAACACAACATGAAATCAACAATATTGTAATTCCGTCGATGCTACATGTCATTCCTTGGAATGTATCACGTGATTTTCTTCAATACCATTTACCAGCTTATGATCACACGAAAACCATTTATGGTTTTATGAAACCATTCACCATTCCATTTTGCATTGTCTTTGATTTTGACGTTTCACTGTGCCATTTCTTTGAATGATCCAACATCTCCATCCCACAAACATCGATTTCTATTCAATGCACTACTCCATCATTCTGTTTAACTTGGGTTTCACTACACTTCTTTTACACAACAGAATTCAATGCATGTGCATATGTTGTAAGTAAAAATTGTCGCAATACATCCCTATCGCGTCAGAACGATACAGTATGATCATGGAAGATCAAAAATATCATTTAGCACAGCTTATTGGTCATAAAAATCATGTAATATTCAATTTTTCTCCGCACCTTGCTTTGTGGTTTTCCGTATTTGTTCAACTCATGATTTCAACCAGGCCAAACCCTCAAATATGATTTCAAACCCCAGACCTCATTTCACTGTGTATACACAACAAAGTGTCTAATTCCTCCTTGAAATAAATTATACGATGTCATCTCCAATTATAAAATATATCCAGACCAATTAGAAGTCCAGGTAATTCCATTAATTGCATCGATCCATTCTGTGATCGATACTAATTTCCTTAGTAATTACAAATCACACAGAATTCAACATTCACCCTCAACCACAAACTCTTAAAATGTAGCTTGAATATAATATGAAAGAATTTCCCTTTTTCCTATCAATTTCCACTTGCACACAATATACACTCAAACACAAACTTAGAAATTGAGTTTTTTTTGTATTAAAACCAATATTTACATAGGAATTCTTCCTCTGGCCTGATCTTTTGTATCAGTGTCCTTTTTCCTATTCTGCCCATAGGCTTACAATTCAAATCCTACCTCTCTAAATCCCTTGAATTTATCTCTACCTATTTTTTTCCTTTTATGCCTTTGAGGCTTACATTTTATAGAAAAGGTTTTGAAACTATTTTTGGTTTCAGTTCCTCCATCTTCTCAACAAAATCATAAATATCCTCTGAGTCCTCACTTGACTCAACTAATCCCTAAGGATCCTCTTTCATCACAAAATAATGAAACAAATTCTAATTTAGGATTTCTAGTTAATTCCTAAATCTCTCAATCCCTATACAGTCTCAACTAGCCTAATTCTCTCATGTTCTCCAACATTCGAGAACATTTACAAAATTCCTCACAATATTTAAGTAATTCTCATTTAAATCACTCAAATCATTACATAAGGAACCAACTCCCTTGAAAACACAAAACCCCTAAGTCTATTAAAATACTAGGAATTTTCTTGAGCCTAATGCCCCTACATCATTTGGATTCTTCAAGACAAAGCTATGCCAATCTCCCACGATGAACTAATTATGGACTGGTTCAGTAGAGTGAACTTGTATGACTTGTCGTGTGTAACTGTTTACTTCTTCGGCTCTGAAATTGATATGATGAACACTAAATGCCATGTACTTATGGCCACTTTTTGCAAAATCCCAATCCGAAGCTCAGAGAAATGCTTATGACGTTTTTCCCACGATCACCTCTTTGAGATGAAATTTGGGAGCCTGAAACAATCCTACCTTCCACAGATCATATCTCACAAAATATTGTGAAACAAGATCTGAAATTTCTACAGGATGTTCACCAGGATTTCGTCTTCGCTCTATAAAAATTTCAGCTTCTGAACCCTCATATAAAACAAGTTATAGTGAAAATTTTGCGATGACCTATTTAGGTTAAATTAAGGAGCTTACAGAATGCCCTAACTTCCACAGATCATATCTCCAGAAATATTACGAACCAAAGTATGAAATTTTGCGAGTATTATCCTCAGGATCTCGACTTCGTGCTCCAAACATTTCAGCTTCTTCACCTTCGTAGAAAAAACGTTATAGCAAAAATTCCACGATGACCTATTTGGAGTAGTGAAACACTAGAATCCACAGCTCTGATACCAAATGTTATGAAACCAGCTCCAAAAATAGAAGAAAAGAGATATCAATGCCTTAGAAATAAGCCACTTTGAGGGTGAAACCTCCAATACACTACATGAATGGACAATTCTTGGATTATACAAATGTCCAAAACCTCCTTCTATATATAGGAGTCCATGGGCCCACAATATAATCCTAGCCAACCTTACAATAACAATGTAAGGGCACAGTAATAACAATATTGGGGTTACAAGGGTACAACAATAACAATAAGGGGGCTACACTAATAACAATAAGGGACTAAACTTGTAATATAGGAACCTAACAATATTTATTTTCCTTCCCATTATTATTAGATTATGGCTTCGATGAGTTGTCCTGGGGGGTTGCGGCCTGACTCTACCCTTTTCTCTCTGGTTTGGGGGAGCCTTTGCTCTACTTTGGGTTCACAACTCCAAAGTATTTATTCTTCTTATTTAATTTCTACTCAATATTGGTAGCATATCAGTATGCTACATGAAGCAAGGAGATGTCCCAAAACTCCATTTCCTCCTCAATATATTTTTGCAAACAATTTTAGTACGTGAGCCCCAGATGTTTCTCATAGTATTTGATACCCAACTCTGTGCGCAAAGTATGGAAAATATTCATCAACTCACGCACATATTGATCCCTTTGTTGTCACAACATCATCCATTATATGTACTTATACTCATAGCTCCCCATGCGTTAATACTATTTCTTGATGACGTCTCAGAAATAATTCCAAGTGGGTGCAGTTGAAAAAAATGAGGGGTCTCTCTCATCAATATATTCACAGTAGTTTTCCCACCAATCCTTGACATGGGGGTTGGTTTTGAGGAGTGAAAATGTAATCTTTTCCCTATTGGAAAAATCATGAACTGAAAAATATCCTTTCAATAGATTTAGCCATCTATATACGACATCTATATCTATGTGGCCTTCAAATATGGGAATTTTAAAATTGAATTATACCTTGAAGGGAGTGGCACCTCCAGAGTGGCTATCAAATGAAGATGCATCATATGTGGGCATTTGCCAAAGGATCTAGGAAAAGTTTTCCATCAACACGTTCCTTTATCGCTTAAGGGATTCTTCGAGAAATATTTTGAAAGGATCTCCTACTCCCTTCTATTTATTTTCTTCCACCATGGGAGGTTGTCGGGGTTTGCGAGGCTAGTCTTGCAAAGGTTCTACTAGTTTGAGCCCTAAATCCTTATACCCATACCTGGTCTAGGACATGTAAACAAAAATAGAGAAAGTGAATAATTTTTGATACCACTGTTCCAAACTTATGCCAGAATGAAAGAAAATACAGATATAAATAAAAATGCAGAGATGTAGAAAAAATAAATCTTCATTTCATTAACATCAAAGAACTGAAATATGCTTACATAAAAAATGGGAATAAACTAGCTCGGGTCATGGTAACTTATCTCTGAGAAGAGATGTGGCAACTAAATTCTACTAAACTATGTTATAGTGAGGAAAAATGTACTTTTTATTATTAAACAACAAAGGGAAACACAAAACAACCAAAACCCTAACCCTAGGAGATGGAACGACAAGAGTTTATGGGCTCTGTTAGGGTTAGTTGGGTAGCGAACTTCCTGGGGTCGTAACTTGAACATATTATATTCATTTGGTGTGTATGATACCTCATTATAAATGTATATCCGAGTACTACAATATTTGTGGCATGGTTTCAAACCTAAAAAAACACCGTCAAGGGTGTCAAATTTTTTTTAGAAGTTTAGGACCTAAAAAATTACTAAAAAAAATAAATTGTGCTATAATCAAGGAACGTGATGAAATTGACTGGATGTCTTGGTGGAATAGGTGGCTGGCCACCAATATCCACCTAGATCAACAATGTTCTTGTATGATGGAGATGGAAAATAGTGAATTACACCAATAAATATGTGCATAACAGAGTTAATCATGAAGACAAATAATTTCTCCTCATTGATTAGGAGTCGAGTTTGCATTGACAAATTATTAAATTGTTAAAAATAAAATAATATTTTTAAGTAGGAAATAATGCATATTCTTAGTGATTTTATATGTTTATATTAATTTTCCTTCACTTTAAAATCTCAACCGAGGTTCATAAACTTAGAGCTGCAATATATCACTAGTCTAGGCACACTTAACAAACCTATTTAGAATTAAACAAGATTCACCATTTTAATCGAACATGTTTCTCTCAAATAACTGTAATTGATTCCATTATTTGCGTAGTACAGAATCAAGTACCGTAATCTTATCTTTGTTCTAAACCAAGTACTGGAATCAAGTATTGAACCATATAGAAGCAATATCAAAGTGTACCAGAAACCATATGCTTACCCAATCCTCCATTATTTCTTCATAACATGAATACAAGAATGATGTGTCTATCTCTCCCTCTCAACTATGGAAGATAAAATTATTCCTATAAAAGGAAATTACTAAAGTTCCCTCTTAACAAGGGACTTTCCCAAGCTCCCTCCCAACTAGGGACTTGTTTCCAACAATAGCTCTTTGCTCTTTAGTGGAGATCACGGTACTATAAACTGCTTATAGGTCTCCTCCTTCTGCATCATGTCATGAATTTCATCTTCTTCATTATGGAGCCTTCTTCATCATAACTTCTTCGTAGGGCATTCGACATCTTCTAAATCACTTTCTTTTCAACGACACATAGTGTTGAACCAATAGTCATGTCATCCTGATCTTCATTAGAAAGTGATATTGTAGTCCACATTCGACTACCATTCATACAAATACCTCTTCCAAGTCATGTTTTTCACATGATTTTCCATCCAATATCATGATTATTATTTGTCGGTGACATCTACAAATCTATTTATGTAGTCCTATTTCAACCCAACCATATGTGTTTCAATAATAAAAATGAACATCAAATCAAAGTTACCTTTTTATCATGGCCTTTCGTCATGACATCTGCTTCTTGCAACATAAACACCATGCACATGTATGAATCCATCTCCAAGACATTGATTACGAATATTTTTCTTTTGTAGTGTGCATATCAAGGCTTCATACCTTCTTCTTCAATGGAGATGTCATAGCTAATTCTTCTAGTTATCAGATGTTATGGCTTATCTTATGAATAAAGCTGCATATTTCACGAAGTATTCTTAATTTATTCACATATTTATTTCCTCGGGGTCTTCTTTACATGGTTCTTTCAACACAGGAACAATGATTTTCAACCACCTCATATTGCACATGAGGTCATATTATGTTGATTTCATCTTATCAATATGTATAAGAGTTCAAGGCACATTGTATACATGCCTTCATGCATCATTCTAAGGGAAGATATACTTCTTCTTTTATCATGCTCATGAGATAGATCATTCAACCATGCTATCTGTAACAATATGATGACATGACTTTATCTATTAAATATATACATACCTTTTCCTTCTTTTGGTCATCTAGACTTTTTTCTAGTAGCTTCCTTTTTATTTTTCTTGAAGATGAAATTACTTCAACCAACTCAACATGATGCACTCCTTTATCACCATACCATAATTCTTCTAAACAATGGATCCCATAGAAGGTGGAATCTAGACAATCATCGTGACACTTGCTTCTTCCAACTAGAGGTGAACCTTCTCATAAAGATTCTAGTGGAGGATATCGATGATCCTCATTTTGCAAATGCTTCTTTCTAATAACGATGGTGTATGATGATATTTATTTATCTTCTATCTTGCTAGATTAATTTACTCCAACCATATATACTTTGGTTTTCCTTTATATGCTGTTAGGAATTTACCAGAGAAATAATAAATTTACCGAGAGGAATAATAATCATGAAAAACAACCAACAACAAATCATAAAAATTAACACAAATATTTTACCGGGAAAACCCCAAACTCCGGGGAAAAACCCAACCAATGAAATTTCATTAAACATTAGCGAAAACCCTGGCCAATCTAGCCAAGTGAGCCTTCACCACTCACCTCCAGGCCTACATTACAATGAAGTATTCCCAACCTTTTATAGGCTCCATTACATGCAATACCATGGGCTGAAAACCATGGGTGCACAAAACCATGTGCCCCAAAACCACTACTATTTACCCTAGTCAACATTGACTCTACCCCAAGTCATGTTTACCTAACAATTCCCCCCTTAAACTTGACTTGGGGATCATTGACTAAATCCAGCCAAACCTGCTAAGTGAGACAACCCCGCTCACTTTAGATTTTCCCCCCTCAATATTTTTATCTAGAGTAATTGTTAACTTGACATCCCCACTATCACCTAGTTCTAACCCAGACTTTACCAGTGGGTACGCATGCCATACCAGGTCTTACAGCAGTATGCCCATTTACATGTAATAAATTAACTCCATTATAATAATTTTTTCTTTTTTGTTTCATTGTTACTGCCTTGTACATATGAAATAAATGTCCATATAAAAAGAACCCATCTACCGGATTACATGGGTCACCAGCCTCTGTAACCGCCAGTCCTCTAGGAGTTGTCTTCATATACATGGTTCATCAATTAATTAATCCACGTGCAAACATCCTCTCATCTCTGAATTTCTGTGACCAACTTCTTATCACTGCTAGTGGCCAGAGCTAAGTTGTGGCAGCACCATTGTTCTCTTTATCCATTGAGAAACCCTCCATGGAATTCCCCATGGAATCAATCAATTGGATATTTCCTATTTCCTAGAAACACCATGCTCTGTGTGACCAGATCTGCAAAAGGGTGCATTTATTTCTCCATTCACAAGACAATAAAACCCTTGGCTACAAAAGCGTCCCTCTGAAGCCAAATATGGCTCTGATACCATTTGTTAGAAATTTACCGGAGAAATAATAAATTTACCGAGAGGAATAATAATCATGAAAAATAACCAGCAACAAATCATAAACATTAATACAAATATTTTACCGGGAAAACCCCAAACTCCGGGGAAAAACCCAACCAATGAAATTTCATTAAACATTAGCCAAAACCCTGGCCAATCTAGCCAAGTGAGCCTTCACCACTCACCTCTAGGCCTACATTACAATGAAGTATTCCCAGCCTTTTATAGGCTCCATTACATGCAATACCATGGGCTATTCCCCCCTTAAACTTGACTTGGGTATTATTGACTAAATCCAGCCAAACTTGCTAAGTGAGACAACCCCGCTCACTCTAGCTCTTTCACCCCTCAATATTTTTATCCAGGGTAATTATTAACTTGACATCCCCCCTATCACCTAGTTCTAACCCAAACTTTACCAGTGATTACCTGTGGGTACGATGCTATACCAGGTCTTACAAGAAGTATGCCCATTTACATGTAATAAATTAACTCCATTATAATAATATTTTTTTGGTTTCATTGCTACTACCTTTGTACGTATGAAATCAATGTCCATAAAAAGAACCCGTCACCGGATTACATGGGTCACCAGCCTGTGAATCGCCACCTTCTAGGAGTTCTCTTCAGATACGGTTCATCAATTAATTAATCCACGTGCAAACATCCTCTCATCTCTGAATTTCTCGAACCAACTTCTTATCATTGCTAGTCGCCAGATTTGAGCTGTGGTAGCACCATTGTTCTCTTTATCCATTGAGAAGCCCTCCATGGAATTCCCCATGGAATCAATCAATTGGATATTTCCTATTTCCTAGAAACACCATGCTCCATATGGCCAGATCTGCAAAAGGCTGCATTGATTTCTCCATTCACAGGACAATAAAACCCTTGGCTGCAAAAGTGTCCCTTTGAAGCCAAATATGGCTCTGATACCATTTGTTAGGAATTACTGTAGAAATAAAATATTTACCGAGAGAATAATACACATACAAAACCCAACAACAAATCATGAACATAAACACAATGTTTAACCAGGAAAACCCCAAATCTAGGGAAAAACCCATCCTAATGAAATTTCATTAAACGTTGGCCAAAAAACCCTGGCCAATCTAGCCAAGTGAGCCTTCACCACAAACCTCCAGGCCTACCTTACAATGAAGTATTCCTAGCCTCTTATAGGCTTCATTACATGTAATACCATGGGCCAAAACCATGGGTGCACAAAACCATGTGCCCCAAAACCACTACTATCTACCCTAGTCAACATTGACTCTACCCCGAGTCATGTTTACCTAACAATATGCTTCCAATGGAGATTCCATTTCTATCATGATGACTACTATAACCATGTAGACTTTCTACTTAAGCTCTCCTTCCATGATTTTATGATGATATCATATCTATATTGATATAATGAATCCTATCATAATTGTGATGCTTTCTATAATATTATATAACTAAAAATAACTAAGTGAAGGATATTATGTCAGTCATAATAGAGATCATTCACTTCCTCCTTCTTTGATTACTTCTTTTCTGTTTCTCCCACTTCTTCGGTAATATGAGCTTCTTATTTCCTTTCTCTTCTTGTTGTCCTTCTTGAGTTTAGGAAAATTCCTTTGGAAATCCCCATATTCATTACATTCATATAATTTGATCTTTGACATGTTGATATTCTTTATTTTCCTAGGATCATACTTTCCAAACTTTCCCTTCTTTTCCTAGCCATGGCAGCATATGCTTGAACTTGTTCATTTGATCCAACATCGCTCTTTGCCTTCAAACTAGTTTCTTCAATATTACTTAATGACCAAAGTTTAATGAATGGAGTGTCTTTCTTCTTTCCATAGATACTTGATACAAAGTTTCCCCATTCATCCAGTAGTGCATTGAGTACAACGGTGGTCATTTATTTATCAAACATTATTTCCTCCAAATCTTGAATTCAATCTTTTGTTTGAGATACCATCATAAGATATGAGGCTACCCCTTCTTCCTTATATACCTTTATTTTGTATAAATCAATTCTCAATGATATAACTTCTCCTATAGTGCTTACAAAAAACAATTCTACCAACTTTTCATATATATATTTCAAATTCTCCAACTTTGCTACATAAGGGATGAGGGAATTATTAATTGATTCTATGAGAATTATTTGAGCCCTTATTTCCCTTCTCATATACTTCGATAGTTCTTGATATTTATCTTAAGGTGGTTTGGAGATTGAACCCTTAACATATTCAATAGTTTCATTCTCTATGAGGATCAAATCTATCCTCTTTTTCCCAATATATCACCCCTATCGGGGTGGGGAATTGAATTGGTGACTTCACATCACGGAGTGCCTCAATAGAGCACCCGATCACTGTTTATCAAGACCCCATGGACCATAACTCTTATTTTATCGTTTTAACTATTATGTTATTATTTTTCCTTAGGAGGCTACTTTTAGGCTGAATTGTCATCTAATGCATTTTGTCTTCTCCAATTGCATTTACTTTTTTCAGGTCACTTTGTTATGTTGGAACTCTGGAAATATAGATTAGTTCACTAATATATCTAGTTCTTTCCCTTTTAACACATCTTTTTTATCTTTGAATTTTGTGGAGCCTCCTCCATTCGTAGAGTTAACTATATGCATTGGTGCCTTTGTTACCCAAATATTTTTATCAGTGAATTCAGTCTGCCTCCTAGTGTTTCGAGCTTGGGTGTTTCTATAAGTACTTTTCTCCAAGTATGATATGTTTCCTCTCGTAAATTGGGAGTGTTTTATATCTTCTTCGATTGTTCATTCTATCAGAGAGTGGATCTTGCCTCCCCTTGGGAAAATATTTCCTAGCTTCTCTCACCTATCACCCTTTTAATTCTCTTCAACACCTCTTGTGAACCATGTAAGAAGGAAAATATGCCTTCCCAGTCAAAAATATAAGCATGTGGATTAAAAAAGAGAAAATTCCTCAAGTAATGGGTAACTTGTATTATAGCAAGTGTTCCCAACAAAGAATATCTTCAACTCTAAAAAATGGAAATTTATGGGAAGTAGCAGTAGCAAATGACAACATCCATCAACCTCAAATAAATTAAAAATTTGAAAGGTAAATTAGATCAAAAGGAAGAAGAAATTGACGCTCTCATACAACAAATAGAAGAATTGAATTTTCATAGATGAGTCAGTGATAATCATCATACCAACAATAATGCTTCCAGTCAATATGTGGGTAGACTTTTTTTAGATCTCAACTAGTTTCCAAGAGATAACCCCCCTTCAATTATTTGATGTACTAGATAACATTTTTTTAATTCCTAAAATCACCTCTCTATAGGAACTGTAATTAGATGAACCATTGTAACTATTTTTCAAGTAACGGTACATGCAAGCACAAATTTTGATAGAAAAAATTCCTTTTTCTTAAAAAAAATAAAAAAATTAGAGCATAATTTCTCTTCATATATTTATCCTTTACAGTTAATCCAGTATAGTGGTTTTTATGAAATTTTTATATTTAAAAATGGTTTTTATTGTTTGGAAAACCTTTCAAATAATGACTGTAATCCAAAAATCTAAGAAAAAAGCTTAATGCTTTTGTAGGTCTTCTAAAATACACAGTGTCCAATTTGAGAGAATGAATGTAACTCATCTAGTTTTAAAGTTAAATTATGCACCTAAAAAATATGTCAAAGATGTAGGGAAAGAAAATTATAGAAATAAGACTCCATACTCCATGGTTCACTTTAATTTTCATCCATGAATCATGCAAATTTCCAAGTAGTTGTTGGGCACTATGTGCACACAATGATAGTTATGTTATGTTGTAGTTATAAATAATTAAATATGGGGTTCAAATGGAAGGCACTCTAACTACATTCTATGTAACCTAGATTCTAGTTCTAATTACCATCCCTTCCTATAATTGATTGGAAGTCATATGGGGTTGACATCATTTCCCAATGATATAATTTATATTTATATATTCAAACCCAAACAATGGAATAACTTACATGCTCATAAATACTTGCAAAGTTCACAACCCACAACAATTATTATTGTCATCAAAAGTAATGAAAATAACATGAAAATCATCATATTAAACACAAGTCTATATTAATGGAAATGATAATAACAATGAACTACAAGGAGTAAAAATAATAAACTTTATGTATATAAGTAACTCATCTAACAACAATGGAAATGGGAGGGTTTTTATGATCCCCTTGAATTTTCCATAATTAAGTGAGTTCTAAGAAACCATCAAAATACTTTCTAAAATAAAAATGCACTCAACCTTTTATTCATAAATATGAAAAAATTTCGTAAGTATTGGAATTATATTCTATATTAAACCAATCTTAACTAGTTCTTACTATGGGGAATAACAAAATTGGGGACCCTAACGCTTCATTATAAACCACATAAACACTAATTATTAAACCAAAGCGGTTCTAAGTAAATCTATAAACCAAATTCTTGATTATTATGAGGTTGTTTGGGCCTAGTCTACCCATCCACTCAATGTAGTTAGGCCTAGAGATTTATTGTTGCCTCATATTTCTTTTTCTAATTCAAAATGTAGCTAAAATTTTACAAATTAATATTACTCATGAATTAAGTGGGTATGTGCATGGGATGGTAGCCTAGTCTATTCACGATCATGAATAGGACATGATCTCTTGATTTACCTTTGTGTTCTCACATTAAGGTATTCCTATATTTTATAGGTGGAAGAATTATGCAATAAATATGCAGATAGGAATTTTGTTATGAAATTTATTTATGTTTGTGACGTTGTTGAGATTCATGGTCCTCAACAGGTGTCACCACGATTCTCAATAGTATCTTTGTGTTCTCACATTAAGGTATTCCTATATTTTATAGGTGGAAGAATTATGCAATAATTATGCAGATAGGAATTTTATTATGAGATTTATTTATTTTTGTGACACTGTTGAGATTCATGGTCCTCAACAGGTGTCACCACACGATTCTCAACAGTGTCAGTGTGTTGTACTTTATGATTGGTTCTTTATGATTTTGCACCAGGTACTTTATGATTGGTATTTTATGATTTTGCTGTGAAACTTCGCCCCCTACTTTCTAATCAACCTGGAAGATCAATCGAAAGCCCCCAAATTTTTTTCCCACTGTTCACCCAGTCTACAATGGCAGCAGTGACTCATTTCACTTCATATATTCCTTCAAATAAGAAGGATTGGCCTCCATCTACAATATTCCTGAAGGGAATAACTTCAATGTGCACTTCAGATATCTTTGAAAGAAAATGAAAGGCCACTGCACTTTAGTTATTAGAGCCCTCAGAGGCATGGACGATGTTTCATGGTCGATTCTCTCTCTTCATCTCTCCTGGAAAAACACAGGCTATTACATTTCATACCACCTCTACCCCTACAATTCCTTAACCGACACAGTTTCATTTTCATCCCATCAATCCACGTAGTTACATGTGTTTACTCAGATTTTTTTCTTGGGCGACCTTTCACTCAGTTACATATGTTTACTCAAATTTTCTTCTTGGGAGGCCCTTCGAAGCTCAAGATGGAAATGTCTAGAAAATATGTCAAGACTGAGCTTCCCTTTATTACTCATGAATATAATAAATATTAATGGCCAGAAAATATGCCAAGATAGAGCTTCCGTTGCTTTTTCTTTTTCTTTTACTATGAAGGATAGATAGATATTTGGAGTCAGACTGTGAAGGTGGGAAGACGAGGTGGATTCTAATTTTTTATTTATAGAAGCATGGGGAAGGCATCTCCTTGTATGAACATAAAATTATAGAACAACAGAACATAAATAAGAGGTCAAGCATCAAGACGAACACATGTAGTGCATGCCCCATATCACACTCCACATCCCAACTAAGTTAATAGAAATATCTAACGTCTGCTTCTGTTTCCAATTGCCACGCCTTTCATTTTGGTTAAGTTGATTCTAAGAAGAGAAAAATATTCCACATGTGTAGAGTCTATGACAGTGCTGGGAACAAGACTTGGGATATGTGCATTCCATTCCATGCAACATAATTTTCTGTTCAAACACAATAAACCAGCACTATTTTAAATGCTTGAAATATTACTAAAAAAATTAGAAGATTCTTTCCCTCAAGCTACCCAATTGAGCCCAAGGCCAGTCCGAAATATTGGTTGAATCTCTGTACATGATGGCTAACATTCACTTGCTTATCGACATCCTTGACAAAAATATTGCCAACCCAAATTACAATATAATTTTGGATTGAATGAGATGTTTCCAACTACAGGCCTGTGAAGACAGATGAAGCCATCTTTGAAAGCCGACAAGAGACAAAGGGTGGTCGTCTTTTTCATCCCCTCTCCCACATTACAGTTGGGTTTTATTTATGAAAAAATAAAGTCTATGGACGTATTTGTTTGATTTATATGATATGATGATTTTTTTCACGGGTGGTTCCAAATACAATAATGGGGATGACACTTGGATTTGGTTATTTTCGAACTGATTGCCTCCTAGTGATGATATGATGACAAAATAAATGGGCCACTTAATTTGGTAGATGAGCGACCAATTCTGTCAAAGAAAAATGCCGAAAGATTGCACCCATTCTAACAAATGAACAAATGAATTATGTAGGTAGGATTAAGGCAAATAATGACTATGATTAAGTTTAACTTTTTGGTCATGCTAATTGAATGGTCGGCCTAAAACCTAAAACTCAAAACCCAAAACATAAATGGCACTTTTTTTCTTAACAAGAAAATGATAACCAAGCAAAGGGATTTTAAGTCCTAAGTTTGTTACGAGATTAAGTACGCCATCTCCCACATGAATTAGGGATAAATTTTTGGAAATTCCAATTTCTGTGATAGTGGTGCCATGCTTTATGTAGGTTCGAGGTTTGCTCAACACTTACGCCACCTACTCTGCCACGAAGCTCTTCATTTTCCAAAATCATAAATTCCAATTTGTTTGATGATGGCGCCATGCTTTATGTAGGCTCGAGGTTTTCTCGACACTTACGCACTTACACCACCTACTTTTCCACAAAGCTCTTCATTTTCCAAAATTATTTATTAATGGAGGATCACATTTAGACTTAAAATACAAATAAGACATGATGCTCTGTATTCATAACCTTATTCATCATTCTCAAACCTGGACATGTGTGCCCACATTTCTATTTGTACATATTGCAATTTTATGTGGAAATGGACAATTTGGAGACCCACAAGGTTACCACAACCACCCTCCTCCTACTTCGTGCACTTAATCATAAAAATTTCCAAGCATTGGAAGTTTTATTAATGATGGCATGCGAAAATATTCCCTACCCATCAAATTAGTCACTATGAATTGATATTGCAATACAATTTTCTTAGTAAGGATGAATTAGACTCTACGAATGGTATCGCACCTGTCTTTTTGGAGTTATAAAACTGAGCGCAGATATGCAAAATTGTGAACACAATAAATTCTCATTAATGGTCAATGTTGTTTTCTGGAAGTGAAATTTATAAGTATTATTACAATTAAAAATGCATATACATTTCATGTTTTGAAGTAATTATGTTATCTATATGTACCTATTTTTCCCATTCAAAAAGTTATATTTATTTATAATATTATTAATTATATATTAGTCCATAATGTTATTAATTAGCACAAATACATAAATTAAACAGCTTATGATATATCTTACCTCATTAGAATTTTAAATTTAAAAAATTATCAAAATTAAATCAATTATAGTTTATTTTAAATTATTATTATATGTGTGTGTGTGTTATACAAGATTCTTAACTATAGAGATTTTTAATCTATAAATCTTGATAAATAGATTTTGTTATAATGCCATGGATTAATAACATAGTTTACTAATGCCATGTGCTCAAAAACCCATAACTCATCTTCATATGACACTTTCATATAACAATGTCCTAAGATGGATTCTCTTATGGAGAATGTGAACTCTTATATACATGAAATTTTCTTTTTAGTTAAACAATTTACTAAAAATGGTAGAAAGACCATAACTATTTTTAAAATAAATCTCAACCAGTGATTTGTGACTACTACTAAGAATACTCTAGAATATTCCATGGATACTAAATCCATACCATCCACCTAATAATTATGGAAAATTAGATTAAAATTATGGAAGCCATTGTAAAAATAATAATAATAGTAATAAACTATTTTTAGTATAAAAATGTGATTTCTAAAAGTAATAATTATTATGGTTAGTCATATTTGATTATGTTTATTTATTTCATTCATTATTTTTCATAATGTTTGATTTCACTTGAGAATGACACATAATAGTTGACTATGGTTAACCATGTTTAACCACGATTGACTATGGTTTAATATGGGTGATTACGAAAAAAAACTTCAAAGAGTTTTTTCCTTCCCACTTCCAGTGCAGAAATCCTTTTTTGAATTTTTTTTTAAATAAATTAAAACAAAAGTTAATTAAATATCTACACTCCTATCAGCATGTCTTTCCACATTGTTGGTGCAAATATTAGTATATCTAATTGGGACCATGACATTACTCCAATGAGCATAGCAACTTAAGAAATAAACCTAATGCTATATATGTCTAATGTTATTAGACATCATGCATTTATCCTATTATCTATAAGCCAAATATGTCCACACTATATCAATTTAAAATCTTATATATCATGTGATTCCAAAATAACTACTCTTTTATTTTTACAATACATATATATTTTCTTCTCTTCATTGTTCACCTCCTCCACTTTGGGGTATGCTATTTATAGCAATAATTACAACATTTTGTAACATGTGTTCTTAGTTTTTTAACAATATATTAAAATAAAAAAGTACATTTTAGTTGAAGCATTACATATTTAATTTTTAATAGTATATAAAAATAATAAAAATGACAAGAAACTTCATTTATTCATTGACAATTAAATTGAGAAAAATATAATAAAATCTAATCTCAATATATTGAAACTTAATATTCCAATTTCTTATATATATAACCCTTATCAAATATATTTTCTCCAACTTTATACATCTATATATCAAGTTGGGTAGAGAACAAGGGGTTGAGAGCTAAAAGGCAATAAAGTTTCTAAAGAAATCATTGAACTAGAGACCAATTTTGACCTTCACATCAATCATCAAGGAGGCTAAGGTAGACAATCTTAAGAGTTTATTGCTAAGTTTATAATTTAGTGAGGCATTTGAAATAGTGCCTTAAAACCTACTCAAGAAAGGATCAAGTTTCTATGTCTTCAATACTTGTTGGTTTGACAACTTATGACATGTCCATCATTGGTAAATTACATACAAGCTCTAGTGATATAGCAGGTTTCCAAGGTAGTATAGGAGTTTAACCATGTTTTTCGTTCTCTCCTAAGCTTCTTAGGCTCTATATTGAATAAACTAGATGAATTCATAAAAAAATAAATTGGGAAATATATATGATTGCTTGATTTTTAGAGTGTATATGATGGCATTATTTTGATATCACACTTGATGAAAGTCCTTAAAATTAGCTATAAATCCTAGCATATATTTTTGTGACTCTCATGGGCTTATGGGAATTTGGGGAAAAAGGTATGCCTCTCAATATGTTAAAGATATGTAAATTAAATGTATTTTTCTATAATAGGAGAGGGCAGGTGGATATGTTCTCATCTTACACGTATTTAAGAGTACTCTTATTGCATTATGCTTCAATGTGATATTAGAATTAGAACATGTTTTAATTAAAGTTATAGAGTGATTAATCCCCTTAGGAAGTAACATTATTAACATCAATTTTAGGATGGGAAAATATGTCTTTTCTGGTCATTGATCACACCCACCCTTCATTAAGAATATGATAATCAAGGAAATTATTCTTTGATTTATAAATTGGTGTTAGATAGATAGAGTCCTCATCAAAACAGATCCACATGAAGGGTATACTTCCTTAGACCATAATTATTGTAGAGTTTGACATGAGCACATTAATTACTTCTATGGTTTTCTTGGTTGTGATGATAATCCATAGGTTTAATCTAAAGAAAACCCTTTAATAGATTACTATATCATGTAGTTAGATATTCTATGCATCATATCTATAAGAAGATACATTGCCACTAGTATGTTAGAGTCCCATTATTGCTCCATCAAGTCAATGTTGACATTTATAAGTTGTTACCACCCAACTTCATCATAGATGCACTAGAGCTCTACAAAATAGAAGTAAAAAGTGGCATTTGAGAAGAGATGTTCATATATTATATTATGCACATGTGGGTTGTACCTATAGTACCACTCACATTGAATTTATATTACTATTACAATATATATCTTGTTTTTAGTGACTAGCTCATTAAACCCCCTAGATACATCAAACTCTAGTTATCTTACAGTTAGAGAGTTCCCCTTACGTAGTTCAATTTTTTTTTTAATTGTTTCAGTACTAAAATATCAGCATACTCATTAGCATCACTATATACATCATCCTAGTTCCTAAATAAGGAAACCTAGCACCACTGTATGTGATCTCACCATACTATGAGCTTTAAAGGTAGTTAATATTCTTTTTTTAGGGGCTCTCCTAAATCACTCCAAAGATTTGGGACATGTAAGAATGAAATATTCTTAGGTCTCTTATATCGAGAGATGTTTGACCTACATAGTCTTGTTATTGGCAAATTTTAGACTGACTTGTCACTGAAAATTACTTCAACCCATTTTCAACAAAGCCCATTCAAAAAAATACAATGTGATCATAACAATTATGCAGTGAACAAATGCATAAGGCCAACTCGAATCTATCTCACAATGTTAAAATTACCTTTGAATTTCAAATAGTAGGACATCCAAGACAATACAACTAACTTTATTTTGTTTGTTTATTTATTTTAATGACTAAAGGAATTAGAAATTGGGCCACTTTTGTACTCATAAAGGGCAGGTTTTTTTTCCAACCATTACCACTATACAATCTAGGTGCATACATACAACCTTTTCGCAGACATGGGTAAATTGGGAGATTTGAACATAGAATCTCTTGACACATAACACTTCATTATAAGTCTTAAGGTTTAGCTCAATTGGTTGAGTACCTATTGCTAAAGTACATTTCCAATGAGATCTCATAGGTTCAATTCTATTTGATGCCCTTGGGATTAGGATTTGATTAGTTTGGATCCAATAGGATGTGCATTAGGATTTGATTAATTTGGACATTTCTTTGATTAATTTAGCCTTACCGTTAGGCTTTGATTTTTGATTAATTTGGCCTGAGTAATGGTGGCTTTGAGTGATGTCACAGTGATTACCAATTAACAACTTAAGACCCACTAGGATGTGATTACCAAATAACCAATTAAAACCTAGTAGAATGTGATCCCTTCAAGTGGAATAGGTTTTCTTGATTTTCTTAATTTTTCTCATAGAACAATTCTACTAAATGCCTTCAGAATTAGGCTTTGATTAATTGAAAACAATTCTACTAAAGACCCTCAGAATTAAGCTTTGATTAATTTACATGTATTCCGTCATTACAGATATTTCTTTGATAAAATTTCCAATAGCAGCACCATTTTTCATTAGATTTTTAGAATACTGTGATTTTCTCTCCATTCAAGAAATATTCACCCACTCAAGTAAAGTCAATACATACATTTCTCTGGTCACTATATTTCATTAAAATCTGGTCACTATAGTGTGTTTTTTCCTCACGAGATTTGAAGGAAGGGACGGTAGAATATAATGCTATTGCGATTTTCATTTTGAAGGATGGGACGTTAGAATCTGATTGTATTGCGATCTCAAGTCAATGCTATTGCGATTTTCATTTTGAAGGATGGGACGTTAGAATCTGATTGTATTGAGATCTCAAGTCCATGCAAACATTTCTTTGATTAAAATTCAACCACTCTTTATTAAAATTTGAAACCACTGTGATTCTCTCTGCAGCGAAGAAATTTGCAGCCATATACCCACTCGAGTCAAGTCAATACAGATATTTCTTTGCCCATCATTATTTGTAATTTTTTAATTATGTTCTCTCTCACCGTATTTCCATGCCCATCATTATTTTTCATTTTCATGGAAACTGCCTTTTATGTTCTCTCTTATCCTTATTTCCAACCCATCACTCTTTTTCATTTTCATGGCAGTTGTCTTTGATGTTATCTCTGATCATATTTCCAAGCCCATCACTATTTTCGATTTTCATGGCAGCAGTCTTTTTGTCCTTTTCGATCATATTTCCAAGCCTTTCACTATCTTTCACTATCTTTTTTTTTAATGAATTTGACCTAAGAGTTAGGCTTTGATTAATTTGGCCTGAGAAATATGAGTGATGGCTTTGATTAATGTCGGAGTGATTAATGTGATCCCTTCATGTGGAATAGATCTTCTTGGTTTCCTTAATTTTTCTCATGGAACAATTCTACTAAATGCCTTGAGAATTAGGACTTTGATTAATTGAAAACAATTCTACTAAAAAGCCTCAGAATTAAGCTTTGATTAATTTACATATATTCTGTCATTACAGATATTTCTTTGATAAAATTTCCAATAGCAGCACCATTTTTCATCAGATTTTTAAAATACTGCGATTTTCTCTCCATTCAAGAAATATTCACCCATTCAAGTAAAGTCAATACATAAATTTCTCTGGTCACTATAGTGTGTTTTTTCCTCACGAGATTTGAAGGAAGGGACGGTAGAATATAATGCTATTGCGATTTTCATTTTGAAGGATGGGACGTTAGAATCTGATTGTATTGAGATCTCAAGTCCATGCAAACATTTCTTTGATTACTTTTCAAAATTCAACCACTCTTTATTAAAATTTGAAACCACTGTGATTCTCTCTGCAGCGAAGAAATTCGCAGCCATATACCCACTCGAGTCAAGTCAATACAGATATTTCTTTGCCCATCATTATTTGTAATTTTTTAATTATGTTCTCTCTCACCGTATTTCCATGCCCATCATTATTTTTCATTTTCATGGAAACTGCCTTTTATGTTCTCTCTTATCCTTATTTCCAACCCATCACTCTTTTTCATTTTCATGGCAGTTGTCTTTGATGTTATCTCTGATCATATTTCCAAGCCCATCACTATTTTCGATTTTCATCGCAGCAGTCTTTTGTCCTTTTCGATCATATTTCCAAGCCTTTCACTATCTTTCATAGTTATTAAATTTGGGTGAATTGAAAAAAAAATAAAAAAAATCTGAATAACTGTTTTGGTTTACAATAAATTCTATTTTATATTCAAAACAGATTCTATTCTGGGTTCAAAACATAGTAAAAACCAGAAACTTTTCCATTACAAAATTTGAAACTAAGGTAAATTCTATATTTAAAAATACTTAAAAAATTCTAAAATACACTTCTGGCATAAATACAAATTTTGGAGGAGAGTGACCATTAGCATTGTAAAATTACTGTCATGGAATTTAAATAGAGGTCTTTTTCTATGGTTTATAATTAACAAATATTTTGTTAATCTTAAAAAAATATTTTGTTAATATTATTCTTTATTATTGTTGAATAAATTTGAAAATATTTTGTTAATATTATTTTTTATTATTGTTGAATAAATTTGATTTCCATAAATATTAGTTAAATGAAGTTGAAGTTTAAATATTAGTTAAATGAAGTTGAAGTTTAATATTTGTTTAAAAAAATATGATAACTTTAGTATCAATTTCTTATATAATTATCTAAACTTTGAATTTATTAATTTGATATTTCAGTGTATTTAGGCCTTGATTTATTAATTGATAATTTAGTTTTCATTTCTTAAATTCAAGATCATTTGAAATCTTGAAGTAATGCACCTATTCTTTTTTCAGAAATGAGGATGTTTTTTACATTTTCAAAGTTTATGTGGATTTGCTTAAAGAGAAAAACATAAATTTCATAGTATGGGAAAATCACGGAAAATCTATTTTTAATATTTAGTATTCCATTTTTTGTTTTCAGTTTTTATTCCTTGATTTTAGATTACACGTTTTTCATAGCTTGTTCATTTGTTTTTTTATCATTTTAAATAGGAAAGGTGGTAACATCTTAGCTAAGAAAAGTTATTGTTAGAAATATGTAAACATGATTATTTTTGTGAGAAAAAAATTTATATCTTTTCTTTAAAAATTTAAATATAATAATTATTCCTTTCGATTTTTAAAAAATCGAAAATTTTAAAAATAAATGGCTCTAAATTTTTTGGTATTGAATTTTATATGGTCAAACTTTGTAACTATGACCTATTTTTCATTTTCATGGCAACGGACTTTTATATCCTTGTTGATCATATTCCCAAGCTCGTCACCATTCCGAGCGAATTTCTAACAGCGAACAACGCCATTTTTATGTCCTCACTGATCATATTTCACTACTTTTCGCTTTCATGACAGCGGCCCGTTAGGTCCTCTCTGATCATATTTCCAAGCCCATCATTGTTTTTCATTTTCATGACAACTGTCTTTTATGTTCTCTCTCATTAGATTTTATTTTTCAGTTTCTTGACAACCGCCTTTTATGTTCTCTCTGATCATCTTTCCAAGCCCATCACTACTTGTCATGAAATTTTCATTTTCATGACAGCGGCCTTTATGTCCTCTCTGATCATATTTCCAGGTCCATCACTTTTTTTCTTTTTATTTTCACGACAGGTGTCTTCTATGTTTTCTGATCCTACTTCAAAGACCATCCCTTATCATTTGCCTTTTATCTTATGTTGTGTTCAGCTTAGCATCTTTGAAGGACGTTGAACATTCATTAAACAACCATGTGCCTCTTTCCCTTTTGATTTTAAATTTTGGTACGTTTTCTCTTTTATTACAATATAAATTTACAAGCATCCATTTAAATTAAAAAACTAACAAAAAATTGTAAGTGCAAATTAGTAGATTGTAGTTGATAAACCAGCATCAATTTACAATTTAAAAATTAATATAAAAATATTATTATTATTATTAAATAATATATAAATTAAATATATTGATATTTCAAAATATATATATATATATATATATATATATATATATATATATATATATATATATATATATTTTATTTATGGAGATTTATCTTGACTTAGCATTATATAAATAGGTTTTTTTATAATATAATAGATAAATACTATTGCTTATCAATACTACATGTACAAAAAAAACTAAAAATCTGAACTCACTTCATATGACACTAATTCATATAAATTTTTTTTTTTAATTAATTAAGTCAATTAAAAGAACAAAAAGAACACAACTACTTTGGAAATAAATTTGAAGTTTTTATTTGTGTATATTGTAAATAGCATTATATAAATCTGAATTTTGTAAATATTGTAAAATATTGTGTGGAGGCTAAATCCTTACCATTTACTTTATAATTTTTTACAATTAAATTAAAACTAGAAATTGGGGAAGAATCTTGACATATAAAAATCCATTATGTAGGTGCATACTCTGCCATTGATTCTTCCTCTTGGATCTAACAACCGGAATCATTGCAGAATTTTGGGAGATGTGGAGGTGATATAGACCTATTTCACATTTTCAAACTGCTAGACCACTGGATCTGCATCCCTTCATCACATCTTTGGCTGATTGATAAAAGACAACACTCAAATTTTGAAGACGGAAACTTGCAAACATAAAATGCACAAGAATATTGATTCCCAAAATATCAATATCCTATGTTTCTCAACAAATGTGTTTAATAAGATTTTACCTAAGCTCAGATTTGATTAGGATTCAACTAAGCAATAATATAAACAAAAAATGCATAGTTCTCAATATTAGCCATGCCTTTATTATCATACAACTAAATAATAAGACTAGCTATAAATCATTGGCATATGTGGGACATTAGTTCATTTTTTTAGTAGAAATGCCCCCACTTTCTCAACAAGGGGCGGGAATCTATGTTGAAAAGAAACCTGGGAAAATTGTTTGTCCTCAGAAGGAAGCTGGATTTCGTGCCCAATAAGATATGTCATAATATGTTGCTAACAAGTGGAGCAGGTGCAGAGGTTTAGTATTGTGTCTACCTCCAACAACTACGATAAATGTAGAATTTTATGAGGTGGGTGGGAAATATGAACTTCCTCTTCCAAAATAGGAGGTTCATAAAGCTTGAGATTATTAACATTAACCACTTTGTGGAGGAAAAGCTGGCAGGTAAATCTAAATGACATGCCTTCACTCCAGCCTACTACAGAATAGTATAGGGACCATAGTGGATGGGCTTGGGTTTATGATGCCACTTACCCTTAAAACACAATTTGTCTACATAAAATTAGATTTTTCCACTTAGGTAAGCTTCTTGATGCCTATTATGGAATTATTTATAGCAAGGCGAGGGAGTGTGAAGAGTATCATATACTTGGGAATGGAATGTGATCAAGTTTCTAAACAAAAGAGGATGCCCTATGATACTTCTTGCGCTGGTTATGGGAGACATATGGAGGAAGAGAGTTGGGAAGATTATATGGGGCCAACCACTAGTAACCATAATAACCTAAGTATAATTGTGTTGTAGTACATGAAAATCAGAATCACACTGTTTATTTTTGGTGTAGTGAATATAAATGGTTTGTAACTGGCTACAGTTTATTACTTAGGTATGAACATTTAGTTTTTATCCTTGAGTGATTTATATCAAGCCTAGGGGGGTGTGAAGATCATCAAATAGTTTGAAACTAATGCAAGACAAATTCTAAATAAGGAAAGATGCCTTGTGTTTCTTCTTCTGCTGGTGATGGCAGACAACTAGAGGAAGAGATATGGGCATATTGTAAGGGCCAACCACTAGAAACCATAATAACCTAATTATAATTGTTCTTTAGGGCATGGAAACAAGAATCCCACTATTTATTTTTGGTGTAGAAACACATCGGGCTTGTATTGGACTACAATTTATTACTTTGTTCTACCCATTTATTCATTTTCAAACGAAAGGAAACCTGTTTTCATGAAGTTACAGTAGAATTCATCACAAAATCTGCGATAGAGGAAGTTGATGGTATAATGACTACAAAAATTATCATAAATGAAAAAGTATGGCTCTTGAATGGGGACTTTATATAATGAATTTATGGCATATTAAGAGCCCAACATCTTCTCCATCCCTAAGACGTTGCACGCCCTCACACAAAAAAATTCCTCACCTATGACATTGTTTCTTGGTGTTGGTGATTAAAAGTGAATTGTCACGATTATCATAGACTTGATATGTTTCATAAAAAGGTAGAACATATTGAGGACAAACAAAATATGGACTAGGAAGGGATGGTGGATGATGATAGGGTAATTATGAGGACTTTGTGAGACCATTATTCACTTTGTGGCTCTTTTCTCAGATAAGCAACATTGAATTCATCCTCTTATTGAGAGGATTGAAATGATGATTTTGTCAATGCTTTATGATGTACAAGAAGAAGACACTATAGATGTATATTTGTATTCATGTACCATATTACTTTTTCATTCTTATGGTATTACTAGAATATGCATTGATGGATTTGGAAATGCGAGGTTTAATGGTGGTGTAAGAAAAGTAAATATATATGAAATAGGAAGTGGTAAATAATCATGATTCCTTATGTAGAAATTTGTTGAATAATCATTAATTATCCACCGAGACTATCCTGATCACATACAATTCGAATTTATATGCAACACATAATCTCTTCCACTCAGATCATCAAACATGCGGAAATAAAATCAAGCGATAACACATCAAATCATCATACACATTAACACCGTATGTATGGGGAAAGCTTATAGCTGAAAACCCCGCAGCTATTGTGTATATTATAATGGAGAAATCAAGTAACAAACTCAGTACAATACTCCTCACAAGTACTCAGTACTTTCTCAAGAAGTTACTCACAATCTAGCTCAGTTTTGAACAGGTTACTGGTTCAAAACTCACCGCCAATTGCCTTGCCTCTATTGCGCAATCCAGGCCTGTCTATATAGAGATCCAAGGTTCGAATCTCCTTGGCTTGACAGCGCAATCATCATGGACAAATCCTCCAAGTGTGGTGCAAATCTCATGCACAACTGATGTCGCCACTGATAGCTAACTCCACCCTTTCATCTACCTCTTTCACTGGTCTCCACTGAACTGATCATGCACTGTAGTGAACTGATGTGTTCTCGAGTTGAATAATGAGTTACTAATTAATGAATTAAATAATATTTAATTCACTCCACTCATAACTAATTGATTAGCTAGTTAAACTAATCTCAACCAATTCAACTAAAATAAACAGAACACAACTCCACTAGCTGTCTCATTAACTCCACCAAACTTCTGCCACTGAAGTCCTAACTGAAGTCAACCATGCATGATGCCATCAAACCCTTGGGAATAGCGTAATTCCCCTGTCAGATGCATGAGCCACTTCCAAGGCTCGAACTGAAGTGCTCCAAGAGAGTAAACTGAAGTTTATAGTCCAAATATTATTAAGGGTAAATAATATTTGACTTCCTTGTTTTAAGGAGAGGCAGTCTAAAAATAGACTTCGACCTCTTCGACCTAAAAAATAGAGTCTCATCTATTTTTACCAACATGACCAATGCTCCAAGAATCTCAAACTGGAATCCCCGAACCATGCTCCATATGTCAAAAAATAGACATAGTCTAAAAATAGACTTTGCGCCAGAATTTGCCTGCGGGCCCACTTAGTGAAGGCGACTTCATTTCACTAAGCTCCATCATCTTGCTGCATTTTAAACACTCCCTCTCAGCAAGATATGGATTATCTGCAACCCCTATCCTGCCTCTGTGGAATTCGAACTTGCTCCCGGTGAGCGCCTTCGTCAAGATGTCGGCATCCTGATCCTCCGTGGGAACATATGAAAGCATCATGATTCTCCGCTGAACACAATCTCTGATATGATGATACCAATCTGTGAAGCCATGCTACCTCAACTGATCCTCCTGTCTGTACCATGAACCATATCAAAGTCCGATCATAGAGTTAACATCATTTCAACCAACTTTGGGATTCTAGGATCTAGCCCTCCTGAATCCGGAGAGGGATCTCTCCAATATGTACAAAGATGGATATTGTCTTTGAAAGCTTAGGGTAATGATATTAGGCTAGTTATGAGGTCCAAGGGTTTTGTTTGGTCTTTTCGGATGATTGAACATAATTGTTGTCTAAGGCAGAAAGAACTATATGAAAATAGGTTCAAAGGTGAGAAGTTGCAAGCAAAAGAGTAAGCTTCGATCAAGAAGAAAGATGATGGCAAGTTTTCAATCCATTGGGCTATGGAGTCATAAGAGGATTTAATTGAAACATTCAGGTTCAAGAGTGATCTATGGGGCAAGTCATCTATGCCTAAGGATCTCTTTAAAGTTTGATTTATGGAATGGAATGATACAATAAGAAAGGGAAATGACAGATTCAGAACAAAGAGTAGCCTAGGATCTGGTAAGTACTTTCAAACTAGCCAACCTTTGACCAAGCACTTAAGAGAAACATAGAAGCAAACTAGGATCTGGTAAGTACTTTGAAACTATCCAGCCTTTGATACACTTCCAATAGAATACATATAAAAACAAAGGGAAACTCGAAAGCAACTTTTGGAGTAGAAACTAGCAGGCTGGGCTCACCATAATCCTCTCCTAGCTCTTCTTTACTTAGTTACTTCCAAGACGATCACAGAGATAACACAGAATGGCCTAAGATCTGATAAGTACTTCGAAACTAGTCAGATTTTAACACATCCTAAGGGAAACAATCAAATAGTTGAGCAAACAGGAAAGGGACTCAGGGCTAACCTTGATTTCCTCAATTCATCCTCACACAACATATATTGAAAGTAACATTTAAAAATAACATTCAACAGTGACAAAAGGATGAGGGAACGCCAGCATCCGTGTACTTAGACTGAATTAAATCATTTTCAAATAACACAGTTGAAAGAAAACATTTAGATAAAGATTTCTTAGCCAGAGAAGGTTACTGATATACAGTAGGTCCTAACCCTGTTTAAACTGTTCTTTACAGTGGAAAATGAAACAAATTGAAAACAGAAACAAAATACAAGTTATAGTGAGAATAACATCACCATCAGCATAGACCAGGATCCCATAAATCAGCTTGTATTGATGCTTCAAACTGGTTACAATCTTCAGATCCAATGTTTTAATCCATCTCTCTTTACAACCTAACCTATCTGCTACAAGCAGAGCTCCAAGAGCCGATGAAACCACTATTTACAGTCAAGAGTTTTCAGCTCAGTTACATAGAATGCTTCAGCAATTACATTGACAACCAACTAATCCAACCCCTCACTCATCTTCTATTGAAGTATTTATAGAAGTATGAGGAGGTGAGATCTGATGAAAAGATCTCAAATACAATTAATGCAGAATTAATGTCTTCCTGGCCCTTGGAGGCTCGATGAAGAAATCATATAGGTGTTCCACTGCATTAATGTGTTTACACTTATGAAGTAAGCTCGGAGGGAGCTTTGTTTGACATTTGAGGCTTTGCGTACTATTAGGGTTACTCTGCAAACATTCTGTCATTAAATCTGAGGCAGAAATAACTTCTTTGGCTGCTTCGAGGCATAATATCTGATTTTGTTCAATAAATTCAGCCTCTGATTGAGTGTTTTGAGGCAATAGGTGGCACTGTGGTGGTTGAGGAATCAATTTGCCTCAAAGTATGGCGGTGGAGGCAATATGTCTGATGAACACTTTTAGGTTTTCCTTTTAATCTGTGTTCTGAGTCGGGGATTAGGCTTTTGATAACCGTCTTAGCCGTAATCCCCGCCAATCTGTCCACTAATCTGCTGCTCTGGTTCATTGTTGTCTTCAATATCCGATACTCTTTCTCTGCGTTGATTTTGACGGTATTCTTCAAGTTTTACAGGGATGCGCAGCAACCAAGGCTCATGAAACCTTGTTGATAACATTGTTCTTCACCCTGCGGTCGATCCTCTGGATAAATCGAAAGAACGGGAGTCGTCACCCTCGTC
Organism: Pinus albicaulis; assembly: GCA_034641835.2. Classification (NCBI taxonomy): domain Eukaryota; kingdom Viridiplantae; phylum Streptophyta; class Pinopsida; order Pinales; family Pinaceae; genus Pinus; species Pinus albicaulis. The sequence goes on from CM076569.1 coordinate 901,456,105, forward strand.
TTTCAGATTTTCTTAAAATACGACGAAAGAACCTTAAAACCTGCAAAATACAAACAAAATGAGAAAATCCTGCGTTATATGGACAAATCTGCATTGGAGGGCGTGCGGGAAAACGGAGCAATCGGAGCCGCTGATCGTATTACGATCAACGGTCGGGAGCGTTCTGAAAAGTCAGCGGAGAAAAAAGGGGGACTGTACGATGGAATCGGGATTTTGTATAAGAACCGTCGATCTGCAGAGACCGACGACGGAGATCGGTTTTCGAACGCGCCGGGGGAAGTTAACGGGTGGGCAAGTCCGTTAAAGGTCGAGCAGATGAGGCGATCGGCAACCGTCAGATGGGAGGGCCCAGATCCGACGGTGGAGGTGGATCCCGCTGCAGGGTTATGGTACAATAGATAACGCGCGGGCGAAGCGAACGGACGGTGGTTTTGGAATAGGGAGGAGGACACGTGTCGGCCGACGTATGGAATCGCTGGCCGACGGGTTAAAACCGCCACCCAACGAAAAGTGGTGCGGGATGAAAACCACGGTTTCATGAAAAAGGGCGCGAGGGAGAGGGGTCCACCAGGTGGGGCTCGCTCCGCTCCATCGGATCTGGGGAGCAGATCGACGGCTGGGAAGGACTTTGGGCAATAAAACATGAGATTTAATATTTCACGCCAAAACCTTATAAAAGATGGGTTTTCGAATGTTTTAAAGGAAAAAGGACGGATAGGAGATTACATTTTGGTTTAGCGCCTCAGGACCTGAGGGGTTGGTCCTGGCGCTCAGGCATGTGGAGGAAGAAAAGGCAGGGGGCTTAGCCTGAGGGGCCTAAGCCTAACGCATAGAAACATGTGTTTTCTATGGTTCTCCAAAGAATTTCAAAAAGGAAATATAATTCCGATAAGGTTAAAAAATGGGTTTTTAACCTTGGGAAATGAGATTAATGAAGGGATAAGGAATAACATATGGTTTCGTGGGGTTCTTATGAATAAAAGGAAATTGGAGGATGAAGGTAAGATGGAAGCAAGGGAGGGGAGAGGAAAAGGGATGCAGCAGTTTTTGACTTGGATTTTCATGGAATATCAGAGGCTGGGAGGAGGACAGGTATGAAGAACTAATCAGCGGTTTATGGTTTCACCAAAAGACTTCAAGCACCAACAACTTCAGGACTGAATTTGTTTCTTGAAGGCTGCAAACAATATTTAGCCACCAGCTGATATAATGGAAAAATATGGGTGGCTAACAGTGGCTCCACTTGGGGATGGTGCCTTCTTGAAGGCATCAAGAATTCAGACTTGATTTCTCTGGGATGCTGACTGGTGCCTGACTCATTGCTTGCTCTTGCTTTTCTTTGACAAATAATATCAGTCATGAGAGAAAAATGAATTTCATCAATACAGTTTCTACCTACTCCAACCCTACTGATCTAACATTTTTTCTTCATCAGAGTGCACTTGGATTGGCAAACTCTTTACACAACATTTTATTCTTTTGAAAGCAGGAAATCTAATCTATTTCTACTCCTTATTTCTCCCTGAACTCAGATTAAACAGTTGAGCTCAGATATTTCTCTACCTAGTCTACTGTCTGTTGGGATTAAACAGTCCAACAAACTTTCATTCTCTAAATTCTACAACAAAAATTTAAAAATAGTCAAGTCAAGATTGAGTTGTTTGACTTGCTATGATCTATGGCATAAGAACAAGCTGCACATAGATTATTATTTTGCAGAAATTTAACATCAAAAATTGAAGGCTTAAGATCTGAAAGCTTCTTATTATGGCCTTCTTTCTTCTTTTCATAGCTCTGATTTTTCTTTTTTCTGTGAGCTATCTTTGCCTTTCTTCTGGTTCAAGTTTTGAGCGGATTAGAACCAGGTCTTCATATCTCTAGACTCAATAAAAAACAATTTTGAGTCATCTCTCTTTGGAAACTTTGGTTCAGATTTTGAGTTTGTTTGAACCTTCATTTCTATCCTAATCTATCTACCGATAAGCCAAGATTAAACAGTTTGGAAAATCAAATTCCCTACCCTACCAGCAGACAATTGAAAAGCTAGCCAGTCAAGATTAAACTGTTTGACTAACTAGAAGTGTGTTTTCAGGAGTGGCATTTGAGCTTGCACACTTTCAGATTTATTTCTCTTTTTGGCATGGGGCTGTGCCTTTCTTGTTTTGTCAATCTGCCCTCTTTTCATTTTTTCTCTGTTTTTGTATTTTTTGATTTTTCACAATTTTGAATGCAATGGTGGATGAAATATTCACAATGGAAAAAGAAAAATAAAAAGGCTGCAAAACACAAAATGGTTTTAAGAAAGGTAATGCTTAAGCATCCTGCCATTGACAAGACCCCCAAACAATTCTGTTCCATTCAGCTCTTGTAAGAAGAATGCATTGTTTCCAGCAACTGAATGAATAGAGTAAGGGCCAAGCCATAGATTGTCAAATTTACCATGCTTTCCCTTGTCTTCCCTCTTTGAGTCCCACTTTAAAACTTTGTCTCCAACCTTGAAACTGCTGGCCTTTGTTCTTCTATCAAATATCTTCTTGATATTGTCTTGCTTCTGCAATGCTTTATTATACACTTCCTCTCTGGTTTGCTGAAGATGAATGGTCTGATTTATCCTTCTGATTATGTCATTTTCTTCAGTCTACAACTCTTGAATTAACTTCATAACTGGTACACCGAGGCTGTTAGGAAAAATTGCATCTGTACCATACACAAGCTGGAAGGGTGACATACCAATGGATTTCTTCAATGTTAATCTGTCAGCCCAAAGTGCATGGATGAGCTTTGTGTGTCAAGACTTCTTGTTGTCCTCTAACAGTTTCTTTATTATATTCACTAAGCTTTTGTTGGAAGATTCTGCAAGTCCATTACCTTGAGGGTAATAGGCTGTGGAGTGTCCCAATGTTATCTGGTACTTGTGACAGAATTCCACCATTTTCTTTGATCCAAATGTTGCTGCATTATCTGTGATGATCTTGGTAGGACAGCCAAATCTGGAAATAATATTGGTTTCTATGAATTTTATGATAACCGAATCATTGGCCTGCCTACAAGGAATGGCTTCTATCCACTTAGTGAAATAGTCTGTGGCGGTAAGAATCCACCTATGCTGGGCAGAGGATGGTGGATGAATCTCTCCTATGAAGTCAAGACCCCACCGTTGAAAAGGAGCTTCAACAGTGATTGGATGCAGAGGAAGGGGTAATAATTTTCTCTTGCCCTCAAACAATTGGCATTTATGGCAAGTAGTTGTCATTTTGTGAACATCAGGAAAAAGGGTGGGCCAATAGAAACCAGCCCTCAAAATTTTGTTGGCTGTTGACTTCCAGTACAAATGGCCTCCACACTCTCCTTCATGGAACTCCCGCTTAATTTTTTCTGCATCAAACTCAGGCAAACATTTAAGCAATATACCACTTGCATTTTTCCAATAAAGACATTTATCAATAATGCAATAGTTTACAGCCTTTAACTTTAGGAATCTTGCCTTTGTTTTGGATAAACCAGGAGGTGTATTCAGATTAAGCAAAACATAAACAATATCAGCGTACCAAGGAGAATTCATAAAATGATCTTCAACAATAGGAGTTGAGAGTTCTTCTTGGTTATCTAAAGCATCGATCATATTAATATCAAGAAGTTCACAATTTGATTCAGCCATTAATTTAGCTAGACCTTGGCCTTTGATGAGCTTAGTGGGTTTTATTTCTAAATCATATTCAAGAATTACTGCATCCACTTACCTCTTTTACCATCTGGATCCTAGGTTAGAATGTCTTTTACAACCGAATTTGGGACAAAGGCAATGACGTGTGAGTGAAGGATGTATACTCTGAAGTCTTTCAATGCTTTAACCAAAGCAAAAGCTTGCTTTTCCATAATGTTATACTTCAAAGGGGCATCCCTCAATGCCTTGCTAAAGAATGCAATAGGTTGCTCTTGTCCTTGTGGATTTTTTTGTAAAAGGACAACAGCAATAGTATGTTCTGATGCAAATGAGAAGATATAAAAATATTTTGAAAAATCAGGGCTTATGAGAACCGGTGTTTTGGTTAATGCTTGTTTCACCAGCTCAAAAGATGTCTTTGCTTCCAAGGTCCATTTTATCCCTTGCTCCTTCTTCAACATGTTTGTGATATTTCTAAGGAGCTCTGCCAAGTTAGGGATGAACCTTCTCAAAAATTTAATCTTTCCAATGAAAGACTGCAACTCCTTGATATTTCGAGGATGAGAGATTTGCAATATAGCCTCAATCCTCTTTGGATCTATCTTTATACCCTCCTCTGAAATAATGTGTCCAAGAAGCTTACCTTCTTGGAGACCAAATAGTGTCTTCTTAGGGTTCAAAGATATTCCAAACCTTCTGCACTTCTCAAAAAAATTTCTTAAATGTTCTAAATGTTCTTCATCTGTTTTTGAAAACACAGTTACATCATCAAGATAGATAATGATGAAGAAGCCCAATTCTTCCGAGAATGCTATGTCCATGGCTCTCTGAAAGGTTGCTCCAGCATTCATTAGACCAAAAGGCATTTTCACATACATGAAAGTGCCCCATGGTGTAGTAAACGCCGTCTTTAATTGATCATCAGGGTGGACTAAGACTTGGTTATACCCTGAAAAGCCATCTAGCAAAGAAATTCTTTTAGACCCCACCACCCTTTGCAAAATGTGATCCATCTTAGGTAAAGGGTAGTTGTCTTTCAATGAAGCTTTGTTTAAATTTCTGAAGTCTATACAAAGCCTGATTTCTCCAGTCTTCTTCCTAACAGACACCAGATTAGATACCCACTCAGAATATCTAATAGGGACAATAATACCAGCATTGTGCATCTTCATGATTTCCTTCTTAACCAATGGCAACTGGACAGGGTTTATTCTGCGCAGTTTCTGTTTGAATGGTTTTTGGTTCTCTTTAAGAGGAATTTTGTGCTATATTATTTCAGTGTCATAGGATTTAAGATCTTCATAACTCCACGCAAAAACATCAGAAAACTCTTTGAATAGCTCTATGTATTTGAGTTTAATGTGAGCTGGAAAAGTTTTGGACAGTTTGATCATTTTCGGTTTTTCCTCACTGCCTATATTGCACTCCTCTACTTCAGTCTCTACAGGTTCTAGTTTTGGTTTATTGGCCACATCGTTAAAATCAAACAATTCTTCTAGAGGGGCCAAACCCTTGGGCAAACTATCATCCTTAGAATGCAGAGTTTCCAATTCCTCTGTTTCAGATTTTGCACTCCATTCTGTTTGATTTGTAAGTTTGCTAGTTTGAAGGTTAATGTCTATAAGCTCAGGAGACAGTTCTTCTTCACCAAGAAAATTTTATTCACTGCAATCTGTATCATAATCTGAATCTGAACTATGGAGTTCAAATTCATTTCTGAATTGCATGAAGTCTTCTATTTGTTTATCTCCGTCAAACACCTGCCAATATTTCTTATTATCCGGGACAGCTGGTCTGAATTTTATCTGAGATGTGTTATCATATAGCATTGGGCAGGTTCTAGCAGCAAAGGCTAAATTGTGGGCTGCAATATTTCTTTTCCTTGGGACAAAAGTCAGGTTGGACTCCTCAAATGTTTTCAAAAGATCCATGACATCATTTTGGTAGGCCCTAAGTCTGGGGTGATTTGCATTATACTCCCCATTAACTTGCCTAATGATTAATTCGGAATCGCCATATACATTGATTCTCTTGGCACCTAACTTTTTCAGTAAATGTAAGCCTAAGAGCAGGGATTCGTACTCCGCTATGTTGTTGGAACACTGAAAGTTTAATTTACATGAAATACATTATGTATGATTGTTTTCAGTGTTAGTGATCCAGACACCTGCACCAGCATTCGTTCTGGTGCATGACCCATCAAAATACATAGTCCAGAGAGGAACATTTTCAGTTTTATTATTTTGGTGTATCTCCTTTATATAATTTGATTCCTCAGGTTTTTCATCGGGCTGAGGATCGTCTTCTTGACTGTCAAGTTTTAAGTTTAATGGATTGATGACTTGCAGTTCAAGACCTGTGTTTAGTTTGCTAGGATTTTTAGACACAATAGATTGTTTCGGCAGTTCAGCGTTGTGTTCCTCCTCCTCCGTTTCAGCCATTGATTCTGTTGAAATGATTTGTTCTGTAAGTGTTTCATCATTAAACATGATAAAAGAATCAAGGCTCGTGCTTACAGCGTACAAAGGAGAGTTTTGAGGCTGGTCTTGACTTGTCACTATGTACTGCATGTGGGTTTCCCCGTAAAGTCTTCTAGTCTGATTAAAAACAGGGATAGTCGCATAGGTCATGTCCATTTGCATAGTTCCCTGTAACTTAGCCCCCCAAGATCTTGATAAAAGAATTCCGTACTTTGGGGGTACATTAGCCACGACAACATCCATGACCAAACATTTGGCTGGAATCTGGGCTAAGTTAACACAGAGATCTTTTATCAATCCTAGACATTTAACTCTGCTTGAGTCAAAGGAGTACAAGTCTTTGTAAGGTCTGGTAATTTCAAGACCCAGGCTTTCCATTACAGCTTTTGGCATTAAATTATGGGAAGCGCCTGATTCATGCATAGCATTGTGCAGAATTTTATCATGAATGTTTAAGCTTACGTAAAAGGGAGGGACAGGACCCTCTTGAAACTTTCCTTCAATCTTTGGACCAAAAATAAGCTCTAGTTGGTCATCATTAAGATTGAGTGTATCTTCATTATCTTCTAAGTTCAAAGCCTTCAAAATTTTGGACCTATATACATGTTGGGAAGCTAACTCAGTCAAAGGAACAGAAATTTTGATCTTTGAGATTTCCTGTTCCAGGCTGAAAAGGTTTTGACTCTTTAAAGCATTGATTTCAGCTTTGTTTACTGCCACTTTATCAACAATAATAGCTTGCTGATTTGTTTTATCTACAGTTGGAAAAGTTGTTTTACCAGGAGTACTAGCCGAGGTGTTAGTACTGCTAATGTTTGCACTCTGTTTTTCAATATTCTAAGTGTCTTTCTCTTTACCACTACCAGAATTAATAGCCATTGTTTTATCTTTTTGTTTGATTGTCTTCGACTGGGTTGCAGTGTTGTTTTGAGAAGGTTTGTCAGAGGTTTTATTGTCGGGGATTTGTTGATTAGATTTGCTTCTGAGTTCGTATTCCTTTGAAGGTTCTATGACAGCGTTTTCCATGTTCTGATAATAATTTTCATTATCATCCCTTTTGTCATCGTAAGGTGTGTAAAGACCTTGTTTTTTATCGTAATGAACTTCGAAGCTATCATCATCTACCCCAAATAAGTTTATATCATCCTCCTCTGTTATTTGTTCTGTTTGCTCAACCTCACTTAAAAAGTTTTGATGAAAGGGAGGAGTGATGTGTTGATCATCTTCCCGGGGTCTATTTGGAGGCTGATTTCTTCTAATATTCTGATTCTGGCTTTGGTTTCTGTTTTGAGGAGTGTTTTGATTTAGACTTGCTTGTGCTCTCTCGAGGATGCTCATTTTATTCATCATTTCTTCCATCATTCTTTCCATCTTCGAGCTTGAAGTAGAAGGGGTGGATTCCTCTCTAAAGGATACTCTCTTTTCAGCTTTCATCCTTGCTCTCTTCTCCATTAAGTTTACTTCCACAGAAAGGGCACCTCTTTGCATATCTTCCAAGGTTGCAAAGACTCTTTCTCTGAGTGAATATGTCATGTCAGGATCAAACCCTTCAGGAAATTTGTTTAAAGCTGAGCCCTGAGGAGGTTTTAGTTCAGGGGAGAGTGCATTATACACACTGTTAAATCTGGTACAATAAGCTTGTACACTTTCCCCAGGGTTCCTATGGAGATTGTTATAGTCGGCAAGGACTTGGAGAGGATTCTTCCTTACTTCCCATTTGTTTAAGAATATTTGATGGAAGCCTTGGAGATCATTAATACTGTGGGGGGCTAAACCTTTGAACCATTTTCTTGCTTCTCCCCCCAAACTTTGAGCAAATAGTCTAAGTTTGACAGAATCATCATCAATTTCATTTCTGTCAAAGTAGTCATTCATCTTGTCCACATGTTGAGATGTTGTTATAGTATTGCTAGCATCATACAATGGAATTTTGGACTGATAGTCCTGTGGAAGATTGACTAATGGTACAGGAAGGACTAAGGGAGCATACCATGTTGCCATGGCAGGAGGTGGAGGTGGATTTACAGAAGGGAAAGTGGGCTGAGGTGAAGTGGTTTGAACAGTGGATGTAGGGTGAGTAGAAGTGGATGGACCAGGAGTAGACCGTTGAGATGATCTTGGATGAGAGACACCTAAATTGTGAAGGAAATGTAAATCAGGAGGTGTTGTTTCCCTGCTACCAGGATGTTCACTTGTTTCAGGAGATGAAAGTGAAGATTCAGAGTCTAACTGGATTATATCATCAAAAATGACCTAGTCCCTAAAATGATTCACTAAGTCACCTTGTGATTGTTGCGTGAGCCGAAAGATTTTCAAAGACCGTAATTAAGCTCTCAAGGGTGATCTCGAAACAAGCTAATAATTTAACTTTCAGGGAGACACTTCCTAAAGGATAGCTTTCTCGGATTATCAACTATCTCTTTGGGTTAGGTCTAGATGGGCTCTAGTGTGAATCTTTTTAGAAGCCACTATGCTATGTTGTTTAGACTCCAAATAAACAAGCGCTTTTGAAAAGTTCAACCAGATATGACAATCTTGGAGAGGTTAACTAATCTATTTTCACAATTTTAATCCTACAGCCTCTTTAACTTGGTTTGAAGGGTGTTGTAACAATGAGGGTTCTTCTGCTGAGTCTACAGGTCTCTGTTTGTGATTGTGGAGTCGCCAAGTGGAAAGTCTAGAGTAAGTTATTAAAGGGCACATCGTCCACCCGGGCAGTTGTTTCCAGAAACCTCCCTTTTTCAAGGATATCTCAAAAACACAATCAAATCTTACCAGTAGATTGACCGGGTGGTATTCACCGTATATGTCACTCAAAAGAGAGATGAGATCCTGAGGCTACCTCGGCCCTTTTCCTGCACTCTTTTCTTGAGAGGTGAGAGTAAAACATACATAAAAAATGTAAACAAGATATCAAAAAGTAGTGTCTAAAATATTTTTTGGTATTTTCTCCAATTGTTTTTATTTATGGTTTAGAAGAATGTCCTAACTTTGCCTCAAAACTTAGCTACTGCTATATGTAAACAAAGACATAGCCTATCCTTATGGCTAAGCTTGCAGTAATTTTCTAAGGTTAGATAAAAACTTAAAATAATCCCGTGGTTGACCTAGTTTGTCACCGATTCAGCAGGAGTTTTATCTTAATTACCATTTCTTGGGTCGTGCTTGAAAGGCCGCTTTTTACTCTCAAGGTTTTAGTGAGGTTTCTCTGCAAGCAGTTCCCCACGAGTCGCCGTAAATTTTAGGTCTCTCGTGGCTCTAGTTGGTTAATAAGGAAATTGCTTTATGAACCAAATCTCTCGATGTCGTGAGGATTATCTTTAAATGAAAATGATTCGGGGTTCCTTCCCTAGTGGAGTCACCAGTAAATGTTAGGTCTCTCATTGTAATAAGCAAGATTGGCAAAGTCCGATCACAGTGAGTTAACATCATTTCAACCAACTTTGGGATTCTAGGATCTAGCTCCTTCCGATCCTGAGAGGGATTCTCTCCAATATGTACAAAGATGGATATTGTCTTTGAAAGCTTAGGGTAATGACATATTAGGCTAGTTATGAGGTCTCAAGGGTTTGGGTTTTCGTCTTTTCGATGATTGAACATAATTGTTGTCTGAGGCAGTAAAGATCTATATGCAAATAGGTTTAAAGGTGAGAAGTTGCAAGCAAAAGAGTAAGCTTCGGGATTCAGTTAGTAAGAAAGATGATGGCAAGTTTTTAATCCATCGCTATGTGAGTCATAAGAGGATTTAATTGACATCTCAGTTCAAGAGTGATCTATGGGGAAATTCATCTATGCATACAAGGATCTCTTTGTAAAGTTTGATTTATGGGAATGAAATGATACAATAAGAAAGTGTGAAATGATGACATGCGTAACAAAGAGTTACAACTTTCGAGATCCTGTAAGTACTTTCAAACTAGCCAAACCTTTGACTAAGCCACTTGAGAGAAAGCATCATAGAAGCAAACTAGATCCGGTAAGTACTTTCAAACCATCCACCCTTTGATACACTTCCACAGAATACATATAAAAACAAAGGGAAACCTGATAGGCAACTTTTTGGAGTAGAAACTAGAGGGTTTAGGGCTCACTCATATCCTCTCCTAGCTCTTCTTTATCTAATTACTTACCAAGACAATCACTGTAGATAACATAGTAATGGCCTAAGATCCTAAGTAAGTATTTTGAAACTAGTTAGGCTTTTTGACACATCCTAAGTGAAACAATCAAAAAGTTTAGCAAACAAGAAAAGGACCTTAGTGGCTAACCTTTTGATTTCCTCATAATTCATTCCCTTACACAACATATATTAAAAGTAATATTTAAAAATAACGATCTCGTACCGTAACAAAAGGATGAGGGAACGCCAAAGCATCCGTGTACTTAGACCTAATTAAATCATTTTCAAATAACACAGCTTGAAAGAAAAACATTTAGATAAATATTTCTGCATCGCAGAAGCTTTACCGATATACGTAGGTCCCCACCCTGCTTTAAAAACCGTTTCTGACAAATGGAAATGAAACAAATCTGAAAATGTAAACACAAATACAAGTTACGCGTGAGAATAACATCACCATCAAGAGAGAGACCGAGATCCCAAAAATCAGCTTGTATTGATGCTTCAAACCGGTTACAATCTTCAAATCCAATGTTTTAATCCATCTCTCCTCACAACTCTATACCATCTCGAGCTACAAGCAGTAGCTACAAGAGCCGATGATCCACTATTTACAGCCAAGAGTTTTCTAGCTCCCGCTACATAGAATGCTTCAGCAAAGAATTACATTGACAACCAACTAATCCAACCTCACTCATCTCTCGTCGAAGTATTTATAGAAGGATGAGGAGTGTGAGATCTCGATAAAAAGATCTCAAGTACAATTACATGCATTGAAGACTTCTCGGCCCTTTCGAGAGGCTCCGAGGGAGAAATTTACAGTGGATCACTACATTAATCATAGGTTTAAACTTATGAAGTAAGCTCTGAGGGAGCTTTGTTTGACATTTGAGGCTCGCAGTATCGCTAGGCGTTACTTTCCGCACACATTTTGTCATTAATTTTGAGGCGCGAATAACTTCTCTTTGGTCAGTTGAGGTAAAAATATCCGATTTAGTTCAATAAATTCACCGATTGAGCATTTTGAAGCAATAGTGGCACCATAGTTGGTTGAGGAATCAATTTGCCCTCAAAGTATGGTGGTGGAGGCAATATGTTCGATGAACACTTTAGGTTTTCTTTTAACTCCAGTGTTTTAGATTGGGGATTAGGCTTTTGATATCTGCCTTAGCTCTAATCCCCATAAAACTGCTCCTCGATCTTCATCTCATGTAGCTATGTCTTCAAAAACTCGATACTCTTTAACCGCTCTCTTTGAATAAAACAATGTCTTGTAACGATGTGCGTAGTAGCGTTAGGCTCTTTTAGGTTATCAATGCTCATGAAACATCGATAAATCATTTGACACAGAGCCCGTGAATGGTTCTTTTAGTATAGCTCGAAGGCATCAGAACACGTCTTTTCCCAACCCCTGTCGTCCTCTCCTTTTCATTCTATAATGGAAAACCATTAAAACACTGGCAAAACACAAAACAGCTTAAGAAATCCCTACGAAATAGGCTTAAACTCGCCTTTCCAGATGGTAGGGGAGGAGCGTAGACGCTCTGACAAAAAATATCTAACTATGGAGATTGGCGTAGCAATGGTGCAAAAGGAGAGCCGGGAGAAGAAATAAGGTGGTGGTTTTTGACTCGCTTCTTGATTCGGAGCACAGTGGACGGTCCAGCATCTAATCGGAGGAGCGCAATCGGGGTGAAACAAAAACGCATGTGATTGAAACATTGCGATGCGATGATATGCAGACCGTTGGATCAAAAGGATTAGATCAACTCACGATTGAATTGGGATCGACTATCTGAGGTAAGGGTAGGAGCATGCGATTGAGTTTTTGCGATTGTGTGATGGGAGCCATTGATACAGTGGGCCGTTGGATCGTGCGGACAGTATCAACGGTCGTGATAAGGCCTGAGGATCGCGAATCGGGGAGAGATCGGAAGGAAGGTGACTTGCGATCAATCGCATCGCAATCATTTTGCAATGGACCGACTCTGAGGATGCACATAACAAGTTGCGATGTACTCTAAGCGTGGCATGCGTATTAAGCGATGACCGTTTGATCTGCCGTGTGATCAACCCGTGGAGTATGAAACAGGGGAAACACTTTTATACACACGAAACCAATTTTTTACAATATTTCAAGGTTTTAAATGGATTTGGGGGTTTCCTACTAGCTTTTAAAAATAGTTTTGGAAACCATGTCAAGAGGATTTTTTTCATGAATGGAAGTGGGGAAAACTTATGAAAAGTAGAGGAATAATACGGAGAAAAAAAGGGGGAGAAAATGAAGGTTAGCTATGAGTGGGAGAAAGGGGAAAAATGATGGTTTCTTTCAAAGATTTTCTATAGGAATCTAAAGTGAATTAAGAGAGGAACAAAGAATAAGAGGATTTTGGACAGAGGCATGAGGCCTAGTAAGGAGTCTTCAAGAGCCAACAAATTTTTAGTGATAAAATTTGTTCCTTGGAGGATCAAAAAGATTTAGCCACCTTTTGGTATAACAAAATATTGCTGGTGTGCTCAGCGTCTCCCATGACCCCTCCCCTCTACTACTCGTGCCTCTACCCACCCTCAACAAGAACCTCCTCCCCGTCGTGACATCTTCTACTGCAAAGGGGGGAAATCTTGCAAGAAGGCAACTAAAGACAAGGTTGCCCCGACATGACCCCCTGGCTCCTCCCTAACCTCAAAAGCGACTCGCAACCTTGTGCTTTTGTGTGATGTTGTCAGCCATGCCACTCATCATTGTCCCGAATTCCCTCATATCAAGCCCATGGTTAATGTTGTGTTCCCGAGTCTACGTCGTCCCCGAAGCCTTTGTTTCTTCCTCGAATGCACCCAAGTAATCCCCAAAACTATGCACAAAAATCACCTTGCATTTTGTGTGATTTCCGTGTCACTAAAATCACCTTTGTCCCTCGCTCTTGAAATCAAGCATCGTCTCCTCTTTGGAAGCAAAGCCTCATGATTCAGAGGTCAAGCGCAATGACTTCACTTCTCCCTTGTTTGTGAGTTGTGCTTCAATAGAACCAGCAGGACCCTGCCTACTCCCATTGACATTCCCCTCCCGATGTTGAAATGTAAGGGTTTTCGGGGCAACATTTTATACCTATCATCATCCATGAGACCCCTCGTTGGAAATCCCCCTTGAGACTTCCCTCCTCGTTTCACTTGGATCCTCCCTTCAAAGATCACCCTAGGCTCAACATCTGCGAGATCCTTATCTACTTACATTTCGTCAGCGCCTCTATGATGTTGCACATGTGAGCCTTTTCTTCACATGATGATGAGTCAGGTAGCTCCACCGCGTCAGTGGTCTTCCTTCCTCTAGTCACCCCATCTTCCATTCCGATGAAGACATTATGGAAACGTGATGACCGCACCGTGACTTTCCATGGGATGATATGCACCCACTATGCGTACTTCCTCCCGCAACAAATCCCAGTGACCAATATGTTGTGGAAATTCAAATACTTCATTCCTGATGAAGTCGATTGGTTTAGAAAATCCCGTCCCCGCACTCGATGATTTTGAAGAAGGACATATGGCCAATATCTCTCCTACCACTAAAATTGACATTTCCGACAAAACAAGGATAAGAAAACATCACTCTTGGGCGCCCAATGCACCCCGGAAGAAATTGGAAGCTTTACATCAAGCTATTCAAGGAATTCCGCGATGTTTTCTGCTTGGTCCTATTAAAAATGCTCAGACTTTCCTGATCCTCGCCATTGTCGAACACCATATAGATACATGGTCCAATGCCAATCTTGTCCATTAGAAGTTGAGACCCATTAATCCCTTCCGTACTTGTAGAAGTCGCCAAAGCCGTAAATCGATAAGCTCAAGCAAAAGTCGATTTTATTTATCCTGATTGAATACACCACTTGGGTGTCCAATCCAGCTCATGTTCTCAAGAAACAAGGCACCATCTATGTCTTGCACCGACTTTCGCAACCCTCAACAAATGCTTGTCCCAAAGAAAACTTCCTCACTACCATTCATTGAACAAATCATCGATGAGTGTGCGAGGCACAAGGTTCTATCCTTCATGGATGGCTTGTCAAATCAAAGCCAGATTGTTATCCGTCATGGTTGATCATCTTAAGTACTTCTGCTCATTAGTCAGTGAGAGCTAACCTTTTGACTATAGGGTCATGTCGTTCACCTTAAGAACACCGAAGCCACTTTTTCAATGGGCCATGTCTTACTTTTTCCATAGACCTCGGCTCATATTATCCTTGCTTATTTAGATGACCTCACTCGCACATTCTAAACATCGGCGCAACACCTCCATGATCTCGCGTACCATCTTTCTCTCGATGTTTCAAGTATAATATCTACCCTCGAACCCATCGAACATGTGTCTTTTTTGTTCTCTCTCAACCGTTTTGTAGCTTCATTATGTATAAAGATGGTATAACACTTGATCCCTCGAAAGTTCAAGCCATCGTTGAGCTCTCCTATTCCCTCTATACTTTACGCCAAGCTTACAAAGCCTCCAAGGCAAAGCTAATTTCCTTCCTGGAACGGTTCATAATTCGAGATTATGCCACAACTCATGCACATGGGTTCCTTTTAGAATCCTCAAATCTAACATTCCATTTGTGGGTGGGATGACTCATGCTCAAGAGTCTTTTGATGCCCCGAAACATGTCTCCTCACGATCCGCTCCCTCGATCCCTCCCCCGACTTTGATAGGGATTTCATCCCTCATGCTACACTTACCTCTCCACCCATTCTGTGCCGGAGTCCCTTATTAAAGCAAGATGATGAACGCGAATTGAGTATGTTATCTATTATGTTAGTAAGAACCTTCTAGGCACCCCTATATCCTACTCACATGAAGAGAAATTAGCACTAGTTGTCATGTTCTCATCCAAAACTTCGTACTGACATCCCTCATGTAGTTCCGCCAAGGTCGTGACTAATTCCAACCCTATAGTCTTCCTATTGAGCTCGCCGGATCATCACTGGGAGTATGCCCATTGATCGCTATCCTCCGCAGAATTCAATCTTCGAATTTTTCACACTCAAAAGTAAGAAAGTGTTTAGCCCCTACTTTAACTCATTTCTCTTAATTGACCTATTAGTACGCTATGGGATCCTCCGCTACTGACAATTTCGAGGAATATTTTTTTTCCATTACCAAATACATGATGCTTGGTATGGTGACATCCTCACTTATTTGCGTAACCCAAAAGTTCACCCCTCCATCTTGATCCCCCTGCAATAGCCTTCTTATTGAGTGACGAATCTTTTATCATCACAAGTGTAGATACATATCTTCATCGTTGTCTCATGCCGTGAAGCGAAGCGTCTAGACAAGTCCTCACGTGTCGCGCGTATAGCGCGCTTTGTGGTGGGCCACCTCTCCGGTCTCACCATCACCCTGAAAAATCCTTGTGGCCTGGTATTGCCTTTTCTTTTGTAGATTGACATGAAGTAGTCAAACAGCTCATTCCCAATTGCTAACGCTGTACTAAGGCTGAGAGCCCCTCCACTTCTTCTTCATCATGTCATCTTAGCCGGTCCCTTTTGTAAGTGGGCCATAGAATTTATGGAGTGTCGACCCTCATCTACCGGGTAACCACAAGTATATCATCGTGGCGGTTGAATATTTCTACAAAATGGGCCGAGGCCATGCCAACGCTTAACGAAACACTGAGCAGCCTACTACAACCCTCTCTTTTTTCTTTAACCAGGTGTTATCACTCAATTCGGAGTTCTAAAACACTTGGTTTTTTGACCATAGCCAAAATTTTGAAGATGAGATATAAGGCTGAGCCTCTCCCTCGTTGGGCTTTTCGAGCACCAATATTCATCCTCCTATTACCTCCCAAGGTAATGCTGCCTAGAAGAAGTCAAAAAAATCTTCAAAACCATAGCTTCAATGGACGGTGGGATAAGCACGGGTACCAACCGGAACCTTATGATATTCCCGATTATGGGCCTATAGAAATTTTTGTTAAACTTCCAGCATCGGGTTTACTCCTTTCCACCTTATTGTTGGAGAGGGAGGTAGTTTTACCGATCGAGCATGAAATCCCTTCTTCTTCTATCTAGCTGCACGAACTTCTCCCCGACACCCAACCTCTTAGAACAACGACTTATCATGCCTTATCACACTTTCCAATACCGTCGTGTTGCATTGCAAACCATCGAAGTGGCTAAGAATGCACCAAAACTCAGCATGACCGAAAGTCCCACCCTCGTACTTTTCACAAAGGGTGATCTCAAAGCTTCGTGTAGTGACCAGTGACCTTGATGTCCCTCTTTGTCATGGGAAGTTTGACTCATTATGTCTAGGCCCCTTACATCATTAGTAAGAGATTTAGTGTAAAGGGGCATAGCATCTTAAAGTGATTTCGAAGGCCACCTCCTTCCTAATCCTCGTAATGCACTCTCATCTTAAGAAATATTACTCTTTAGCATTTCTTCCCAAATGCATGTTCTATTTCTTTTTAGATAGCTTTCGCTTTCATGATTTTTTATTTATTTTTATCCTTCACTAAGGACACATTTTTTCCACGAAGGGTCACTTCATCACCCCTCAAAATCGAATTTCTTCACTTGCAACACTTGTAATTGGGGCACCACATTGCCTTCATACTTGTCCATGCTCGTGTCGATTTTCTTCATGAGTAACCATCTCGTACTCATGTTTTTATGGTACCCATCAGGCTTGTTCTGTGTGGAAACATCATCGACATGCCCTTGTTTAGAGCATCCGGGTTGAGTCATCATCGCATCCATGGAGTCTATCTCGAGTCCCTTAGTATCTTGCTATAGTCCTCCATCCTTCATTTATTTTTTCCTCTCTCATGTCACATATTTTCGCCTTCAGTCATACTATCCTCTATCCCCTACGGTGTCGAGTCAGTAGCTGCCAGGTCATTCATGCCCTTTATGATCTAAGAAGGGAAGTCATTAGTCCACTACTCAATACCCCCCATTCCACCATCATCCCTGGTGTCAGTCTATCAGTCTCTCTACTATTATCCCTCATGCCTTAGTTGAGGATCCCTTATTGCCTCACCTATGGCAGACCTCCTTCTGTTGACATCATCTTATTCCTTCCAGAAGATAGGTCTAGAGGGTGGTGTAACTTGGTTCCAGCTTCCACTCTTGTTCGGTGCCTCAGATCAAGCAAAGGGACTCTTTATTTCCCTTTGACTTGATTGTTTCTCATCTCCAACTGCTTATGGCATGATCGAGATCCGTATACTTGATGGTTTAGTGATGCAGTAGATTGTACTGGTGATTCCCCAGTATGTGTGAGATGCTTCAGACCTCATCAGGGGGTGGCCCTTTAGGTAGACCCCCACATGCCTGAATGATCTCTCTACTAAAACCTTGGATGCAGCTCCATAGATTTGATGGTTTCGGCCTTAGCCGCTTATAGCGCCTCTTTAGTATGAATGTATCATTCATATTTTCAGAGCCCTTTCTTGTTTTACAAGGCTTCTCTAGTTGTACTTATATCTCATGTACTCAGATATTATTGTATAAGTCCTGGATATTGTCCCAGGCAAAGTATGTATGTGGGATCCATTATCATGTTTTTATCTAGCACATGTTTCTATCAGCATGTCCTATATAGTTCAGTCCCTTCTTTACTGGACACATTATTCTTTGTACTTTGTTATCTCGGCGGGCATAGGTATGCCTCCCCTGCCTCATGTAGAACAGGTACTCACTCGTAAAAGAGACTTGTTGCACCTGTAAGTCTCACCTCCCCAAGCTCTTCTCCGCTATCACTTTACTCTACCTTATATTTCTCTCTCTCTGACTCCCCCTTTGATGTTTAGTAATTGAGTTCTTACAACACACTTCGGTCATACGATTAGCTCTTAATGCTCACACGCTGGCGAGCAATCTGTTACACCAATTTTTGGTCATCTAGCCTGTTACTATTAGATGGACCAAAGTACACTATGTAAGAAAAATTTTACCGTATAAAATTGCTTTCACTATGAAAAATAACTTAGTAATCCATACTTTATTAGGTTGTTTATGGTCTAAACAGGAAACTCCATGAGGAATAATTGAATAAATCCTTATTTGTTTGGTTTTCCTCAATGGATAATTAATTAAATAGCAGTTTAATTAATATTCCTAGTCACGTTTAACCCAAAACAAGAAAATTAATCAGATAAACCATGATTTATCTTATTATTTTCTAGGAATAATTATTAAAAACGTAATTTAAATAATATTCCTTGTTAAATTTGACTAAATCATTTATAAATAATTCAAAAAATCACTATTTGTTTAATTATTACTCAACCACATTCTTAAAATAATAAATAAATCATTTATTTATTTATTCTTTACAAATAAATGGATTTGACCAAATTCAAATTCCTTTTCTTTCCAACAAAAATAATAAAATATTCCATAAAAGTTGGATCTAGATTTCGTTAATAATATTTTAATTATTCACCAATATCTAGAATAAATCAATATATTTTTATAAATAGAAGGGATTTTCCATTCATTCACTACCTTTTGTTTCCTAAAGATTGCTCTAGATCTTTACTTTTGGTCTGAATTTGATCCTCCATCACTGTCATATTTTTCTACCTTTTTGCTTGTGAGTTCCCCTTGAGTTCCATTTCTGCCTGGGTTTTCTACACCATCAAGAGAGAGATATATTAGAGCTGAAGTGCTGAGGTCAGACAAGAACCCATCCCATTGAGGGGGAATGTTAACATCTTTTTGTGTTCCTTTCCTAGGTGTCATAAATAAAAAAATTATTTAAACATACTCTTGTCTTGTCTATTGGATGCATGGAGCAACTCTTCCATTTATTTGTTGTTTAATGTCTTTAACTACATAGATCTCGATTCTTGTAGCATTTATTCTGATCACTAATTTAAGATCTAAGGAAATTGATAGCCATCTTTGATGTTAGGGTTGTTTGTTATGCACAGCTAAAGTGAGATTTTTTCGTACGTTTCCGATTAGAGTTCACACTAACACTTGGAACCAAACCAGTGAATGTTATGAGGATCAACCATGTGTTGAATCAAAAGTGTTCACTGCACAACATACGTCCGGACAGATGTTCCCTACACTACAAGGAAATGACCCTTTAGTGGATGTTTTTGAGGAACCCCACAGAAAAATACCCCAGATGTCCGTTTCTAGCAGAGGATCCTAGAGGAGGTTGGTGGGCGGAGGTTTTTGAGAATGTATTTCTTCCGGTGCTCTTATCGACCTAAAATGCACCAGTACGTTCAATATGACAAAACACCGGTGTATTACAAACATTGGCACACTGGACACCGTGCGCTCCGTACACACACACCTGGTGCATTTTATTTTTGTAGAGCACCGGTGATTTACATGTCGACCGCACAGATACCACCCGGTGTGGAGTAAATGAAACACACTGGGGCACCCACAAAACGCGCACACCGGTGGATGGTTAAATAAAAAAATTACGGCAAAAAAATCGCATAAAACATTAGCACACCAGAAACAGTGCACTTCGTACACACCCTCCCGGTGCTTTTAATTCAGCAACTGCACCGGTGCGTGTCATATCGTCAACCTCGGTGCCTCATAAAAAGCGCGCGGAACATAAACGTCCTGGTGCAAAATGACTGAAATGCACTGGGATCCCCGTAAATGCCGCCCACCAGAAAAAGGGTTTAAAACAAACAAAACTAAGACCAAAAAACCACAGAAATCATTGGTTCACCGGGCACCATTATCGGTGCGTCAAATTACTATACAGCCTCGATGCATCGCATCCCCACGCCCTAGTGCATCATAAAAGTGAGCAGAACATAAACATCCTGGGGCAGAATGATGGAAACACACCGGGGTCCCCATAAATTCCGCACACTAGAATAGGGTTAAATAAAAACAAATTACGGCCAAAAAATCGCATAAATCATTGGTTCACCGGACATTGTTACCGGTGCGTCGTGATACTGTAGAGCACCAATGCTTTAGAAATACGCCACCCCGGTGCCTCCTAAAAGAGCGCAAAAATAGAAAGAGCCCGATGTAGCATACAGGAAACGCACCAATACTCTAAAAACCCTGCACACCAGAATAGGGTTAAATAAAAAAAAATTATGGCCAAAAAACTGCAGTAATAATTGGTTCACCGGACACCATTACCGGTGCGTGATGTTACTGTAGAGCACCGGTGCGATATCTTTACGCCACCCCGGTGCCTCCTAAAAGCGTGTGAAAATAGAAAGAGCCCGACGTGGCATACAGGAAACACACCGGTGCTGCAGTAAAAATCCCACGCACTGGAATAGGGTTAAATAAAAAAATTACGCCCAAAAAACCACAAAAATCGTTGGTTCACTAGACACTGTTACCGGTGTCTCGAGTTACTGTAGTGCACCGGTGCATTAAATTTTTCCACTTCGGTGCCTCCTAAATGCGCGCGAAAACAGAAAGCGCCCAGTGTGGCATTAAGACAATGCACCGGTACTCCAGTAAAAACCCTTCACACCGGAACAGGGTTAAATAAAAAAAATTACAGCCAAAAAACTGCATTTTTCATTTTTTAGTGCTACGTAGCCTGGCCACCGACGCAAGTCCTTGCTTGAGCCGCACTGACATCCGTGCTCCCATTACACTTATTGCACGCATTGCTGCTGTACATTGCCACCAATCTCCAGCTTGAATTTTATAAAACAGTGGAAAATTTTTCTCTTTTAAATTGTACAGCCAATATGCCACCTCGATGGGTAAATGCACAGGTATTTTAGCAAATTAGAACCTGAAAAAACCTTAAAATTAACCATTAAAAAAAAAAAAATTGTCGCGCAGTGCGCTCGAGCCGTTCAACTCGCACCGGTTTGCGGTGCTGCCTGTAAATTTACAGGCCGCACTGCACCCGGTGCTGAAGGAGTCCGCACCGGTTCCGCGACAGTGCCTTGAGGCACACACTTTTATTTTAAAATTTTTTAAAAGTGCGGTGCAGTCATTTACCAAGTAGCACCGTTGACAATGTTGAATCGCGACCACCAGGTGCGTTGAAAAAATTATCCGCCCCAGGGCATGTAAGTTTTTCGGTGCACTAGAACCACAAATCTACATTGTCAATGGTTCAGGTTGGTAAATCGGTGCTAAGTGTATCTGCACCGGTTCTGGGGTGGATTCCAAAGGCGCACCGTGTAATTGTAAATTTTATGACAAAGAGCGGTGCGCTTGGATACCTGTCCGCACCGTATGACTATGTACGGTGGCAGGAGGGCGGTGTGCTGATTTAGCTATAAGCCCCAGGGCGTATAGTGAAGTCAGCGCACCGGCCTCCTGACACTGCACTTAGTGAACGGTGTGCTAAAAATATTTTTTGGAGCACCGCTCCCAGTGCTTTTTATATCATTATGTGCACCGGTTCTGATGCGTCTCTGTGGAGGGATGCACCGTTACCGGTGTGTTACTGTGTTTGTGGCGCACTGACTCTTATTTTATTTGTTTTTCAAAAAATATTTATATACGTATATTTGTAAATATATGTGTCATTTAATTAAAAAATTGTGTTTAATATGTCAATCATTCAAAGACGTGAAAGGAGAGAAGAGGAGCAACAACAACAATAATAGGTGGAACAATATAACATGGGTCACCTGTGGGAGGCAAGAGAGAGGGAGAGAGATGCGTACCCTCGCCCTATTAAAGCAGCAAAACAGGGGCTCCTAAGGCAGGTAGGCCTCCTCAAGTTCTATGAGGAGGCTACTTTCATAAAGTCCCATAGTGGTTTTTTGAGACATCTTATCCAAAGGTGGAATGCCTAGCAATAGGCTTTCCGAGTTGGTATCGACCAGTGGTACACGCCCACTAAGGAGGATGTATATTTTATTACAGGGATTTCGAGGAGAGGGGTTGATTTTCCCTCGTTCCCCGAGGTTCCAGCTAGCTGTGTGGTAGGGAGTCAGTTAGTTTACTCCCAGAGATACATTAGACCAGATATATTGTCTCCTTCATATTTTCAGGTCTCCGGAGGGCAGTTACGTATTGGTGCATTTGGTCGTGAGGAGGTCTAGTGTCTCTCACTTATCATTTCGACCATTTCACACAACACTAGTGATGGGCAATGCATTAGTTACCAAATTTTATATTATGTTGATTCTTTACTACAGTAGCCATGACTTGTCAGGTGGTTTGCCATTTTTTTACGGCAGTTCTATATAGCATTAGATAGATTTCGTGCTCATGCACAAGGGAGGGTCAACTTCCCTTTTTCTTCAGATATTTTTTGTTTATTTTTTGAGAGGTTTCTAGAGACGAGACCTTCTTTTCTTCGGCAGCCTCGTAGGCCAATTACTGAGGCACATATGCATATGTGGGGGTAGATGATGCCCAAGAGGGAGGAGACTCTGTTTCCAGCGAGGATATCAGATGATGCACTGGGGTTGCTAGCCAGTGTTTTTGAGCATCCCTTCATTATGGTCCCCTGTCCTTATGCGGGGTTAGATTGGCGAGGGTGTGCCAACATCCTCTTCGCAGATGATGAGTCGCCAGATGA
Organism: Pinus albicaulis; assembly: GCA_034641835.2. Lineage (NCBI taxonomy): Eukaryota > Viridiplantae > Streptophyta > Pinopsida > Pinales > Pinaceae > Pinus > Pinus albicaulis. The sequence continues at coordinate 901,478,871 of CM076569.1, forward strand.
TAGAGGTAATATTGCTGTTTTATTTACATTTATTCTAACATTTTATTTAACTTGTTTTTATTAAATTGTGTAATGAAATTGTCTAATTATTGTTGTGTACTTGTATATATTTTATAGAAATTGGCTCTTATGTTGGCAAGGATCAGATGCCGCCACCAACACCTGATATAGTTGGGGATATTGATGATTGTGCAGAGGGAATGATGCCAGATATTGCCTGCGAGGATCAGCAGGAGACCGGTGCAGATCAGAGACCTGCTCCTGCTGCTGCGTTGGCCTGCGGTCAACGTGTGAGTGATGCTAGATATAGGATGGAGTTGGGTGACCAACTCATTGCATCGTTTGTCGAGGCGGGCATCTGCCCCTCTGATTTCAGAGATATAGATGCCAATGATAGGCTCTTACAGATGTGGAGAGACATGTCGCGTGGCATGTACAGCCTGATGCAGCATGTCGTAGGAGTTACGACAGCTTCTACGTGACTGACGAGGACTGTCGCATGTTACGAGCGAGCCACAACACATTATGGATAGTTTGTGAGGCGCAACATACCATCAACATCTCATGATCGTTCACGGCCTCGCGCCGTGCCATATTTGCATGAGCCTCCAGTAGCATCTACCAGCAGTCATCATGGAGATGAGGCTCGATCATCGGCTGATCCATGACATTTATATTACAGTGGTATATTTTTAACATTATTCAGTTATATATATATATATATATATATATATATATAGATATATATATATATATATATATATATATATATATATATTATATGGTCCATGTATTTTATGTTCATTTTGCAGTTGTACTTAATTTACATGTTGATGATCAGCATTATAATGTGTATGTTGTTAGGTCATGTTAGATATGTTCATTTAATGTGTAGCTTGCAGATATATGTGTATGTGATAGTATGAGATGTATATTTGATGTTTGTGTTGTACCGATGATGTTAATATATAATGTTAATTGTGTTTTGTTAGATGATCATGATCAAGATGATGCAGCTAACGATTTTGAATGTGTTTTTTAGTCAAATATGATGTTTGAACGATTCTTATCATGAACATGATGTTTATTAATTAATTTATAAATACCGAATGATCATAATATTGTAAATTTGTAATATTTGTATTTATAATTGTATTTAAAATTCTAAAATTGTAATTGTAATGATATATATGTAAATTTCTAAAATTTTAATTTTAATTGTAATTGTAATTATAATTGTAATTGTATGTAAAATATTTGTAAAATTTTAATTGTATTAATGTGAAATGAATTTATTAAAATTTTTAAATTTGTAAATTTGTAAATTTTAAATAATTGTAAAATAATAAATATAGAATAATATGATTTATTGTAACATAAGGAAAATTAGAAAATAATGCAATTAAATTCTTGTACTTAATTAGAATTATAATTATTTTATTATGATCTTAGATACAAAAAAAGAATTAATTTATACAGTACGTCATTGTTTTTGAGATTAAGTACATAATACCAAATTATCAAGTCAATTATTGATTTTAACATTAACACAATGCAAATTACCAATTAATTCAAAATACATATTACATTAATATTTCGAAAAACTCATCTTAAAAAAGTATAAATATTGATGAAATAACACATATTGTACCATATCACTCTCGGTTCTCATGATCACCCTCATTATCTTCTAGCTCGCATGGGAAGATAACACTATTGTTCTCAAAAATATGTTTTGATCTAGGGTCATGTGTCAATATGAACCATCAATCCCTATCCAACACATCTGGGTAGAAAAACACCTGGTTGCAGTGTTTAGGGAAAACATAGGGCTCCTTAGCTTCATCCCACATCTTTCTAGAGTTGATACATATCAGCCTACTATCGTGATCTTCCTTTACATTATTTCGATAAAAGGTGTCCCACCACTTGCACCTAAAAATAACACATTGGAAAGAAGAAAAATCCACTTCAATGATCTCTTGTATCTTTCTGACGTAACCTAACGTCCCTCTTACTAGTTGTTGATCACGGTGGCTAGATCGACTAGATTGATTGAACTCGACTTCCACTCCATAGTCTTGTGTGATGTTTCCAGCATCGACATTTTCTATGTGAAAATGGTGTCCATATGCCCACATAGATGGGAAAAAATGCACCTATTATAAAAAAAATTAAAAAATCATATAACTGTCATGTGTCTTGTAAATAATAATCCAACAATTAAAATATTAAATGTAGATGTCTTAATATAAGTTTCAAATTTACATATAAATTATTACCGAGTTGCTGCACCCAATCCCTATGTTTAGCCATCCTCTTCAGCACGCGGGTAATGACCGGTAGCACCGTATTTCTCTCTCACTTGCTCAGAAATCCAACTGTTGGGGCATATTTTTGGCATATTTTCTTTTAAATGATCAGGGTAAGGCACACTTCTACCATTCAACCATCTGAATTCTTTCCTGTCACTATCCAATTTCATTCTTTTTTGTTCGTACAATGCGACCCACAGTTGTGCCGCTTCAGAATTGTAAATAATGAATTTATTGATTGCTTCAATTTCTGCATTCGTTGATGAAATCAAACCAAGATTATATAGTACTTAGAGATCAAAATATACATTATATCGAAGTTCAACATGAATATTAATTACTTTTTGTAAATTTGAAAAATTATAAGCCGCTTACTCTTTATCAAGCGCTTTTTTCCACTTTTTTGGAGCAACTCTCCTCTTTTGTCTTTATCCAATTCATCACCCCAAATCACCACACCTAGTCTGTTGTCAATTTGCTTGATGTACTCACTAGCATAGTAGAAAAAATCATACGATATGTACCCCTCTGCCATAGACCCCTCGGGTTTTTCCCTTTGTCGAAAAAAGCCTTTCAATTTCTTCATGTACTTCTCTAAGAAGAACATCCAACGACAAGAAACAACCCCAACTAATTCAACCTCATCTACCAGGTGGATTAGAAGATGAACCTGTAAGTCCATGAAACTCGTCGGAAGTTCCTTCTCAAACATACAAACAATATCAACTATCTCTTGACGCCACCATGGAATGCTAGCCACATGAATCTCCTTTGACGTGATCCAACATACAAATTTAGATAATTTAGATATGGCACTTCCTAGGTCTTGAGGGAATTCATGTTTCACACACCCATGCACAAACAAAGGATAATGACGCTGCAAAGTAATTATAAAAACGTACAATAATATACAAAATTAGTTATTTTTTATGATCACCGCATGGGATAAAATTTATTAATATAACAAATAATAAAATCATGTTTTTGACATTATACGTACTCTTAAAAGATTCAAATGGTCATGTGATTTCAACCCCGACAAATGGTCATCCACAGTGAAGCAGCGCTGTAGTGAAGACCCATATGAAGTTGGCACCCTCACATCCATTATAACTTCCTTTGCCAAATATATATGAGCTTTTTTAAAAATCCATGGGACATCACCTTCTTTGAAAAACCATTAATTATAGGGACCAGCGACTGCCTCTAATCTTGTACTTTCTAATCGTCTTGGCCAATATTTATTTTTAGTTTTTGAAGTAATAAGATCTTTCCTAACCACCAATGTGTCACTTTGTTTCGATGATATGTGCCTCCATAAAGAAGATGAAACATTTTTAACTATATGCATGGGATCTAATAAGTGGGCAATCTTAAGATGCTCCCAATATGGGTGGTCATGAAAGATAGATTTCCTTTTCATCCCAATGGGAAATTTCTCAAATTAGGTGTTGAAGAAATCTAGATTATCGAACTTAGGCTCCCCATTTGAATCGAACATTTATGTGAACTCCTTCTTCTTCTCTCTCTCATATGCTCTAAGCCATTCAACTGGTGTCATTATTGGAGGCCTTTGGGTTCTTTCTCGTTTACCATTGAAAGCAGATGCTACTCTTCTGTAAGGGTGTTCTTCTGGTAGGAATATCTTGGAGCAATCATACACTGGATTTCATAGGTCCTTGGACCATCTAGCTTTCAGAGAAGGTCCACAACATTTACATCCGAAATACCCTTTTGTTACAAGACCTGCGAGATTATATTTGTATACATTAATTAATATGCATGGCACGTTAAATAATATCATGAAGATCATAACACATAATATCAAAATGAATTAAATAACTAATATGTGAAAGAATATTGTTACATTATATATAAACAAATCAATAAATTAAACATGTAATTTACCAGAGAAAACTCCTAAGCCTGGATAATCGTGTGTCATGTAAGCACATATGCCATACAACGTAAACCTACTCTCTGTTGTGATGGGTCTTGATACATCATATGCATTTATCCCATCCCATAATTCCTTCAATTCATCTACTAGTGTTTGTAAGTAGACATCCATATTCTTCACTTGTCTTCTACCAGGGACTATGAGAGCCAAAATAAGATGTTCATTCTTCACGGAAAACCATGGGGGGATATTGTTATTGATCACTACTATAGGCCAAACAGAATAGTTGGTGTTTTGGAGGGAATATGGGTTGACGCCATCCATGGCTATGTTGAGTCGTTCATTCTTGAATTTTTTGGGCCATGTATCCTCTATATGCTTGATGGCTATTGAATCAGTTGGTATTCACATAAATCCCAACTCACTTCTGTGTGAAGCATGCCATCCCTACAACATCGCTAATTATTTGCAATGAAAGAGCCTTTGAATCCTTGGGATTATAGGCATGTGCCTCAATATCTTAAAAGGAGGACCAATACGTGATTTACCCTTATTTTTTTATTTATCATACCTATCATGCCCACATTTTGGACACATCTCTTTGTCTGTATGTTCTCCTCTATATAGAATACAATCATTTGGACATGCATGATATGATATGTACTCAACACCCAACATTTTCAACAATTTTTTTTCCTCTTCGCAGCTACCGAGCAAGACATTATCACTCAGAAGAACCTTATATTTGAACAACTTGTAGTTGGTGATCATGGAAAACTATATTAATAAATGTACATTAATGTCGATATAATTATTAACGTTCATAAAATTTAACATTTGTAATGTTCATTGCAGTGTACTGATTATATTTCAAATTTATATATAAGGGAAGTACTTTATGGTAACTTACCTCAAAAGTTCCGAGAAACATGCATTCGACAAGCCAAAATTTTCTTTCAAGTTGTACAGTAACATCATTGTCCCCAACTGGGTAGACTTTGACTGACCGCCGGGTCCAAATAGAGGGGTGGTGGAAGCAAATTTAAGGCTTTCGAAAAAGGTGTCAGCAATATGAGCATCATCCCCTAGCTGATCATCATTTTGGAATGCATCTAACAACATTGTCTCCATGGCAGTCGTATCCCTTAAGTAATCATCCATAACAACCTCTATTTGATTGTCTCCATTGCCAGCTTGTGAAGAACTACTATTGCTGTAGTCATTCCGAATTGGTGAATCTGGACGTAGTGGGAATTTAATCGGTGGTTGATTCAACCATTCTTGATATCGTTCCTCTTTGATTCAATCTTCTCTCGATTTGACATTGTCGTGGGGTGCAACGGAAGATGGTAGGTAGGTCGTTCAGCATCACTAGAATCCTAATAATTAAAAAAAAAAATTGAACATGATTAGTACAAAATATTATGATATCAATTTGTAACCACGTTGAAAATATTGCATGATTATAAATTGGTTTGACGTTGAAATAATTACATATTAATCAATATATAAACCAAACAATTATAATTATAATTACCATCATTGTCCCGGGATTGTGGCTAGAAGATGCAATATTGTTAAAATTGGCAAGGTGAAGTAGCTGTCCATTTTCATCTACCAAATGCGTCTTGCGGTATGAAGCTCCTGATAAGAAATTTCAATCTTTTGGAGTAGTACTTTGAATATAATTTTGTGCATCAGAACTCGATGATGAATCTACATGAACCTGCAAATTTGTCTACATTATAAATTTAATTAATTTGTGCATGATTGACTACATGGATAAAAAACATATATAAATTCAATTAGATAGTGAAAAAATAAAACAAATCTGAAGTAAATATTACGTCTCCACATGGATAGGGAGAAATCCGTGATGGACTTTGAGAAATATTATGGAACGAGCTGGATTTTGAAGAATTTTCCATTTCATATAATATATGATATTTTCTCCCTGCATTTGAGCAAAACAACAATAAATTTTGGTGCGAAAAAATAAATATAATTCCAGTGCGTACTGTTCAGATAACCACACCGGTCAGTTCTTTATTTTGTGCACTAGTGCGCTTTTGTAACAAGTAACACCGGTGCGGTTCAATTAAACGACGCACCAGTAAACAAATAACCGCAAAAAAAAAAAAAGCATAACCCTATTTTCTTTAAGTGAAAAAAAAGCGGCAAATTGAAAATTGGGCAGCAAAATATTTTCGAAAATCTAATTTCATAAAACATTTCTTTAAATACTAAACACTTTTCATTATTTCACTATTTTTACAAAAAAATTGAGCCAGAGATTTGTAGGATACATACCTGAAGCAAACAGAGCAAGAGAGCACTCTGGAGCAGGGAAATACATTTGAACAGAAGTATTCAGACAATCCTAATTCCAAACCTCTGGTAATTCAAACCCTATACCATAGAATTTTAAACGACGTGAGTAAAGTTTATTGTTTTTTGGTACTTTTTTCTGTAGTTTTTTTATGTAGTGAAATAAGAAATCAAAGTCTATTGTTTTATTTTATTTTTTCTCTAGTTTTTTATGAAGTAAAATACAAAATAAAATCTTATTTTTTTTTAACTTTTTGTTTTTGCAATTTTTTACCTTTTCTGCAGTTTTCAAAAACAAAAATAAAAAAAGAAATCAATTTTTAGAAACAAAAGCCTAGATACTTTTTGTTTCTACCATTTTTTCTCCCTATTTCTTTTCAATTTAGATTTATAGGTTTTCGATACTCATAAGAAATCCAACCCATGGGACGAATTGCATAGTTGGATCCCAATCCATGTTGGCCCTTGTGTCAATCTTAAAAAATATATAGATTTTTTTTCACCGGTGTGCCCTGTGTAACGTTGCACACCGGTGCACTTGGTTATACTAACGCACCGTGCAAGTACAGTGATAAAAAAAATTTAAAAAAAAAATTATGTTTTTATCAGTGCGCCATATGTAACATATGGTACCGGTGCACTATTACATTATGGCGCACCATACAACTTGCTGTTTTGAAAAAAAACCATTTTACAAACATACCCTACATTATTTTTGTTTCTACCCTATCTTCTCCCGCTTGTTGTGATTTCAGAATTAGGGCTTTTCAATTTATATTTATAGGGTTTATATTGCTAAATATAAACCTAAGACATCCAACGAACGGGTTGACCTACATAGTCGGATCCCAATCCATGTCGGCCCTTGCGTAAATAAAAAAAAAAAAATCGGTGCGCCCTGTCTGAAAGAGTGCACCAGGGCGCTCTGTTATCACAGTGCACCGCGAAAGCACTTTCATAAAAAATTAGAAAAATATGCAGCCGGTGCGCTATTTCATTATGACGCACAGCAAACGTTCAGTTTCGAAAAAAAAAAAATACAAATATTACTTTCTTTTTGTTTCTCCCCTTTCTTCTTCTTCTTTCTGTGATTCAGAATTAGGACTTTTCAATTTAGATTTATAAGGTTTGTATTGCTAAATATAGACCTAAGACATGCAACCAACCAGATGATTAGCATAGTCGTATCTTAATCCATGTCGACCTTGGAATGATTTAAAAAAAAATAGATCTTTTACCGGTGCACCCCATGTAAGGTAGCGCACCGGTGCTCTATTGTTTACAAGAGCACCAGACAAGTAATGTGAAAAAATAAAAAAATTTTAACGGTGCGCCATATGTAAAATATATCACCAATTTGTGCTAAAAAAACTAACAGTGAACGATTTGTATTACTTTTATGATGGTTAACCGATGCGTTCATTGACATGTAATGCACCGGGGTTTCTTGTTGACATAAAGCACCGTACGGTGTATTATATTATTTTTGCGGTGCGTGGTAAAGACATACACGCACTGACATTGCTGCGTTCACCATGAATGGTGCACCGGTTTGTTTTAGATTTTTTTTTTTTTAATTGAGAAGTTGATAGTTTATTTAAAAATATATTATTGACTGATATGATACAGGTTTGATATTGTTAAAGAAATTACTGACAAGAGATCAAGTAACAAAAATACTAATAACACATCAAGAACAAAAGTAAAAAAGGAAAGTTCTTTGTAAATTTTTTACAAAAACTTTATTGTTGAACTATATGTAAGTTTAAATAATATGTATTGTTTAATGTGTATTATGTAGAGCCACAAAATGACGAAGCTCGATAAGATTATTTCTGATCTAGGACCAGATGAACGTATAAGCTTGATGGAAAAATTGCAAAAGGATGAATCAGGTGAATGAAAAAATACTATCGATCCAATATGAGTTTCTTTTTTAGTTTTCATTAATAATATAATTAAAATTATTAGATAACATGTGTGAAAAATTATATTAATTCACCTTTGTTTAATGTTATACAGGGACCAACAACTCAGAAAATGAATGTTGTTCTAAGAAAAGGAAAACAATAGAACATGCAAATGAAAATGAATTGCTCCTTAGCTCATCTGGAGTGGCGTTGGAGGTTAACGAAAGGGGGAAAAACTTTTACAAATGTTTGAGGGGTCTAGTGGAACGAATGTATAGACGTTCTTTCCACTTATGATACAAAAACCAATCCAATGATTCCAAGTACCAGATTTTATGTAAACTAAAACAAGAGTTTCTAGAGAATTGGTCAATGAGACATGTCAGACTTTTAATAGAAAAACGTACAAAAAAAAAGGAATGAAAAAGTAATATTCCTTTAGATGTTTGTCTATAATTATTTATAAATATCGCTTTTGTTATACTAAATTTTCATAGATCAATATAAAAATTAAATAGTTTATTGTCATGTTACATTTTCAGGAAGATTATGAAAATCTTAAAAGATGAACGAGATGATATCAGAAATATGCCAGTAGGAATGTCCAAAAAGGTGTACAAGGAGATGGTCAAAGAAATGGACAAAATTGCATCACAGGAGGAGCCATCTCAACAACAACGTGCTTCAAATGTAATATGTAATCATTGAATTTTTTTATCATTAGGTAAAATAAATAAACAATTTAGCATTAAATATTAATTTTCAAGTATTTTCTTGCAGAAAATAAAAGAAAATGGAACCCATTCACGACATAAAATAGGACGACAAGGAAGAAAATGATTGATATCTAAGTTTGTGAGTAATTGTTACTTCCTTATAACAACTTAACTAGATTTCATTTTTGTATTTTTAAGTTGTTTTACAAAAATCATCATTGAATGTCTCCAAACAGGTGCTAACATACAAAGAAGAACCATCAGAGGAATTGACTGAAATTGGTTTAAATATGGGTTGTGCGTATACGTTGGCATATCAGAACTTAATTGTGGAATTTGTAAGCATCTATCAATCTTGTTTTAATTAGCTCCGTCTATAATTAATAGAAAAAATAAATCTTTTATATTAAATATATGATTTCTTATGGGGTATAAAACTTGCAGGAAACAAAGTATGGCACTGCGGCAACAGATCAAATCTTGAAAGATGGGATGTTACATGGTTTTGAAAGAATTTGTATAGTTTATGAGTTAATTGTTGCATTGGTACGTCATTTAATTCTTTTCAATTTACATTGATGTATATTATTTAATATTTCATTTTTCATTATTCTCACCAATGTATATACACTCATTATAGTTTATTTTTATGTTTGTAGATGGAAGAAGGTGAAGAAGAAGAAAACAATCAACGTTGTGAACAATTTTTTTTTGAAAATAACCCAACTCATGGAAGTAGCTCTAGCAATGATAACAGTTCAAGCGAAGAATGATGATCATTATGTTTGGATATAAAAGCAAGGTGTTGTGCTATTTTTGGAAAAATGTCTGTGAAATCAAACATTTTATTTAATGTAATGGACATAGTGTCCCAATTGAAAGATAAAGGTATACCAATAACTGTCCCATTTTGTATGAAAAAGAATGTCTTATTCATATATGTATATAATAAAAAAATGTTTTAGTCTATTCTATTGCATTCTCTATTGTCGCTATTGCGTTCTCCATTGTCATTTTCAAATGCAGTAATAAAAATTTAATTCATATGAATATTGTTATAACATATATATGTGTCGACTTTTGATGAATAATGAATTTTAAAAAACGAAAATAATTATGATATCATATAACAAATTAATCTAAACATCACATTCAAATCCATTAATAAAAATTTAATTAATATGAATATTGTTATAATATGTGTCGAATTTTGATGAATAATGAATTTAAAACAATCACACTAATTGCATTGCCACAGGTCGATGTTTCTAAAAAATACAAAATGAAAACTGGTGTGCTTGTATTATTAAGCACACCAGTGCGTTTTTACTACCTATCGGGACCGCACAAATACCAAAACTAGTTAAAAATATCAAGGCGTTTGGGCGGTACGACACTCCGGTGCATTTATGTATCTATACACACTGGTGTCGTTTCACCGCCTATGAGCACTGCACGAATACCGATACCAATTAGGAATTGGGGTGCCTCTATGTGATACTATGCACCGGGGCATTTTTTCTGTCTATATGCACCGATGCATTTGGATGACCAATAGGCACCACACGAATACCGATACAAATTACAAATCTCGATGAATTTGTGTGATAGTACACATCGGGGCGTTTATGTGTCGATAAGCGCCGGTGCATTTGTATGACATATTTGCACCACACGAATACCAATACCAATTGTAAACCTCGGTGCACTTGTGTGATACGATGCATCAGGGCATTTTTATAAGCATATGCACCACTGCATTGATATGACCTATGGACACCGCTCAAATCCCAAGACCAATTAGAATGGCCCCATGCGTTGCATCACCAGCACCAGACCTGGTGTTGTTATTTTCCTTAATGATCCGGTGCATTCTCCTTCCACTGCCCCGGTGCACTGTCTACCGAGATGCACCAGTGCATTATAACCTGATAAGAGCACCAATGAAAAAACGTCTGTAATAACCTCCGACTGTCCCTTTTTTTTTAGTTGTGTAGAATTTTTGTTAAAAGCTCCACCAAAACCACTGTTACTAGAAACGGATGTGGTAACATATGTTTTTTTGACAATTTTGGCCAGTTTTATAGCACTAAAAACCTCCTTTATAACCTCTGATAGAGGGTCTTTTCCTTGTAGTGCTAAGAACATCAGGGCCCCTACGATTTGACGATACTCGGTAGGATTTTCTAGCACAGGCCGAACAACATTTCCACTCAACTTCTTAAATTTGAGATCCATCGGTGTTGATACGGACTTACAGTCCACCATTCCAAATCTTTCCAGCAGATTCACAATATATTTTCCTTAAGAGAGGAAAATCTTGCGAGGTCTTTGCTAGACCTCCAGGCCTAGGAAGTAATGCATCAGTCCTAGGTCCTTCATCTCGAACTCGAAAGCGATCTCCCTCTTACACTGATGCATGAGAGGGTCAACACCCGTGAGGAAGAGATCGTCCACATAGAGAACCAGAATGAGAGGCTTTTCTCTATCAGCCTTGAAGTAAAGGTTTGGATCAGCATTACTTTAAGTGAAGCCCAACATCATCAAGTAGCTATCTATCCTCTCATACCAAGCCCTGGGGGCTTGAGTCAACCCATAGAGGGATTTCTTCAACCTGCATGCATGAGAGTCTCTATCTTGGACTTCTAACCCTAGAGGTTTCTCCTCATACACCTCTTCCTATATCGAACCATGCAGAAAAACAGTCTTCACATCCATCTGATGTAGACTCCATCCTTGCATATCGGTAAGGGAAATAATAGATGTGATTGTTGACCATCGGACCATAGGTGCAAGTATATCATCATAGAATACACATTCCTTTTGAGAGAAGCCTCGGGCAACGAATCTTGCCTTTACTTTCTAGCACTTCCATCAGATCCATGCTTGATGTGATAGAGCCATTTCGAGGTGACAACATGTTTGTCCTCGGGTCTCAGGACCATATCCCAGACATTATCCTACATAATGGACTCGTAATATTTGTGTATGGCATCCTTCCATACTTGATGCTTTATAGCTTCTTCAAATGATTCAGGCTCAGATTGTACGATTGTACTCATGGCTACTACATACCCTTGGTATCTATTCGGCTTCTTGCTTTCATGGAATGTCCCCCTTTCAGGGGCCATATATATCTCGTTATTCTTGATAGAATCTCGGAGCCATGATGGTCTTTTCTTCGATCTTTCAGCAACGTCATTTTCTCAGGATCATATATGGTTGAGGTCTCCCTCTTAATTCCAACTCCTTTGAAAAATTCATCTATAATAACATCCTCTCAAGGATATCATAGGCAGCTTATCAGGTGTCTTTGTGATAATTGAGGAATGAAGAAAATTCCCTTGTATGATTTCCTTCAACATGACCGTGACATATGCCTTCATGATTATTTGAGAATTTGGGCATCCCAGATACCAACCTCGGAAAGGGCTTTGTAATCATAGGCTTGAATTTTACATACCCACTGTCAAGTATCATAGCCATATACTTTCACATTTCTGTCATATTTCTGTCATACACATTGACAGGTATCATACACTGTCATATCACTGATTACATTGTTGCCATGATATTATCATACACATCACTATCATATTTCACTTGTCCAAAAACTTCAAATGCTTCTTTGTCCAAGGTTCCAAATACTTAGCTATTGAAGACTCCAAATATGTGATTGTCCAAGGCTCCAAAAACTTCACTGTTCACACTTTCAAAATTATCTTTGTTCAAGTATTCAAAGTGTAATGACTATCCTTGATCCAAGCTTGAATATTTGAGCCTCGGCAGAGATATAACGGAGTCACTGATGCAACTATACAATGATGTGACATCTCCACAAATATATTATCTTTCATCGAGCCACCATAGATTCACTACAAAGCTGTCACTGCACTTTAGGATTACTGTAGTCAAGGGTCTCATCCTCCAAAGGTGTTATAACACAGATATATAACCAAGTCTGAATTGTTTTAACACTTGACACCAAAATTCTAAGCCTTGGGGTATGGGTGTTCACACTAATTCGAACTATTATAGTTGCTCCACAGAATGACACATTTCTGAGTAGGTGTCCAGGCTCCACAAGATCACACAGATCCGAGCTCCTATAGGTGTCTGAGCTTCAGTAGCCAATTTGAGTTTCAGATTATAAGAACATTCTGAAGTCCTGTAGCTTGGTCTGAGGTTGCAATAAGAAAAGTTTGAAGTCTTGTAGCTCTATACTTCAGGTACCCTCCACAAGTCTCAAAGGTCTTCACTTCAGGTATCCAAAAATATTGTATATCTCATCCACTATGTGAGGTCTTATTTTCATGACCGACTTAACAAGTCTGAGCTCTTTGTGCTTTCTTTGGTTACGTTATGTCCCAAAAAATGATATGAATATTTTTTACGCAATCCTTGACACAGGTCACCCAAACAGATTTATCCTTAAGCTCTTTTCTCCTTGGCCTTTAGTTCAAGAGTTGCGAACCTTACCTTCTGCATTATGCACTAAATGATCTACACTGCTTGGATGGATTATAGACTTTGCTTTCAAGAAAGCTCATCCACAGTATGAAATACAAAGTGACCGCAGTCCTGAAGATGTCACTGTTCTCCATAGTCTAAAATACACAGTGACCACTCTGCTGAAGATGTCATTGTTTTCCACTTTCTGAAATACAGTGACCGTGGTGTTGAAGGTATAACTATTTTCCATAGTCCGAAATACACAGTCTTGAAGGTGTTCCAAAATGTTTACATAGTCATCAATACAACAACATTGCATAGCTTCAAAGTTATTATTACCATACAATCGCGAAGTACTAAGGCATAGAGCCACAAAATAATAGACTGAGCATTGTAAGGTAGCCAATCAAGCTCCCCAAAACATATTTAAACCCAAACCACAGTCTAAAGGTGTTTCTAATTTACCCTTATCCGAAGTCTTTATATTGCTGTAATTTTTCCAGAAAAGCCCTCAATGGGCTATGACATCACTTGGGGGGGCCTTCTCCTTGTCCACGCTGCCTTCTAGAGGGGCTTAAACCTCCTATCACCTATGGGTTCCATTCCACATGTTGTATTTCACAGTTCCAGTATGTTGTTTGAGACCTCCACTCAATACACAGTCAGAAATACATGCCTTCTTTGGTTGTGGTCCTCCAAAGTAAAGCACCTCATCCTCCACACTGCCCCTTTCTAGGCCTTTCCACCTAGACGCTGCCCTTAAGGGGCCTCTAACTGCTGGCTATGGTCTACGGCCTAGAATAATAGTTATCTATGGCTGCGGTCCTCTCTTAGACACAACCCAAACTTCCTAAAAACAGCCTTGTCTTAGGCCTCTCTTCGTCAGCCACTTGCCCAACAAACTCAACCCTTAAACAACACCCAAAAAAGATCTTAAGCTATTCATTGTCTCCTAAAACACTCGACCTCCCCTACAAAAATTCCCACACTGTCCCTAGGCCTCCTTCACGCTGTCTTAAGGCTCCTTCTAGCTGTGACCCGACTTCTCCAATTTCATAGATCACTTGAGGATATATTTCCATAATTCATATTTGAAGGGAATGGATCTCCTTCCATGTTGAAGGTTAGGGAACCAACCAACCCCAACAAACCTGAAACACAGGTCTCCTAACTCAACCTTCCTAGCAAGGCTACATGGTCTTCTCCCAGCAACTCGGTCACTTGAAAACAATCCTTATCTCACTGCCCTAGATTCTCAACTAGATGGGATTTGTCTTCTCCTAGCTCTGATACCATGTTAAATTCTGAAGATGTTCTATGCTAGATGAAAATTTACTTTAAAATTCTAGGGCTCAATGAAAGTAATATGTAGAGAGAACATACTAATAGATCGATGGAAGACAAGCCAAAAACAAAGATAAAGAATGGTGGCGTTATGACGATCAGCGGGATGCGTCAACCAATAAAGACTTCATAAGCTCAACTTCCCACATGAGTTACAAAACCCCAAGACATCTCATTAAGAATTCTCCACAAAGATGCTGCACCAAGATGCCCTAAACACAGAACCAAGAACGCTACTCCATAACCATCCAAGAGAGAAGAAAATTCCTCCACAAAAATGTGTGTGTAAAATGAACTCCAATTCTCTCCAATATATAGGCATCTGTGCGGGTGTGTGACACATCTCTTATGCATGTTGGATAAATCAGGATGACCTTGTACATGTGGAATAAATTCAAAATACATGTTTTTCTCATCCAATCAGGATCGATCTCTAGATCAATCTTGAACCTCTTCGAAAGAGGAATCCAATAAAACTATTGGCATAATCATCTAAGCATCACAACATGGAGTTTGGACCTAGTTGCCCAAAATTAACATAGACCCACTTCACTCCAATGACATATTTTCCTTGTGAAAGTTCATCTAACTCCCATTTTTCATTCTTTTCTATTTCCCCTGTTTCGTCATCCATTACTGCAACCCATTTCTCTTCTTTTATTGCATCCTCAAAACGTATTGGGTCGTCTACATGAAAAAAAATGAAAATAAGTAATTCAGACCAGCGTTACCATCATCTTTCTCATAAATTTTATTTAGATTTCTGAATTTATGTCTTATTATTCTTGCGGAAGATGGGATTGACATGTCACTTGGTGTTGCGCTTGAAGTAGATGGAGTTGTGAATATTTGTGGTTTTCTTGGAGAAGCACTTGCATGGTTGCGCAACATTGTGCTATTATTTCTTTCTGGTGTCACATGTTGACTGCTTTGTTGAACTTATGTAGGTGGAGGAGGAGTCACTATTAAGGAATTACTTTCCGCTATCAATTTCACTTTGTCTTCATCTGACATACATGTCTGCACATTGACTGTCTTCTCTAAACTGCCATACCATGCTTCCTCCTATATGAACTGAACATCTCTGATGATTATGAATTTCTTGGTTGACGGATTGTGGAGCTTGTATTCCTTAGATTCATTATTGTATCCAAACATAATACATTTCTCCCCCTTGCTGACCAACTTCTACCTCAACTCATCCGGGGCATGTGCATACACCACAGACCAAAACACTCTCGTGTGAGTGACGTTATGCTTTCTTCCACTCCACGCCTCTTCAGAAACTCTGTTCTTGACGCTCTTGGTTTGTTTTGAAACTAGCTCCAAAAAGAGAAGAAAAGAGATATCAACACTTTAGAAATAAGCCACTTCGAGGGGGCAACCTCCAATACATTACATGAATGAAAAATTCTTGGATGATTCAAATTACAAAACCTCCTTTCTATATATAGGAGTCCATGGGGCCACAATGTAATCCTAGTGGGGCCACAATGTAATCCTAGCCAACCTAACAATAGTAATTTAAGGGCACAATAATAACAATATGGGGGTTACAAGGGTACAATGATAACAATAATGGGGTTACACTAACAAAAATAAGGGACTATACTAGTAATATAGTGACCTAGCATGCCCCTCTCCTTCAAAAAAGTGTTGTCCTCAATGCTTGAGTAGCTCTGGGTGCTTCTGTATAAAATTATCATCCTCCCATGTAGAATCTTCAGTGGGTAAGTTATTCCACTTGATGAGATACTCAACCGATCGATTCCGTACTGCTGAAGTTCTTTGCTTCGTGACCGCTCTTCAGCTCCAATATGATTTTCCTTCCTCATCAAAGTTCCGGAAATATTGTTCGAACTTAGAATATTTTCACCTATAACCTTCTTATGCATGAAACATGGAAAATTAGATGCAGTCGTGAAGAAGCAGGAAGCTCCAATTTGTATGCCATAGTACCAATATTTTGCAACACCTTGTAAGGACCATAGTACTTTGGCAATAATTTATTATCCTTCTTAGCTTGCTTGAGGGACATTTGTTTGTATGGTTGTATCTGTAAAAATACCCAGTCTCCTACGTCAAAACTTCTCTCGTTGCGATGTTGATCTTCTTGTTGTTTCATTCGATTTGGTGCCAAATTCTGGTTATCCTTTAAGGGTTGGAGAACTTCTTGTTGATGCTCGATGGGGACTCCTTCTCCCATTGCTTGAACCTTTGAATTTTCTCTTAAAGATGATGTGATGGATGGTGGATGATATCCATGGCTGGCCGTAAATGGGGTCATTTTTGCTGCAGTATGGAAGCAAGTGTTATACCACCATTCAGTAAGAGGTAACCACTTGACCCATTGTGTTTGTTTATTAGATACAAAAAAATGAAGATATCCTTCCAAACATTTAGTTACCATCTCAGTTTGACTATCAGATTGAGGATGATAAGATGAGCTATGAGCTAATTGAGTACCAAAATAAGAAAATAACTCCGTCCAAAAATTTCCAGTAAAAATGGGATCTCTGTCGCTCACAATAACCCTTGGGTTTCCATGTAGCTTTTGAATTATGTCCATAAATGTAGTAGCAATTGTAATTGCTTTAAATGGATGAGATAATGCACAAAAGTGTGCATACTTGGTAAGTCGGATGATGCTCACATGATGACACCTTTTTCCTTCGGACGTAGGGTAAAACCTGATAAAATCCATTGAAATCTCCTCCCAACATTGACTTGGAATGGATAAAGGTTGTAGAAGACCCGAGGTCTTAATTGTCTTAACTTTATTCTGCTGGAAAACCAAACATTCCGCCACAAAATTTTGAATATCAGATTTAAGGCCATCCCAAAAAGAATATTTTGTTTGAGTTGGGAATTATTACAAAGATATAAGCAATCTTTGTACCATAAGAAATCATTTTTCCAACTAAATGTATCAAATATACTAGGATCTTGCTACAACTTTTGAATGAGTGTCCACACGTCTTCGTCCTTCTTACATTCATCTCTTGCTTTGGTTATCCAATCTTGTTGGATAATAGAAATGGCATAAATCAATGCTTCCACCTCTTCATTCTTTCTTAAGAGTGCATCTGCAACAACATTTAGCTTCCCCTTTTTGTATATTATTTCAAAGTCATAACCAAACATTTTTGTGACCCATTTTTTCTTCTCTTCTGAAGATAGTCTTTGTTCCAAAAAAATTTTAAGACTATCATGATTAATTTTTACCTTGAAGTGCATTCCCATTAGGTAGGTTCTCCATTTCTTCAGTGCATGCAGTATTGCTAACATTTCCTTCTCATAAATAGGTTTCTGTAAATACTTTCCTTTGATTGGATGACTTTAAAAAGCAATGGGTCTTCCTTCTTGCATTAAAACAACACCAATTCCATTTCCTGAGGCATCACCTTCCACAATAAAGGTTTTTGTGAAGTCTGGTGTAGCTAAGACTGGTGTTAGGCACATTGCCTCTTTAAGATGTTCAAAGGCCTTAGTTGCTTCAAGAGTCCATGAAAAGGAATCTTTCTTCAATAATGTTGTTACAGGTGCTGCTATTCTCCCATAATTCTTAACAAACTTTCGATAATACCCTGTTAACCTGAGAAATCCTGGCAACTGCTTTATGGTTGTGGGGACTTTCCATTCCTTAATGGCTTTAATTTTGTTAGGGTCTACCTTAACACCCTCGTGAGATACAATATGACCCAGATATTCCACCTCTTGTACTCCAAAGAAACATTTGGATGTTTTTGCATATAAATTTTTCTCCTGCAATAGTTTGAGCACCCTGTCAACATGTTGAACATGATCCTTCCAAGACCTACTGTAGATTAGTATATCATCAAAAAATACTAGCACAAATTTTCTAAGGAAGGGTTTGAAAATGGAATTCATCAACCCTTGAAATGTAGAAGATGCATTGGTAAGGCCAAAAGGCATGACCAAAAATTCATAATGACCCTCATGAGTTCGAAATGTTGTTTTTGGAATATCTTCAGTCTTCATTCTAATTTGATGATATCCTGAACGAAGATCCAACTTGGTAAAATAAATTGCTCCATGTAATTCATCCAATAATTCATCAATCGTAGGAATGGGAAATTTATCTTTAATGGTGAGCTTATTGAGCTCCCTATAATCCGGACACATTCACCATGATCCATCCTTCTTGTGTACCAATACTACGGGAGCAGAGAAATAACTTTGACTAGGTTGAATTATACCCGCCTCTAACATTTCTGCAATCATACGTTCAATTTCGCTCTTTTGGAAGTAAGGATATCTATAAGGCCTGATGTTTGGAGGAACACTTCCCGGAATCAAATGAATAGCATGATCATGATCATGAATAGGTGGGAGTCCTTTGGGAGTTTCAAACACCTTGGAATGATTGTCCAAGACTTGTTGGAGATCTGCAGAAATAGATGATTTTAATGTTGGAACTTCTAGTGAGCATAATTGTGCAATTACGCCTCGTTGTTCTTTCTTTAGAAGCTTTGTCATGACATTAGAGCTTATTATCCTTCCTGGCTTCACTTCAATACCCCGTAATTCGACTTCCTTTCCTTCTGAAAAAAATTTCAAGAAAATTTCTTGAAAATTAAAAGCAACCATCTGTAATGAATAAATAATGGAGATAAATGATAATTAGTTGAATAAATAATGTAGATAAATGATAAATTAGTTAATTAGTAATTAGGCTGAAAGGTCACGTCTGATAAGACATGAACTTTCGTGAAGAGGCACCTGCGTAGGTATATAAGCAGGCCTCATTTGTAACATTCAAGCAATTCATATTCATCATACTTTCTAATATAATATTTGTATCCTCATGGATATTCTATATTTCTAAGTCTTCTCGGAATATTTAGTTTGAGAAGGAACTTTGTCTTCGTCTATTTGGTATCGAGTTAGCCGATCTTCCTCGTCGCACCGCTACGAGCCACGTTTCCAATCCAATTGTTGGCCATCAAAAAATCGTCAACCTTGTTGCCGTCGTGACTGAAGCATTCGCTACAAATTTTGGAGTTTCTCCGTTGCTGAGTTTGTCAGAGGCCTTTGGCCATAATAAAAAATTGAAGAAAAAAAAAAAAGAGTGGAAATAAATTGAAGGAAAAAAAAAAGAAGATTTAAAAGAAAATTCAAACAAAAAGAAATATTATTGGACAAAAAAAAAGAGTCGATATATATTTAAAAAAAAATTACAGCAAGAAAAATATAGTTAAAAAAATAAATAAAAATAAAAAAATTATATTAATAATTAAAAGAAAAAAAGAAATCCAAAAAAACTTACCTGCGGCTGAAGTGAAGTACAACCGGACCGGCTGTCAGAAAATCCAAAAAAACTTACCTGCGGCTGAAGTGAAGTACAACCGGACCGGCTGTCAGAATAGTTTCTGAGAACGACCACCACGTCAAGGTCTCTGACGACCATCATTGTTCACTCATCGTGACACATACAAATTCTCATCGACTGGTCTTTCGCCATAGCCATCTGCGCTACTATCCATAGCATCCGCTACCCACCACATCCCAACTAGCCGACGCTGCTCGGTTTCGGTTCCTCCTGCCTTTGTAACCCCGTCCCATTCCGCTCTCCATCAAACGCCAACAACAGTCGTTGTTGCTTCCTCAACCACTGCAAACCCTCCATTCGTACCCGTCGCATAGCTCACTGTCCAACCTTCTTAATCTCCGAAACTCTACAGCCTAAAGTCGTGATTGGTCGGTGTATTGATCCGACGTGTTCTTTCAAAATCATTTATCACGACTCAATTGGTGACGTATATATTCTTGAATCTTAATAGATTATTCCACATTGAATTATATAAACAAATATATACTATAGTTATATATATTAAACATATAATAAATATACTATAGTTATATATATTAACCAAAAAAAAAAAAAGAGCTTCAAACTGTATTTCTGTGGGCTGAGGACCTTTCCGTAAAGAGACTAAGACCATCACTTTCAGACTGTTGACAAGGGTTGAGTACTGTCATATCGGAGGCTGAGTTACTCTAGATTGAGATCTCTCTTGGACGCTGAGATAGAGTTTCTGATTGGTGAAAAAGAAATCAGGCTTGTGCATAGAGTCTATAAGGCCAAGTTCCAGTCTTACGGGGTTGAGTTAATCAGCTAGTTGGCCACACGAGTTCCTCAATGAATCTTGCCTGGAGCTGAGATATATTAAGTGACAAATACACCAGTCATCTACAGCCAAATGTTTAATGAAGTATGCTGAAAATCACCCATATATGTCTCATATTATTGCTGTTGCAAGCGTTCATTAATGGTTGATGTTATACTAGTAAAAAGGAATTAAAATAGCCATTTTAAAAAATCAACCTCAAAAAAGTATAAGGAAATTACGAGTGGATAATTCCAAGGAGATTACATAAAGAGACTTTTAAAGAGTATTAAAGAGATAATTAAATCACTTCATTTTTAAATAATAAAAAAAAAGGGAGCCAAGAAAAAAAGAAGAAGAGGTGAAGCATATAAGAATTTTAAAATGTCGAGTTGATTAACATTGAAATAAATATTAAAAAGGAGTATTTTAGTATTTAAGATACTTCTACAAAGTAAAAGAAAAAGGTTAAAAAAAAAAAGTAAGTATTTTGAAGTTATTACAAATTCAAAACCAAGGAAAATTAAGATTATAAGTTAAAAGGGTGAAGTTGGAGAATATTTATCTCAACAAGCAAAATGACATCTAATACAAAAATGGAGTCAGGACGATTTTTAGAATTAGAAACGCTACCTATCGACCCTAAAGCACTACTCAAAATTAAAGGAAGTATCGCAGGGAAAGATGTCACTATTGCTATATCACCCCCTGAAGAGAAAAATTATATAAACCCTAAAATTGCCAACCAGTTGGTGATTCCCGAGTCAAATATAATCGAAAAATTAGACATTTTTGACAAGAAAAAATACGACATAAAAAATCTACAACTAAACATTGGGGATTATACTTTTATCTCTCAGTTTACCATGAAAACCTTACTTTTGGATAGTAGTGATATTGTGTTGGGTTCACCATGGATGGAAACCTTAGGTTCAGTTATCCTAAATACGAAAAAGAAATTCTTGACATTCACCTACAAAAAGAAGAAGATAACGCTACAAGACGTTAACTTGAAGCCAAATTCCGTGACGCCTGAAGACGTACAAGAAATTTCGCAGGTAATTTCTCAAGAAGCTAAAAAGGTGATACAAACTATGCAAAAGGAAATCGACAAAATCACAACTAATAAAAATGAAGAAGTTTCTCGCCTCAAGGACCACAACGACAAATTACTAACGCAAATTAAGAAGTTGAAGAGAGACAAGAAGTCCTTAGAAAACAAGGTGCCACAACTTGTCGAAAATAAAGCGTCGAATGTAGAAATCCGAGTTGAAGAGAAGGAAACCGGTACTAATGCAGTAAATGTCATAACTCAAGAAAAAGACAAGCAAGTTGCAAAAGATGCAAACTTAGAAGTTGTAGTTCCGACGATGAACATTTCAAGCGAAAGTTATGTAACCAGCTCAATAACATCATCGCCAAAAGAAAATCAAAACATCACCACACAACTAAGAATGGAAAGTCAAACCAAAAAATTTCCCTATCGACATCCAAATCACGGGAGCAGACAACTCGATCAAGCTATGTCTTCAGAACAGAAACAAGTTGATATTCCGAAGAATACTAACATCAGTGCAATCTGCTCAAGTGATAATTAAGCACAAGTTTCAAGTCACCGCGAGATTCCACAGAAAATTGATTTAGGGTGGTCTAATCCATTCTCAGTGTGACAATTTTGTTTGTCACTTAGAGGATCATATCAACTTGTGTCGACAAGGATCACTGCCTCGAGGCAAGAAGATGTTCGTAACAGGAAAAGAAGTCGAGGCCTTTTCATCGACAAGCTTTGAGGACAAAGCTTTTTGAGGGGAAGGCAATGTAATGAATAAATAATGTAGATAAATGATAATTAGTTGAATAAATAATGTAGATAAATGATAATTAGTTAATTAGTAATTAGGCTGAAAGGTCACGTCTGATAAGACATGACCTTTCGTGAAGAGGCACCTGCGTGGGTATATAAGCAGGCCTCATTTGTAACATTCAAGCAATTCATTATTCATCATCTTTCTAATATATTATTTGTATCCTCATGGATATTCGGATATTTCAAGTCTTCTGGAATATTTAGTTTGAGAAGGAACTTTGTTCGCTTCACCATCCCCAAAGATTGTAACCATTGTACTCCTAGTACAACATCAGCACCTCCCATAGGAATGGAAAGCATTGGACTATTCAATACATATTCCCCCATGGTTAGCTTGATATTATGGCATTTTCCAGAGCAATTTATAGTTCCTTCATTTGCAACCATCACTTGACATTCTGGTGCTGGGTATAGGAAACAATTTAATTCCTTGGCTACCTTACAATGAATAAAATTATGGGTGCTACCTGAATCAATCGACACTATTACCTTTTTCTTCTTGATATGTCCTTCTATCTTGAGAGTTTGAGGAGTGGTAATTCCTGCCAGTGCATTACACGATATGGTCAGATTCATTTCTTCCTCTTCTAGGGCTGGTTCCTAGTGTATATCCTCTTCTTGTTCATTTTCTTCTTCCTCTTCACAATCTATGTAAAATAATCTCTTCTCAGCACACTTATGACCTTTAGTGTATTTTCTATCACAACTGTAGCAAAGCCCTTTTGCTCTTTTTTCTTCCAATTGTTGTGGTGTCAACCTTGTAGGTTGTAGAAATCTAGGAGTAGCAACACTTCCCTCTTTATAGAAGTGAGTGGTAGGCTTCCTTGTCGCCATAATTTTACATTCAATTTTTCTTGCCAACCTGAATGCCTTCTCCAATGAATCAGGTTCCAAAACGAAAAATTCATGTTGGATGTTATCCTTTAAAGTACCTATGAAGAGATCAATCTTGTGTTCCTCTGGAATATCAGTTACCCTTATATTCAATTTTTGGAAGTCCTCAATGTGCTCCCCCATTAAACCCTTTTGTTTGAGATTTATCAATTGGCTAAATAAGGTGTTGCTCTTTGTATCCTCATAATATGGTATCATTTCCTCTGTAAAAATTGACCAAGTGATAATTTTTTTACGGGAGAAAAGCCATCGATACCATACAAATGTATTTTATTCTAAATGTAAATTTGCAATGTGTACCTTTTGTGTATTTTGCACATTATGGAGATCAAAATATTTCTCCATATGTAGTATCCATGTTACAGGATCCTTCCCATCAAACTTCCTCATATCCATTTTTGGAATATGGTGGTTCTTCCCGCCAACATTAGATTTTATGAAATCACGATTAACATTTATTTTGTTCTCATCATGAGTTTCCTCTACTATATTTTCACCATTAGGAAACATTTATTGTATAAAATTTTTCAAACCTTCCATGTCTTCTTTTAGATCATTCTTCACATTTTCCATTTTCTCATCGATCTTAGCTTGCATGTCATCCATCTTAGATTCCATGCCATACATCTTAGATTCCATGTCAGCTTCCATGCCATCTATCTTAGATTCCATGCCAGTCTTCAAAACATCCATCTTAGATTCTACGCCTTTCTTCCATCGATCCATCTTAGTTTCCACGCCTTTCTTCAAAACTTCCATGTCATTTTTTGTTTCTCTTTGTGAGAGCGAAATTTGTTGCACTTGCTCTTGTAATTTTGATATGTTATGTTGCCATTCTTCGTATTCATGAGTCATAGTAGATATTTATAAAGGCCTAATGGGTGTTGAATTCTTTTTAGGGGCCATTTTAGAATCCAATACTGATATCTATTCTAAAATATTCCCTTGGAATCAATTCAACTTGATTCTTCAAACAAGACTTATGCAATTCGGAAAAAAAATACACACCTTTTACTTTCTTTTGAGGAGCTCGATATTGAAATTGATTTATCTCTATAATTGTGGATCCTCAATATCTGAAATTCAGCCCTGTAGTAGCCCTCTGAAGCTTCTTTAAAATTCCATAGGTCTGATCTGATTTGGATTCTTCAAGGAAAAGTTATGTCCAATCTCCCACAACGACCCAATTTTTGACTGTTTCAGTAGAGCGAACTTGTACCACTTGCCACTTGTCACTGTTTCCTCCTTTGGCTCTGAAATTGATAGATCAAAAACTACAGTTCGTGTACTTGTAGCCTATTTTTACAGCATTCCAATCCAATCCTCAGAGAGAGAGCTATGAATATTTTCCCATGATCACCTCTTTGAGATGAAATTCAGAAGCCTAAAAAAGCCTTAACTTCCACAGATCATATCTCTGAAAATATTGCGAACCAATATCTGAAATTGTTCGATGATGTTCCTCGGGATTGTAACTTCGCACTCTAAAAATTTCAACATCTAAACCTTCATAGAAGAAACGTTATTATGAAAATACCACGATGACCTATTTAGGTTAAATTTAGGAGCCTACAAAATGACCTAACTTGTACAGATCATATCTCCTAAAATATTGCGAACCAAGATCTGAAATTTTGCGATGATGTTCCTTAGGATTTTTTCTTCGCACTTTGAAATTTCCAGATTCTGAACCTTCGTAGCAAAAAAGTTATAGAGAAAATGCCACGCTGACCTGTTTGGAGCAGCGAAACCCTAGAATCTCAAAGCTATGATACCAAATGTCTTGAAACTAGCTCCAAAAAGAGAAGAAAAGAGATATCAACACCTTATAAATAAGCCACTTCGAGGGGGCAACCTCCAATACATTACATGAATGAACAATTCTTGGATGATTCAAATTACAAAACCTCCTTTCTATATATAGGAGTCCATGGGGCTACAATGTAATCCTTGCCGACCTAACAATAATAATTTAAGGGCACAATAATAACAATATGGGGATTACAAGGGTACAGTGATAACAATAATGGGGTTACACTAACAAAAATAAGGGACTATACTAGTAATATAGGGACCTAACATGGTTGGACACCTATTAATGATATATGTTTCACAAGTGACAAATTCAGCCCAATAATCATTTTGAAAATTCTTTTCCTTAAACATACTCCTTGACATTTCCATAATGGTCCTATTCTTCCTTTCTATGACACCATTTTGCTGAGGTGCATACCTTGTTGTAAACTTCTTGTCAATTCCATGGTCCCTGCAAAAATGTAGGAAGTCACTTGAGATGTATTCGCCACCTCTGTCAGTCCTCAACACTTTGGTGTTGTGTCCACTTTGCTTCTCAACAAGAACTTTCTAGTGGCAGAAGCAGTCAAACACTTCACTTTTATGTTTTAAGAAGTAGACCGATTTCTTCCTTGTGTAGTCATCTATGAAGGTCCAAATATAATGGCTACCACCAATTTCTGGTGTTTTCATTGGTCCACATAAATATGAGTGGACAATTTCCGAAGGTTCTTTTTCCCTTATATACTTTCCTATTGGAAATGATTCTCTATGTTGTTTTCCCAAGATACATCCTTCACATTGGCTGTACAGTTTTTCTAAGAGTGAAAATCCCTTCACCCTACATTTCCTATGCAACAGATTCAGGACTCCAAAGTTGAGATGACCAAATCTCAAATGCCATAACCATTTTTCGTCTTTGATTTTTGCTTGAATTTTTTCTTGTATGCCAACTGTTGCATTTATTTCATTCTTTTGTGAATTCATTGATAGTTTTTCTTGAGCACCTTCTTCCTTCAAATCTTATCTTAGTTTTAGAGGAAACATTCTATTGGTTTTAATATGAAATTTTTCAATCCGTTTTCTACTTGGAGGCTTATCCAAAATTGTGCACCCATCATTTTTGAAAAAAACATTGTAGCCCTTTTCCATGAGCTTTCCAATTCTTATGAGGTCATGTTTCAAACCAAGAGAAAAATAAACATCTAAAATATGCTTCTTCTCTCCCTTCTTTGTTAGTATGTCGACTCTACCTTTTCCCATGATAGCAACTTTGATATCAGTCCCTAATGTCACTATAGAATTTAAATTTCCATCTAAATTGGAAAACATTTCTATGTTCCCAGCCATGTGGTTGCTACAACCTGAATCTAGAAACCATACATCTCCTTGTTTTTCTTGTGCTACATTACAATCTAAAAACATGCTATCATGGTTCTGATTTTCCTTTATGAAATTTGAACTTCGTTTGTTACCTATGTCATATTTCTTCTTTCTACATCCATTTTCATAATGACCATACTTCTTACAATAACGACATTGAACTTGAGATTTATCATACCTATAACATTGTGCTTGAAGGGATGCTTCTTCCACCTCTGTGTGGGCTTCTTCCCCTTCCTCTATAATTTGATCTTCCTCGACCTATACCTTCACCAAATTAAACTTGTGTTTTGAAGGCATGATCCAATGATGAGTTTGTTGCTCTTTTCAACCTATTCTCATGAGACATCAGCGATGCATGAATGTCATCCATTGAAAACTGTGAGAGATATTTTTCCTCTTCTATGGGCACAACTATGGCATCAAATCGTGTTGGTAGTCTTCTTAAAACTTTCTTAAGTATTCTCCATTCCTCAAGTGTCTCCCAATGAGATCTAGTTTTAGTAACCAACATAATTACATATGTAAAAAATGAGTCTACATTCTTAGTCTCTTTCATTCAAATAGTCTCAAAATCTCTTCTTAGAATTTGTAATTTTGTTGTCTTCACGTTTTCCATTCCTTGTAGGCTGTCTGGAGGGTATACCATGCTTATTTGGACTTTGTTACTGCTGCAACCCTTGGGAAGATACTTTCATGAACTACTTGAAAGATGTAGAAGAGGGATTTGGAGTCCTTCTTCTTGTTGTATCTCAACACATCCAATTCTACTTGTGTCAAAGAATTGTATATGGTTCCTGGAAACCATTCTCCACCAATTCCAAATATCTTGAGAAGAAAATAGAGCCTTCATTGTAATAGCCCAATAGTCGTAATTTTTACCATTAAACTAAGTTATTTGTAGATTAGTTATTTACTTGTGCTTGTTGCTTCCATTTTTACTGTGTAAAAAAAACTTCCTCACCGTGTAAAATTTTTTTCGTTGTTGGAGGAGAATACGCTCCACAAAAAATTTTAGAACTCTTTTTAACTCCTAAGTAAAAATACTTGCAGTAATAAAAATTTAAACCTTCTCTGACACCATGTTAAAATGTTTAAGACACAGTAAATTATTTTCCTCAACACAGAGTTCACACAGAGTTGATGGAATGTCCTTTTTAACTCCTAAGTAAAAATACTTGTAGCAATAAAAGTTTAAACCTGCTATGATACCATGTTAAAATGTTTAAGACACAGTAAATTCTTTTCCCCAACATATATTTCACACAGATTTGCGGAAATATCTTAATAAAAACAATACAGTTACCTAAACTAAATCATATGAGTCTTCATTTCAATAGAGAGTGGCGGGGATTAAAATCGCAACTATAGTGGAGCAAATATAATCAAGCAATTTTACTCACTGTGATAACAATTCACAATACTTTACATTATGATTAGAAAACAAACAAATTCATATGGATGTTGCAGCTCCACCAATAAAACAACTGTTAATACTGAGATTTACATTCACCAGATGTTGCACAATAAAACTTGTAAATGTTGTTTTGACACGCCCACCAAAATTCGCTCCATGATTTTCTCCCTTTGTATTTCCAGACTTACATCTGCCACATTACATTTATCCTAATCTTATCCTACTCTTGCTTGTTAATTCTAAACATAAATATCAAAATCATTAATACATAATAGACAAAATTGTTAATTTAAAATATAAATATCAAAGGAATTAATACATGATAGACAAAATTTAATAGGCCAACATGACTTTCTGAAATTTTCAGAAGTTTAACACTTGGGGGATTAAATATTTAACCTTGCATTTCTTCCAACATTCTCAATTGGCTTTAATTGTTTAATATTTTGGGTAGATTGCATGGAATAACACTTATGATTAAATGTTTAACCTTACATTTCTTCCAACCCTTCATTAAATTCTCATTTGACTTTTATTGTTTAATATGTTATAGAATTATGGTTTGTCCTTCCAGACAAACTCAATCCTCCACCTACAAAACATGCTTTTGTAAGGAAAAAAGTAGATCACTATCATTTGTTCTTAGCTATATGCTTACGTTATCATGTTTTCTCTTGATAGTAAAAAGGATAGACCCATAGATGAAACCATAAATTTGTTTTGTATATAGTGAGAATGACTAGAGTTCAAATGAGAAGCATACAAGTTACTTAAGTTATCATGTCTTCTCTTAATAGTAAAAACGGCAGACCTATTGGTAAAACCATAAATTTGTTTCTAGGTATACAGTGAGAATGACTAAAGTTCAAATAAGAAGCATACAGATTACTCTATAAGTCCAGACTAATGTATAGAGTGCATTTGACTTTATGTTGATTGCGGATTCTCGAAATATGTTAATTGATATCTTTATGAAATATTCTGAAATTCCACGAACATGGTCTAGGTTTATTTGACCGCTTCCATATCTATGGCATTCCAGAATACTCCCACTTATTATGATATATACATTTCTTTTAGCAGCATAGTAAACCTAGGTGTACATGAGATGTATGCCAGGTGGCCGATGAATGATGATTCGAGAGTCAAACTTGTCACTTACACCTGCAGGTCATGAAAATGGAAGGAACTGAAAAGAAGTTTGCGAACGATGAATGGTTTCTACCTGAAGGTGAACAATACTGTTAAAATATGACAACAAATGTAAATAAAGTAATTCTGGGAAAATTTACTTATTACCTGTTAGTTGGTTGTATAACGAAATGAAGTTAGAATAATGAAATAGCCCAAGTTAAATTGGATGGCCCGAGAGGCTTGTAGAAGTGGAGAATAATTTTGTTGATTAATAGAGTTTCCAATCCCTTGCCCCGTGGAGGTTTCCTTGACACCCTGTCAAGGTTTTACCATGTATATTTGTGCATTTACCTATATGTGTTTATCTTTCAGTTTTTCATTCAATTTCATAATTTTCTTTCTTGTTTTATAACTGTTGGGAATAATAAATGGTATCAGAGCTTTGGAAGACAAAGAGATCTGCACAATAGATTTGTTGTGGCTGTGATCCTACACACTACGAACAACTAGAGATCAAAGGTCTGCCGTCAAGAAATTCGTTGGAGAATTACGTGCCCACATGTGTGCGCAATTCGAGGGTTGTCCACAAATTTGTGCCCAATTTCGAGCGATGTCCAGGCTGCAGAAGAAAAAAAACAAAGGCCGGAGGGTTTGTGGAGGATTCCACACTGAGTTGAGGTGTCCGGAGAGGCATTGTTGAAATTGACTTGCATGCTACACGCTGCTGCCAGAAAATAAAACAGTGATGCCAGAAAAGAAACCCTGTTTGTCTACCTCATGCAAAGTAAGAAACTCCACCATCAAGGGAAAAGGGGCACAATAAAAGTGTTGTCTCTGTCCGCTGCGAAGGAAGGAAGCGTCTACCGCCATAAGGGAAGATAGTGTTGCTTGGGTATGCTTATTAAAAAAAAAATTGGTTTAAAAATTTCTTTTTAAAGAAATTTCTTTAAAGTTAAGGCAGACAGTTCAAAGTTAAGGTAGAAAGAAAGAATATAAAGTTTTTTTTTAAAGGCAGAAAGAAGATTTTTACAGTTTTCTATAAAATAGAGTTTTTCTAAATAATAAAACTGTATTGTGTGAGGAGAGAACTGAAAAGAAAAGTTTTTTTTTAAAGGAAGAAAGAAGAATTTTACAGTTTTCTGTAAAACTGAGTTATTCTAAATAAGAAAACTATATTGTGTGAGGAGAGAATTGGAAAAGGTCTCTGGAAATCTCTGGAAATTTTAACTGGAAAATTATTGAGAAATTTCAGAAATATTTTTTAAAGAAATTTGCAAGAATTATTTTTTATAAGAAACTGATTGGAAGTTGGAAAGAGAATTTAAAAAAAAAAAAAAACATAGTTGGAAATTTTAAGAAAGAAGGGAAAAATAGGAGGAAGAAATGGAAAAAATGACAAATGCAAAGTTCGAGGTGGATAAATTCACCGTGAAAAACAATTTCTCATTGTGGAAACTAAAGGTTAGGGATTTGCTGGTGCAATAAGGGTTGCACAAAGCATTAGACAGGATAAAGAAAAAACGTGCAAGCATGACAGATTCGGACTCGGAGGACTTGGATGCCCGAGTCCTCAATACCATTAGGTTATGTTTGGCAGATGAAGTTCTCTTTAATATTGTTGGAGAGAGTACAGATGAAGGGTTGTGGGAAAAACTGGAAACCGTGTATATGAAAAAATCATTGACAAAAAAAATTTATTTAAAAAGACAATTGTACAGTCTTCGGATGAAGGAAGGTACAAAATTTGCACAGGAGAAGGTATCACCAAATCAATAGATTCAATTGGAGACTAAACCTTTTCTAGAAATTCGAAAGGAAGGAGAGACTTCTGATGACGAAGGTGGAGAATCAAAGGAAACTGGAGTAATTCCAGAACCAATTCAGCAACCAGTCACTCTAAGAAGGTATACAAGTGAAAGAAAAACACCCAAAAGATGAAGCAAAATCTTCATACCTTTTGGGTGTTTTTCTTTCCCTTGTAGACCTTCTTAAAGTGACTAGTTACTGAATTGGTTCTATAATTTCTCTAGTTTCCTTTGCTTCTCCACCTTCTTCATCAGAAGTCTCTCCTTCCTTTCAACTTTCTAGAAAAGGTTTAGTCTCCAATTGAATTTGCTGATTAGGCAATACCTGTTCTTGCTCAAATTTTCCAACATCTGATTTTAGAAGAGAAGATTCATCAAATGTTACATCTCTACTAATGAATATCATCCGTGAAGAAGGATCCCACAACCTATATAATTTCATTGCATAATCATACCCAACAAAGACACAACATTTCAATTTTGGCTCTAACTTTGAACGTTGATTTCTAGGAATAAGAGCATAGGCATCACAACAAAAAATCTTCAAATGAAAATAATTACAAGACTGACCCGACCAAAATTCTTCAGGAATTTTATAGTTTATTACAACCGAAGGTGATATGCTAACTAAATAACAAGCAGTAGATATTGCTTTTGCCCACAACTCCTTTTGCAGGTTAGCATTACTGATCATGCTTCTAGATCTTTCCATAAGAGTCTGATTCATCTGTTCAACAATGCCATTTTGTTGAGGATTATAAACAATAGTTTTATGTCTAACAATCCCTTCATCCTTACAAAATTGTTCAAATTATAAAGAAGTAAATTGACCACCATTGTCAGCTCTTAAACATTTAATTGATTTGTCTGTTTTATTTTCCACCATTGTTTTAAATTGTTTAAAAACATTAAATACATCAGCTTTATTTTTCAACATATAGACCCAAACTTTCTGGGAGAAATCATCAATAAATGTTAAGAAATATAATTCACCTCCATAAGACACAGTAGGAGATGGTCCCCATAGATTGGAATGAATGTAGTCTAAAATATGTTTACTATTATGATTTCCAGTCTTGAACCTTTGCTCACATTGTTTTCCAAACACACAATATTTACAATAATCCAACTTCAAGGATTTCAAATCAAGAAGCAACTTGTGGTTCATTAGTATCTGAAGACCTTTCTCGCTCTTGTGACCCAACCGCTGATGCCATAGACGAGAACCTTCTTCTGTTTTTTCTAATACGATCGCTGCTTCACTAACCTGAGTGCTTCCTTTGATTCTGTACAGATTTCTGACCTTTTCAACCTTCATAACAACCAAGGCTCCTTTTGAGACTTTTAGCACTCCATTATGACCTGTAAATTTATATCCATTCGAATCCAAAACTCCCAAGGACATCAAGTTTTTCTTTAGTTCAAGTGCATGCCTAACATTAGATAATGTTTAACTGTATCATCATACATTTTAATTTTTACATTATCAATCCCAACAGTCTCACAAGATGAATTATTTCCCATGAATACAAAACTACCATTTACAGTTTCATATGAAGTAAACCAACTTCGGTATAGAATCATATGATGAGAAGCACCAGAGTCTAATAGCCAATTTTTAGCATCTTGAGAGACATTACAAACATGGAGAGCTTCAGCCGTTAAAACTTTATCAACCATACCTGAATCAACCCGATTTTCTTCCTTGTTATGGTTTTCCGACTCCTTTAGTTTACAACAATATTTCTTGAGGTGTCCAAGTTTTTTGCAGTACCAGCACTTGGCTTTACACTTATTGTTGCCCTTTGAATTTGATCTGGAAGAACCCCTTGCTTTCTCCCCTCTTTCCTTTGACCGACCTCTGGCTACCATGGCTCCTGGTGCAGATGTCTCAATACTAGATTTCCTTCGTACTTCTTCAGATAAAAGAGCACCCCGAACAGATTAAAATTTCAATGAATCGGCAGTGCTCAAACTAATTGAAGTTACGAAGTGGTCCCATGACTCGGGCAGAGAACACAATAAGGTTATTGCCTTGTCTTCTTCCTACATTTTAACTTCCATATCTGACAACTGGAAAATTAGCGTATTAAAAACATTTAAATGTTCTGCAACTTTTGTACCCTCCATCCGAAGACTGTACAATTGTATTTTTAAATAAATTCTATTTGTCAATTATTTTGTCATATACAAGGTTTCCAGTTTTTCCCACAACCCTTCAGCTGTACTCTCTCCAACAATATTAAAGAGAACTAAAGGAAGAAGAGACTTTTGATGAAGAAAGTCGAGAAGCAAAGGAAACTGGAGAAATTCCAGAACCAATTAGCAACCAATCACTCTAAGAAATTCTACAAGGGAAAGAAAAACACCCAAAAGGTATGAAGATTTTGATTCATCTTTTGCATTGATTATTGAAGATGGGGAACCTTCTTGTTATCAGGAAGTAGTAGATGATGCTGATAGCAAGATATGGAGAAAGGATATGGAAGAAGAAATGGATTCCTTAGCCAAGAACAATACCTGGGATCTTGTAGAAATTCCTGAAGGGAGAAGCGTTGTTGGGTGCAAATGGGTCTTCAAGTTGAAGAGAGAATTTGATGGAAGTATTGAGAGGTATAAGGCGAGGCTGGTTGCAAAAGGATATTCTCAGGTTGAAGGTATTTATTTTCATGAGATTTTTTCACCAGTGGTTAAACTCGTTTCTATTCGTACTGTGTTAGCACTAACTACATTAATTGATCTTGAGTTAGAACAATTATATGTTAAAACAACCTTTCTTCTTGGTGATTTGGATGAAAATATATGTATGGATCAGCCAGAAGGTTTTGTACAAGGTCACAATAGAAGATTAGTTTGCAAGCTCAGGAAATCATTGTATGGCCTGAGGCAGTCGCCCAGGCAATGGTACAAGAAGTTTGATTCCTTCATGGTGAGCCAGAATTTTATCAGAAGTGAGTATGATCGTTGTGTATACTTCAAAAGTTTCAATGGCATATTCATTATCTTGGTGTTGTATGTTGACGATATGCTTATTGCAAGAAAAAGCATGGAAGAAATCAACAGGTTAAAGGCTCAGCTCTCTAGGACGTTTGATATGAAGAATCTTGGAGCAACAAAACATATCTTGGGCATGGAGATACACAGAGTCAGGAAGAATGGTAAGCTTTGGTTATCACAATAGAAGTATGTGGAGAAAGTACTTGAAAAGTTCGGTATGAACAATGCGAAACCTGTTAATGTTCTATTAGCTTTCCATTTTAAGCTTTCTTCAGATTTAAGTCCTAGAAATAATGAAGAAAAGAAGTATATGTCTCATTTACCATATGCAAATGCGGTAGGCAACTTAATGTATGCGATGGTATCTACAAGACCTGAAATTCCACATGCAGTTGGAGTTGTTAGCAGGTTCATGGCAAATCTAGGAGAAGAACATTGGCGAGCAGTGAAATGGGTGCTTCGGTATTTGAGAGGCATAAGTGACCATTGCATCAGCGTTGATGGTCATGAAGGTTCAGTCTCTGGATATGTTGATGCTGATTATGTAGGTGATTAGGATAAAGAGAGGTCTACTACATGTTATGTTTTTACTCTTGCAGGTGGAGCAATCAGCTAGATGTCAAAGCTTCAAGAGACAGTTGCTTTGTCCATTACTGAAGCAGAGTATATAGCTGCTTCAGATGCCTGTAAAGAGGCAATCTGGTTAAAAGGTCTGCTTGATGAGATTGGAAGCACATAGGAGAAAGTGAATGTATTCTGTGACAGTCAAAGTGCTATTCATTTGGCTACAAATCCAGCCTATCACAGCAAAACCAAGCACATCGATGTAAGGTATCACTTTGTAAGACATGTAATCGAAGGTGGCAAAGTAGTTCTCAAGAAGGTTCTTCCACAGGAGAATCATGCAGATATATTCATGAAGCCAATTACAGTAGAGAAGCTGAGATGGTGTCTCGCTTCTCTTGGCTTGCAGAAAAGATGATGAATGAGCATGGGCAAGGGATTAGGAAAATTGTTGTCGAGGTGGAGTTTGTTAGTTGGTTGTATAACGAAATTAAGTTATAATAACGAAATAGCCTAGGTTAAATTGGATGGCCCAAGAGGCTTGTAGAAGTGGAGAATCATTTTGTTGATTAATAGAGTTTCCAATCCCTTTCCCCGTGGAGGTTTTCTTGACACCTTGTCAAGGTTTTACCACATATATTTGTGCATTTACCTATGTGTGTTTGTCTTTCAGTCTGTCATTCAATTTCATAAATTTCTTTCTTGTTTTATAACTGCTGGGAACAATAAATACGCTTATTAGCCACTCCACTTCTTGATTAATTCAGACTTCACATCAAAACTCAATTGCTTGGCATAGAAGGCAGATGATGACTTAAATACATTTGGTGTGCAGTATGTTCGATGGCAGTGTTTCTTACCATTGAATTGAATAGGATGTTTGTGGGTATTTGGAAATTGATACAATAGTTGATAACTATAGAGAGCATGAGAGAATAGAGTATAGCCAGAAAAAGCTGGAAGGATCTCCAAAGAATTTTGCAAAGGAGGATGAAAAGTTTATGACAGAAGGTGAACAATCCACTCAGTGGCCATTCTACTCGTTGATTCATTTGGACTGTAAATAGAAAATAAAATGCTTGGCTCCGACGGAGAATGAGTTAAATACATTTGGTGTAGAGTGTGTCTAATGGTAGTGTTAGCATACGATTGAATTAAATAGGAGGTCCACGTGTAGATTGGCAATGTTGTTTATAATTATAAGAGAGGGTAAGGCAGATGATGTTTTTTTTTTTTTTAATAATTATACAGAAATTAGGTAG
Source organism: Pinus albicaulis (assembly GCA_034641835.2). Taxonomy (NCBI): domain Eukaryota; kingdom Viridiplantae; phylum Streptophyta; class Pinopsida; order Pinales; family Pinaceae; genus Pinus; species Pinus albicaulis. The sequence continues at coordinate 901,515,084 of CM076569.1, forward strand.
GGATTTTTTTTTGGAATGGTGACTTTCATTTCTATACGGTTTTAATGTTTCTCAATCTATTTATATATTTAAAATTAGCATTTTCAATATGTAAAATTCACTATATTATCAAAATTATATTATAAAACAAATTGACTATGTTATCAAAATTAAATAATCAAACAAATACCATCTCATAGTGTTAAATTGTACCGTGAGAAAATTGGATTGAGGTATACAACCATTGACGACATGGTTTGAGGTAACTCAATACGAGCCATTAATGTACATAATTAAACCATGGAGATATTCTCAATTCTTTTCGAACTCTAGATCACCCCTTCAACCCTAAAGCTCATCATTCCCCTGCATTCATTCATGACCTGGTGACATATTTGCACCTCTTAATCTACTGCTACAGTAACCAAAATCGTTGGCATTGTCATAATTCGAACTAGCGATGGCCTCAATAAATGACAATGCGTCTTCAGCTGCAAAGGTTGCACGGGAAGCATAATCTGCATACATTGTGCTCTTCTGTCGTATTGAATGGATTTTTTCTAGCTATTAGTAGCATGCGTCTGGAACTTGTATGGTCACAGTGATTGTGAAGTTTTTAAATGTGTTCGTTGTGCTAGAGTGAAATCTTTAACCATAAGCAGTAGGCAGCAAATCATTAAATTGCTCTAAAAAAATAGAGCTACCCTCTAAAGTTTTGGTGGATCAAAATTTATTTTTGTGGGAAGGTACGAAAAGAGGATCTTCGCGTTGTAACTCTTATTGATTGTTTTTGTTCACAATCAAGAGTTATAAGGAGTGTTTCAACACAACGAGTTATAAGGAGTTTTTCAACACAACTTGACTGATGCAGAAAGAACCGAGTAGGAAGAACATAGGGATTTTTATGTTTTGGATAAAGTAGCAAAAAAATAAATGAAATTATAAAAGAAAAAAATGAGTTTAGGTGGTTATGTAGTATTCACTTTCATTGTTATAAGAAAATTAACCGATGTGAGAGCCACATGTCATTTCAAATTTCTACTTTCATGGTAAGATCGTCATGTATTTTTTTATTTTTAGGGTCACAAGGAAATTAATTGACGTGACAGAAAAATACATTTTCAATTTCGTAGTTTTATGGAAAAGTTAAGATCTTTATGGAAAGTTGAGATCTTCAGAGTTACTCTCTCCTTAATATATTAAGGCGTAGTTTTCAACAATAAAATTGTTTACACACATTTTGAAAATGAAAAAATGAATTCATAAAAACGTTTTGAACGAGTGTAAGCAAGTTGTAGGATCTCTTTGCCATTTATATTCCTTTGTAAATGAGATTTAACAAGTTGTAAGCTTCTTGATATGCATATTTTCTCATTATGAATAGGCAAATCGAAAACGGGAGTTAGTGAAGTAGATTATTAATTAAGAAACTTTGGAGATATGCCCATAATTTGGTGAATTTCATTATCAATGTATACAAGTTTTCTACTTCATTAATCTTTTTATTCAATTTGGTTTGCATATTGTTTTGTTATGCTCCCTTCTTCTTTTTTGGGTCTAATATTAGTTATAAATGTTGAACATAAATTTATTGAAAATTTTGATGTTAAAAATGGAAAATTTAGAAATTAGTAAAGCATTTAGAATGCCAAACTGATTTTTTATAGGTACGATGAAATGTTTTTCTAGAAAAAAAAATAAACATACAATCAACATAGGTGAAAGTCTATTTTAAAACTAGAAATTGTCAATAAGTCTATACCTTCACCCTTTGTTGAGATTGTCTAAATCCTTTTTATGGAAAATTATCTTGATACCAAAAACACCAATATTGGATATCCCTATATGTACAAGTTGTGCCAACCCTCTTTTCTTCTTATTTATGCATGTAGGGTAGTGTCCCATGTCTAATAGTGGAGTTGTTTCCTACTTCAAGTGGCTCTACTGAAAGCCCCAATTTTTCACTATTTGCATATCTTATAGAGTGGGTCATTTCTCATGGGAGACTAAGGATATTTAGTTTTTTACAAAAATATGGAAGCCAATATCACCACACAACATGCATGATCCCTCCTTAGAAACTTAGGGGGTTGTGTATAGGCTATGATTACATCCATGTTATTAAGCTCAACTGGCCAGTTTGGTTCCCTATTTGGAACAATATGTCTCACTACTCAAATGCAGATAGTATCCTTGGTGGTAATCCAACATTAATAAATATGAAGGAAGAAATTACTTATTTCTACCTAAAGCATAATAACAATTCTCAAATATTTTCTAAATCACTCTTTTATCCATTGATGAAATAATATTACACATATATACACATATAGTGTTGTCTCAAGCTAGAAATATTATCCTGGACACGCAATCCCTTTGTTGAGATAATATCTCAACCATGCACCAATATAGGGAACATCTAGATCTCAATAACTCCTAAGCATTAGGAATAGACTCCTGTACATAGAATAAATCACAACAAAGACAAGTAGGAATTATATTTCCAATTCTCCCCCTTAATGACTATTTGTCTCATTGTGAATAAAAAAAATATACATATGGTCCAATTTGGAAATTACACCTTGTACCTTGCTCATGCATAGATCATCAAATTGTCGAAGTCCATATAAAGGAACAACCATCTATCAGAATGCATGGTTACCCCATTCTACTGGGATTTCTTTTCTGTGCATGGTTCAATCAACCATTATATACATACCTGTACATGTGCCTGTAAATCCCCCTCCATCATCATCATCATGGGTTTTTTCGGATTACCCATAACCATGATCTCGGTTTTATCATTTTACCCTAAAACATGCTCAGGGTTTTGTTGGTTGTCACTAAACCATTCCTATAGGAATCCCTATTTACTTCACTCTCATACGTGGTTTCTAGATTACCAAAAACATACACTTCAAAGTGATTTTCGACTTACCAAAACTGCACTTCCAAAATGTTTTTAAGATTAACACAAACTTTATGGGGGTACACATGCCTCATCACGCTTACATTACACACTCCAACTCAAATACCAACAAATATTTTCTAAATTCACTCAGAATAATATTCACATGAAAATAATAATACAATATAAATATATGAAACTATGTCTCAAGATAGCTAGTTGAGTTTTCGACAGACAATCACTTGGTTGAGTGAATATTTCAGTCACACATCAATCTAGGAAGCTAACTAGTTGGAGAGAATCTCTCAAACATCTATATCTCAACAACTCCTAAACATTAGGAATAGTCTCTTATACATATAATCAATTGCAACAAAGACAAGTAGGAATTATATTTCCAAGTTGCCCCCTTAATGACTACTTGCCTCGATGTCAATAATAATAATACACATATGGTCGAATATGGAAATTACACCTTGTACCTTATTCATGCAAACATCTTCAAATTGTCGATGTCTATATAAAGGAACAACCATCTATGGGAATACATGGGTACCTAGCCACTGCAACCGCCAGTCTACTAGGAAGTCCTTCACATACATGGTTCATCCAACATCTTGATGAAATCCCCTAAATATAAAATTTCACCTCATGGATTCTACAACCAATATCGTCCACCCAAGTGTATCCATTCTGCATGACACACTCTTCCACAGTGTTAAAAACTCTTTCACAGAGGGAACACATAACAAAGGGGTATGCATGCCTCTCAGGTCTTACCGCCTATACATCAAAGATTTCAAGTACCACAATGGACCCTTACAAATAAATATATGAAATGTATATTTTATATAATTACAATGTGGGACTCTTACTTTATCATGGTCATGTGTATATTCTACAAACTCAAATAAACTTTCACTCTGCCACCCTTTGCATCCTTTTCCTCTCATTTTAGATACACCACACCATTCATATGTTGGAGCACACCATTGCTTTCTCACTTGATTCATAGTATTCACTCATCATAGGATATGTACTTTTCATCCTTTGGCATATTAATTATTAAATTTTGCATACTATACTTGGATCTTCATACTTTACCTATCATCAGTTAGAGTCGCAAATTCTAACAAAATGAATTCATATTGAGGTCGCAAATATCAATATGTATAGAAACTACCAAGACATATTGACCTTCACCCCTATCAAAAAAGCAATAGAAAATGGAAAACTTCCAAGACATATTCACCTTTATGAAATGGACTTTCCACACATCCTGCTACGTTTTTTTTTTTTTCACAACATGTCCTTCTCTATCGCTCAACTAAGTTTCTTATTTCTTCAGCATGATGACAACACTAAACTTGGAGCCGAGGGATTTATTTTTCACACTCACACACTCCATGCACAAAAATATGGGCCACCAAGTTTAATTAAAACAAACTCTCAATCTTTATACCAAATTTTCTCCCTATGCAGATCTGACAACATAATAAATTAAGGGAATTGTCTAAAAAATTATTAAATACACAACAAATTGCGTGTTTACAAAGGGTTGAAAAACTCTTCGAACAATTTTCATAGTGTACAAAACACAATACAGGTCCTTCTCCATGCTGGTTATACACTCGTGGTCTAGCGCATGTGTTTTTCCATGCACCACAACTGATAGTTTTCCATGTTGGTTTCTTTTTCCCACACAAAATTCAACACAAATCTTCCAAAAAATTGGCTAGCACACACTCTCAAGCTCAGTATTCACTTGTATGTGGCTCTTCAGCATTGAATCACTAGAAAGTGACATCAAGGTATGTGCTCTCCAACAGCAAAAAAAAAAGATCTAGTATATATAGTAGACTAGTATGCCTACAACTCTACGAAGAATCACCAGACACCGCCAAAGTGGCCTAGGTCACTCCTCAAAGTGTTACCTGTCCAGTCACTCACCACACGGTCGCCACACATAGGGATCGACTCACCACACTAATCACTCATCACACCAGTGCATCTCTTTTGTCGGCAGACTCTCCCCATGCAAAGAGGACCAAATATTCAATTTCTCTTTTCGGATTTGAGTGTACATGTCGTTACCATGGCTCGGTATGCATTCTCTTGACATGAAGCTGGTGACCATTTCACAATGAGATCACAACTCGACCATCCTTTAACGCGCTAACACAGTCCATGTTCAACACCGTGCTTTATAGTCTCCTCCACGCCAGCACTACAACTCACACAAATTCTTAGTCGTCCACTGCACCATGCATACCACTCAACAATTCCACTATCCAAAATTCTATGTGATCGACCATAGATCCAACTGTAAAATTATTAGAGAAAAAGTATGGATATAGCTAAAGAATAGTTGCACAAACTTGCAAAAGTTGAAAAAGAAAAAATATTGAAAGTGAGAAAGAATTTGATTCATCAATATTAGTTTGAGAATCAATACATAAAGAAACTAAGTTAAGCTTAGTTCTACATGAAATAAATATGGATAATTAAAGCTAACTGAAGCTAATCGTGCTTTATGTTCTGTTAATGTGCATATGCACCACATGCAAGCACTAGAGTTAACTAACTAAAGCCAAGTGTAGACCACATGTAAGCACTCGAGTTAACTACCTAAAGACAAGTGCACTTCACATGTAAGCACTCGAGTTAACTACCTAAAGACAAGTGCACTTCACATGTAAGCACTCGAGTTAACTAGCTAAAGACAAGTGCATATCACATGCAATAACTAGAGTTAAACTAAAGATAATTAAGGCTAACTATGTGCATGTACACCAACACCCCCCCTTAAGAATAACTTAGGTGATTGTGATGCAAAATGAATGAGTCTCGGCAAAACGAACATTTTAGGTACCCATATACAATGCATGAAAAGAGGAAAAAGAGAAAACCCAGTGGGAAGTAAAACCCATTCTACTAGGATTTCTTTTGTGTGCATGGTTCAATCAACCATTATATACATACTTGTACATGTGCTTGTAAATCCCCCTCCATCATCATCATCATGGGTTTTCTTGGATTACCCATAACCATGATCTTGGTTTTATCATCTTACCCTAAACCATGCCCAGGGTTTTTTCGGTTGTCCCTAAACCATTCCTACAGGAATCTCTATCTACTTCACTTTCATACGTGGTTTCTAGATTACCAAAAACATACACTTCAAAGTGATTTCCGACTTACCAAAAACTGCACTTCCAAAGTGGTTTTAAGATTAACACAAACTTTATGGGGGTACACATGCCTTATCACGCTTACATTACACATTCCAACACAAGTACCAACAAATATTTTCTAAATTCACTCAAAATTATATTCACATGAAAATAATAATACAATATAAATACATGAAACTATGTCTCAAGGTAACTAGTTAAGTCTTCGACATACAATCGCTTGGTTGAGTGAATATTTCAACCACACATCAATCTATGAAGCTAACTAGTTGGAGATAGTCTCTCAAACATCTATATCTCAACAACTCCTAAACATTAGGAATAGTCTCTTATACATATAATGAATTGCAATGAAGACAAGTAGGAATTATATTTCCAAGTTTCCCCCTTAATGACTACTTTTCTCAATGTCAATAATAAGAATATACATCTGGTCTAATATGGAAATTACACCTTGTACCTTATTCATGCAAACATCACCAAATTGTCAATGTCTATATAAAGTAACAACCATCTATCGGAATACATGGGTACCTAGCTGCTGCAACTGCCAATCTACTAGGAATTCCTTCACTTACATGGTTCATCCAACATCTCGACGAACTCACCTAAATATAATATTTTACCTCATGGATTATACAACCAATATCGTCCACCCAAGTGTATCCATTCTGCATGACACGCCCTTCCACAGTGTTAAAAATGCTTTCACAGAGGGAACACATACCAAAGGGATATGCATGCCTCTCGAGTCTTACCACCTGTACATCAAACATTTCAAGTACCACAACGGACCCTTACAAAGAAATATATGACATGCAGATTTTCTATAATTACAATGTGGGACTCTTACTTTATCATGGTCATGTGCATATTCTACAAACTCAAATAAACTTTCACTATGCCACCCTTTGCATCCTTTTCCACTCATTTTAGATACACCACACCATTCATATGTTGGAACACATCATTGCTTTCTCACTTGATTCATAGTATTCACTCATCATAGGATATGTACTTTTGAGCCTTTGGCATATTCATTATTAAATTTGGCATAATAGACTTGGATCTTCATGCTTTACGTATCATCAGTTAGAGTCGCGAATTCTAACAAAATAAATTCATATTGAGGTCGCAAATATAAATATCTATAGAAACTACCAAGACATATTGACCTTCACCCCTACCAAAAAAACAATAGAAAATGACAAACTTCCAAGACATATTCACCTTTAGGAAATGGAGTTTCCACACATCTCGCTATGGTTTTTTTTCACAACCTGTCCTTCTCTATCGCTCAACTAGGTTCTTGTTTCTTCAACATGATGAAAACAGTAAACTTAGAGACAAGGGTTTTATTTCTCACACTCACACACTCCATGAACAAAAATATGGGCCACCAAGGTTAATAACAATAAACTCTCAATATTTATACCAAATTTTCTCCCTATGCAGCTCTGCCAACATAATAAATTAAGGGAATTGTCTAAAAAATGATTAAATACACAAAAAATTGTGTGTTTACAAAGGGTCGAACAACTCTTCGAACAATGTTCATAGTGAAAACACCACAATATAGGTCCTTCTCCATGCTGGATGTACACTCGTGGTCTAGCGCATGTGTTTTCCCACACACCACAACTGATAATGTTCCACGTTGGATTCTTTTTCCCACACTAAATTTAACGAAAATCTTCCAAAAATTTGGCTAGCACACACTCTGGGGTTTAGTATTCACTTGTATCTGGCTCTCCGGAATTGAATCACTAGAAAGTGGTATCAAGGTATGTCCTCTCCAACAAAAAAAAAGTGACGACTCTAGTATATATAGTAGACTAGTATGCGTACAACTCTACGAAGAATCAACAGACACGACCAAGGTGGCCTAGGTCACTCCTCAAAGTGTTACCTGACCAGTCACTCACCACACGGTCGCCACACATAAGGATCGACTTACCAAACTAGTCGCTCATCACACCAGTCCATCTCTTTTATCGGCAAACTCTGCCCATGCAAAGAGGACCGAATATTCAATTTCTCTTTTCGGCTTTGAGTGTATATGTCATTACCATGGCTCGGTATGCATTCTCTTGACATGAAGCTGGTGACCATTTCACAATGATATCACAACTCGGCCATCCTTTAACGTACCAACACAGTCGATGTTCAACACCGCGCTTTATAGTCTCTTCCACGCCAACACTTCAGCTCACAAAAATTCTTAGTCATCCACTACACCATGCATACCACTCAACAATTCCACTATCCAAAATTATATGTGATCAACCATAGATCTAACTGTAAAATTATTAGAGAAAAAGTACGGATATAGCTGAAGAATAGTTGCACAAACTTGTGAAAGTTGAAAAAGAAAAAAAATTGAAAGTGAGAATGAATTTTATTCATCAATATTAGTTTGAGAATCAATACATAAAGAAACTAAGTTAAGCTTAGTTCTACATGAAATAACTATAGATAATTAAAGCTAACTAAAGCGAAGTGTTCTTTATGTTCTGTTAATGTGCACATGAACCACATGCAAGCACTAGAGTTAACTAACTAAAGCCAAGTGCACACCACATGTAAGCACTCGAGTTAACTAGCTAAAGACAAGTGTACATCACATGTAAGAACACAAGTTAACTAGCTAAAGACAAGTGCATATCACATGCAATAACTAGAGTTAACGTAAAGATAATTAAGGCTAACTATGTGCATGTACACCAACACCCCCCCTTAAGAATAACTTAGGTGAGTGTGACCCAAAATGAATGAGTCTAGGAAAAACGACCATTTTAGGTACCCATATACAATGCATGAAAAGAGGAAAAAGAGAAAACCCAGTGGGAAGTAAAACCCCCCCTCAAAATATAATGCGAAAGTATAGAAAAGATAACTGCTAGGCAGTCGCGTCCTTCACCCCGAGATGATCTCGCAGAAATCGAAACTTCTTCTCAGTGAAAGTCTTGGTGAAGATATCATCAGTCTACTCAGAACTAGGACAATACTGAAGATTTATGATCCCATCATGAATGATTTCTCTAATGAAGTTCATTTGGATCTCGATGTGTTTGGTCCGTTGTCGTTGTACTGGATCTTTGCAATAATTTAACATACTTTGATTATCGCACCAGATGATAGTTGGACGATGGATACTGATCCTAAGCTTAGATAGGAAATTTTGTAGCTAAATGGCCTGAATAGTGGCATTGACTGGTCCTCTATACTCGGCCTCTGCTGATGATAAAGCAATGGCAGCCTGCTTCTTGCTTGACCAACAAATTTGGCTGGATCCCAAACTAAGTACATGACCTGAGGTGGACTTGCGATCAATGTTTTCACCAGCCCAATCTGAATCTGTGAACCCAATGTGACCCAAAAAAAAAAATTTCTCCATAATGAATTCCATAGGTGATTTCCCCTGGACATATCAAAGGATGTGCTTTGCAGCTTTCTAATGTAACTCATGTGGCTTCTGCATGTATCTAGAAACTGCTCCTACAACATATGAGAGAAGAGGATGGGAGTGAGTGAGATAAAGAAGACTTCCCACAAGCTAACATTACAATGTGAAATCAACTAATGGTGTGTATTTCCATTCTCTAGCATACTTTGGTTGATAAATAGTAATCCGAGAACCACACTGATTGATCTCTAGTCCAAGGAAGAAATTTATCAAGGCCATGTCTATCATAGAAAATGGCTTATGCAATGCAGTTTTAATCTCAGTAATGACAGAAGCTGAACTACATGTTATCAAAAGATCATCTACGTAGAGTACTATGATAAAAAAAGGAGTCAATTTTCTTCAAAAAATAAACATTGGAATCATATTTGCGGTGTACAAAATTTTGAAATAACAAATAGGAATCCATCTTTTCATACCATGCTCTAGGTGCTTGCTTGAGGCCATAGTGAGACTTCTTGAGTTTGCATACTAGAGATGAGTTTTTCATGTATCCATGTGGCTGCTCCATGTAGATTTCCTCCTTGATATCACTGTGAATAAAGGCATTCTTTACATCCATATGATGAACCTCCCATCCTCTTACTGCTGCAATGGAGAGAGCTAGCCTAATGGAATACATTTTTCCCACTGGAGAAAAAGTCTCATCATAGTCAACACCATGTATCTGTTGAAATCCTTTTTCTAGCAACCATGACTTATATCGAATTACTTGGACATTTTTTGATTTCTTGGTTCAGTAAACTCACTTTCACCTCACAAGTTTACGATTTGAAAGTAACAAAACCAAATCCCAAGTCTGGTTCTCAATGAGAGAGCTATATTCCTCATCCATTGTTGCTTCCCATTCAGGATGCCGAGTTGCTTTTTCATAAGTATGTGGATCATATGCATGCATCACATAAGCATGCATGGATCCATAGCTAAGAGTTCTTGTGGATCTTCCTCAAACTAGGGTATAGAGGAAAGATCATCAAGGAGATCACTCATGCTACGCCATTTTTGTGTTGGAGGTGGTCAAGAATCTTCCGAACTACATGAGCAAGTATGATCTATATGTTCAACAATCGGTGGTCCAATAGGTGTCACAGGGAAAGGGTCATATTCATCAGAATTCTGATCTGAAGTTTCATCTGCATACTCATTAATGAGTGGTGATGGAAACTTGGTAACAAGTTCATTTGCTAGTGCATGCAAAATATCTTCATAAAAATATACACTCCTTTCAATAAATAGCTCTTCAGTGTTGATATCAGGAAATCTGTACCCTTTCACTTCATTAGAATATCCAACAAACATGCATTCTTTAATTTGAGGCTCCAAAGTCTTTCTCTTCTCTGTAGGTATGCGGTACCATGCTCAAGATCCGAAAATGTGCAAATGACTGACTTCAGGTTGCATGTCAGTCCAAGCCTCAAAATGTGTTTTTCAAGTAAAATATTTATGAGGAGATCTTTTCTCGATGTATGAGGCACAACTGATAGCTTCATTCCACAATTTTGATGAAAGAGATCTTGAATGCAACATGCAATTGGCCATCTCTTTCAAAGATCAATTCTTCCTTTTGGCCACCCCATTTTGTTGTGGAGTGTAAGGAATTGTATGCTTGCTTCATTACAAAGATTATTTATATCTTTGTTCACATATTCTATCCCATTATCTGTGTGGAGTATCTTGATGCGTTTTCTAGATTTGTTTTCCACATGCGCTTTGAAAATATTTACATGTTGAAAAACTTTATACTTGAGTTTCTAGAAGTAAACCTAAGTGAATCTTGTGTAATCATTTGTAAATGACAACATATATCATTCTTAGCTCATTGAAAGTACTAGAAATGGACCCATGAGATCACTATGTATAAGTTCTAAAGGTGAAGAGGCTCTCCATGCATGGCCCTTCTCGAACTTGTCTTGTGGATGCTTTCCAAGAGCACATCCATTACAAACACCATTTGAAAATTCAATGGTCATAAATCCTTTGACCATCCCTTGCTTACCAAGTTGTTGCATATTTGAAATTCAAGTGCCCAAATATCTCGTGTCAAATCCTAATTTCTTCATTTGCATGTGCAAATACCAAAACAAAATATGACTGAGGAATAAAATCAGAAATTATATATAGACGAGATTGATCATTTACCTTGCCAGATGCAATCTTCAAGTTGGTTTGCATGTCATAAATTCTCACGAAATCCAGGTTAAATTCAAATTTCCTTCTGGCACATGTGTGTGTCATCTTATACACTGAAAGAAGATTCACAGAAACCCTTGGAATATGCAACAAATTCTCAAAACATCCTTCTTCGAATTGCACTCTTCCTTGTCCAATTTCTTCAATTACAGAATTGTCCTCCATGAGAATAGGAGCTCCTGAGTATGGATGTAGAGAAGAAAAGGATTCCTTTGAAAAATCCATTTGATGTGAAGCTCCCAAATCGATGATCCATTCTTGCAGTGTATAATGAAGACCAATCAAAGCATGTCCATTACTCCTTGTTTTTGATGGTTGTTCCTCTGTTTTCTTCTTGGCACTTTCTGGAATGTGATGATGAAGGTTATTTTGCTGAAGAGTTTTTTCCATCAAATCAATAGTATTCTGCATGCAAGAGGATTCAAGATGATAACCTCTATTACAATAAGCACACTTGAAGTTTCATTTCTTTCCCTTCTTACCCTTGGAGCTGGAAGAATCATCTGGAGGTTTTGGATTTCCTCCCTTTCATGGATCTGGATCTCTTGCCTTTCCTTTGTCTTTGTATTGTAGATTTGGTTCCGAGTTGGACATCCTTTTCTCATGCATGGCAAGTTCATGTGTATTTGGAGACTTTAATGAACCCACTTTTTTTGAGCTTATCCTGCTCATGAATAAGAGACTCAATAAATGCATCAAATTTGGTAATTTTCCATTTTTCTCTAGTTGCAGTCTAACTGTATGAAATGTAGAAACGAAAACAACATATTCAGGGCCTAATTTAGACAAAATGGAAAGGATAAATTGACCTTCTTGTTTTGATTTATCAATCCCACAATCATGTAGTTGTAGAAGCAATGATTTAAATTTCATAAAAAAATATTGAATGTTCTCAAAGCTATTTGGATCTAAGGAATTTAGCTCATTTTCGAGAATATGAGCACACATGTCATCTTGCTTTCCAAATAAATTCTCCAAGGTTGTCCAAACCTCATTCAGAGTGTTTCATGTGTCCACATCAAAACACAATGATGGAGATATGGACAACAATAGAAGACCAAAAGCCTCGTCCATCCTATTCAAGTGTTTGGACTTTTCAACGAAAGAATTGGGTTCAGGTTCCGTATTCATGACTATCTGATACAAGCATTTGCCTCTGAGGTGAAGAAAAATCTCTGGTTTCCATTGGAAGTAGTTATACAGAGTAATAATTGTTGAAGATGAGAAATCCATTTCAACAATCGCAGCAACTCTCCAATATTTTGATCTGCAAATCAAATCTTCGAACAATTTCCAATTCTTTGCTCTTCAAACCTACAAAATATTGTTCGTGCACCTTCTCCAAACCCTTGTAGCTCTGATACCATGTAAATTATTAGAGAATAAATACAGATCTAGGTGAAGAATAATTGCACAAACTTACTAAAGTTGAAAAAGAGAAAAAATTAAATTGACAATGAATTTGATTCATAAATATTAGTTTGAGAATCAATACATAAAGCAACTAAGTTAAACTTAGTTTTACATGCAATAACAATGGATAATTAAAACTAACTGAAGCTAAGTGTGCTTTATGTTCTATTAATGTGAAAATACAGCACTTGCAAGCACTAGAGTGAACTAATTAAAGCCAAGTGCACACCACATGTAACATGTAAGCACTCAGTTAACTAGCTAAAGACAAGTGCATATGACATGCAATAACTAGAGTTGAATTAAAGCTAATTAAGACTAACCATGTGCATTTACACCAACAATGACACCAAATTGACAAATGAATAAACAACTCCATCATATGTAATCTAGCTAAACAATTCACCGCTCAGCCCATTCTCCTCCATAGCATCCACGAATCCGCACCAATTACATGCAACAAAAAATGCTCGGAGTCTAGCTGGGCATAAATTTGACCACTGATCCACACCAAGATCCACTGGGCCCAGGCACAGAAAAACAGTGACCCAACTCTTAAATCGATAACGCAACCTTCCACTGCGATCACACAGACTATTCATGGGACATCTTCTGGAATGATCGATCTCCTGCAGACAATTCACTCCACAGTACAATGCTCAACACAACACTTTCTCCAACCCAATGAGTTCTTTGTCACCAAGTCAAGCGGAAATTTTTTACGCATCAACAGTTACTTGTATGCAGCATCTGCACAGGCTTCACACCTCTTCAAAACCATAGAACCACAATTTCCTCTTCCGGTGCCCACTTCACTCCCACATCATTAGCTCCACACCACGCTCTTCCACGCTGGGAAATAGGTCACAGTCTCAAACGGATCAGTTCACATGGCAGTGACTCAGCAACTCCATTATTTCCAGCATCTCTTCTCCTTAATACCACAAGCAATGTTTTATGGAAATCGACCTCACACTTAACAACACCATTGTCGGCCCAACACACAAGTCAGCTCGGCCCTACACAGGTCAATCTCGATCCACAATAAGCTCTCAAGGGCAAGTGATCTCAAATTCTCTGCCAAAATGCACTCATCCAAGACTCCTAGACTTCACACAGATTGGTTACGTTGTGATACGACTTCACAATGAAAATATTTATTACATAAGACTCAGTCTATACCAATACTCGCTTCAACAATGCTCACACTATTCACACACAGCACACATATGCTCATAATTGATTGATAATGACGCTCAATCTCTCATACATGGCACAACAATGTCGATCCACTCAGCCAATTTATACCTCACCGATCTAGTCCGCCTATATGTCTGGTTCCAATACAAATTCTCAACGAGGTATCAACACAAAATAAAATATCTTTATTCTTCGCAGGATTTAACTGGGCCTTCCCGTGACGGATTCATACCTAGACTTGCTTTGATACCAATAAATAGTATTTTTTTATCAATACCAATAAATAGTATTTTTCTATCAATTGATGAAATTATATATTATATATATAGTATTTTTTCAAAAATAGAAATAATATTTTGGATGCACAATCAATTTATTGAGATAATATCTCAACCACACATCATAATTTAGGAAAAATTTAAATCTCAACAATTCTTAAACATTAGGAATATATTGCTATATATAGAATGAATCACAACAAAGACAAGTAGGCACTCTATTTCCATGTAACCCTAGAATCAATGTAACATCTCATATACTATAAATGATCAGAAAAAGAGAATTTGTTATGGAGTAAATCACTTACTTAAATGCATGTTTGATAAATAAATATATATTTTTTCTTAAAATGTATGTAAAATAAAAAATATAAGATAGTAAGAGTTATGACTTGAGGCAATTCATATTTAAGTCATAAGGTGTTCCTTTGAGAAATACTCTTTTAGGTTTCACCTTGTACCACTATACACTTTTATATTTAATGTTAGATAATTGAACAATAATCAATAGTAAAACTAAAACCAGTTAATAGTTAATAATAATTTTAAGTTAATAGCGGATAAAACTTTAACTCCTCGGAAACTCAGTTTAACCGTTTTCCTTCTGTCTCTTCATATGCAAAGAAAGAAATAGAGGAAATGCACTTGTCTCTCTGAAATGATGCCTACTTTCTCAAAATCTCCTAAACCAATATTGGGGATTGGTTGGTTTCCACTATCTTTTGTGCACCTGTTTTTCTTTTTCTTTGATAATGGGAAGAGCTATAACGTGAATAAGTGTCGAAATGGAAGGACGGAGTGGCTTCTCCTCTTGAATACTCATGTATGATACACATAGAATATGAGTTCTGAAACTTCTACCGTGCTGATAGAAACAATATGAAGGTAGTAGCGATGCCAGTTCCATACACATTAACTAAAGTATGAAGAAAGTAATAATAATTCAAATAATGGGCATAAAATGCTTCCACAATTACTATATTTGTTATTTTTTTAGCAAAGTATGTATGATAGAAAAACATATAGAAAACCCACGAAAGATGACCTCATTCCAGCATCTGAAGTTATTTTGGCAGCACTTGAAGCGTGATAAGAAGATTAGAATTGGAGTAGTTAGTATAGTTTACAGGGTTGAAATTCTTGGGCGTCCAGTCATAGCTGTGAAGAATCTATGGCGCATCGAGCAAGCGAAAAGGAAACGAAAATAGCTGTGAAGAATCTATGGCGCATCGAGCAAGAGAAAAGGAAACGAAAGAAAGGGGTATCAGCATAGGTAGAAGTCCTAGGAAAGTCCTAAGAAATGTTAGGCACGGGAACATAGTTAAATTGACGGGTTGTTGTTCCAACACAGAGGAGACTCTTCATCTATATGAATACATGCCTAATGGAACTTTGGATGATAGATTGCATGGCAGAAAGAGTTGAAAATAATTATATTATTTTATATTAATGGAGAAAAGGTTACATAAGTTGTAACGTATCTCCTTAGTTTAGGATTAGTTCCTAGAGATTAGGAGTTTGGTTGCAACTTCCTAACTTCTAGTATTGTACTTAATGATGTAATCTTTCATTCATGAATGTAGAGTGTACGAGAGTTCTCTCTCTGTTCTGAGTGTAGTCTCCAGGTGCAGGCCACACCTGAGAGCTACAACTCCTTCTTTCAATTCTGTGTGCATATTTTATCTTGGTATCGGAGCTCAGATTGGGTGAGCCTGATTTTTTATCGCCTTTGTGGCTGGAGTGCCTTTGTGGCCAGTTTGCCTTTGTGGCAGAATCGCCTTCGTGGCTAAAAGTGCCTTTGTGGCCGCGTGTACACAAGAGCTTTGTGCTCGATTGAGCAGGTGGACTGCAGAACACCTGGCTCGGACTCAGATTTTTTTTAATTTTCTGAGCAGAAGGGGGTTGGCGCGTTTTTCGCGCTGACAGTAGCGCCAGGAAGCGCGACTGGCGCGTCTGTTCAGCTGTTAATCGCGCCACCGAGCCAGTGGCGCGGAGTCCAACGGGATAATCGCGCCAATTGTCTTTTACTTAGAGCGATTTCATCCGGGCATGGGTTTTTCGTTCGGGAGGGCGCCAGCTCATTGAACAAGTTGCGGATCTATCCCAGAGAGGCAGATCGGATCAGTTTCGATTAGATTTATTTTTTGGCTGTATTGGAAAACAACGGATTTGCTCATCGGAGCTTGTAGATCTGTCAGTGGGTGGATCAGGAGATCTGGCAGAAAAGTGGCAGAAGAGTTGCAGACAAGATTTGACAGGTATCGATTTTTTTTTTTTACTGTTGAGTGAATTCATTTTGTAGATCTGATCAAAATGAGTAATACGATGGAATCTTACATCCACGAGTCTGGCAAACTCGATGGATCTAACTTCACGAACTGGAAGTTCAAGATCCAGACCTTGCTTGAGGGTGCGAATGCATGGTCCATAGTTACAGGTGATGAGCAGAGGCCGAATTCGAACACAGGGACACAGGAGCAAGAATGGGACAAGCGAGAGAACAAGGCGAAAGTTCTGCTGAAGATGTCCGTCAAGGACAACATCATCCCCCATATCAGAGAATGTAAAACATCTGCGGAGATCTGGACGACCATCAAAAACCTGTATCAGATCTAGAATACAAGTCGAATTATGGCACTTAAAAGTAAGTTATTTTCAATGAGGATGGACGAAAGTGAGACTGCTGCTGCATTCATTGCGCGAATCAAAGATGTGAAAGACGGATTAGGAGCCATCGGAGAGAAGGTGTCTGACTCTGATCTCGTTACAATCACACTGAACGGAATGCGAGATGAATTTCAAATGTTCATCACTGGATTGGCGGCAAGGGAAAAAGCGCCCACATTTGAAGATCTGACTGGCATTTTGCTGCAAGAAGAGGAGCGGCGACAGAACTTGAATCCCCAGAACGATGATCTTGCGCTGATGGCGAAACGACGATCTTTCAGAGGGAAGCAGCCACAGCAGCAATCACAGTCGCAACTGCAGCAGAGAGGAGGTACATCGCAGAAGAGTCCATATAAAGGTATGCTTGCAAATAATCCTATAAGAAGATGTTATTACTGTGGAAAGAAGGGTCATATGCAGGACAGATGTCTGAAGAAGCAAGCAGATGATGCAAAGAGGAAGCTGGCAACTGCAAAGCACAGAGGATATTTTGTCGAAGAAGAAGATGTTGAAGAAGATGAAGATTTCAGCCATGAATTTCGACTGTTCACAGTTGACTGCGCCCTTTCAGCATCCAATGAGGACGATATTTGGTATGTCGATTCCGGAGCATCCTCCCACATGACAGGTAAAAAGGAATTTTTTGAAAGTCTTGAAGAAAGTACATATGGATCGAAAATCTATTTAGGAGATGATAGTGGATACGAGATTAAAGGTTATGGGGTTATTCCAGTTAAGTTACCAAATGGAAAAATCAATCATCTTAAAAATGTCTTATATGTACCTGGAATTAAGAAAAATCTCATATCTGTATCCATGATAACTGATCAAGATATGCAAGTCGAGTTCTTCAAGACTCATTGTGTGGTAAAGGATTGCAAGAGAGAAATTGTTGCAACTGGCGTGCGTGTTGGAAGCCTATACAGGTTGGATGTGAAAAGTATACCAAAGCGAGCCATGGTTGCAAGTGGATCGACAGCCGAACAACTCTGGCATCAGAGGTTCGGACATTTGAATTTACAGGATCTCATGTTATTGCAGAGGAAAGGTATGGTTGAGGGACTCCCTATCTTTCGTAATATTCAGTTAAATTGTGATGGTTGTGCCTTAGGTAAGATGCATAGAGAACAGTTTCCTGTGCATGATAGGAGGAAGGAAACAGCTATTTTGGAACTAGTGCACACTGATATATGCGGACCTATGCAGACAAGGTCGCTAGGTGGAGCATAGTATTTTCTGTTATTTACTGATGACTGCACTAGATATTCATGGGTTTATTTTTTAAGTAAGAAAAGTCAGACTTTCCAGTGCTTTACAGAATTTAAAACCTTGGTGGAAAAACAGTTTGGTAAGAGTATAAAAATTCTCCAATCTGATCAAGGAGGAGAATATAAGCTAGGGGAATTCATGAAATTCTGCAAATTCCACGGGATTGTTCAGCAATTTACAGTGCCACACACACCACAGCAGAATGGAGTTGCAGAGCGCAAGAACAGAACATTAGTGGAGTGCGCAAGGAGCATGTTACAAGGTAAGGGTCTATCTAATAGTTTTTGGGCAGAGACTATTAATACTGCTGTATATTTGAAGAACAGAAGTCCAACCAGGTATCTTGGCTTCAAAACTCCTTTTGAAGCTCTATATGGATTTAAACCAGCAGTAAATCATCTAAGAGTATTTGGGTCAAAAGCATTTGCCCATATACCCAAAGCTGATAGGAAGAAATTAGACCCTAAAGCTGTTAAATGCATCTTTGTTGGTTATGGCACAGAATTTAAAGCTTATAAGTTGTTCAATCCTAAGTCTCATAAGATATTTGCAAGCAGGGATGTAGTATTTCATGAACAGGTTCAGGAAGGGAAAGATGACATTGGTGATGATTGGCACATTCCATTGTTGATGGATGAAGGCAGCGAGGATGAAAGAGAGCTGGAGCAGAAACAGAAACAGGAGCAGAAAGAAGAACAGCAAGAAGGTGATAATGCAAGCCCAATTAGAGTTGAAGAAAACAAATTTGAGGTAAGTCCCCTACTAAGGAGATCAAGTAGGAAGACTCAAATACCATTAAAATTGAAAGACTATGCTTTGATGTCAAATGTTTTGAACATTGTAGAGCCCACTAATTACAAAGAAGCTAGTCAATTTAAGGAGTGGAGGGATGCAATGAATGAAGAGATAGAATCTATTCTTAGAAATAACACTTGGGATTTAGTTGAACCGCCTAAGAATAAAACACCCATAGGATGCAAATGGCTATTTAAACCAAAAATGAATGCAGACGGAAGTATTGAAAAATTGAAAGCTAGGCTGGTTGCAAAAGGGTACTCACAGCAGGAAGGTATAGACTTTGATGATACCTTTGCACCTGTAGCAAAGCTAAATACAATCAGAATGCTTATTTCTTTAGCTACTAAATATAATTGGAAGCTACACCAGCTTGATGTCAAATCTGCATTTTTGAATGGTGACTTAAAAGAAGAAATTTACTTAGTACAGCCAGAAGGGTTTGTAAAGCAGGGGCAGGAACATCTTGTTTGCAGATTGAAAAAGGCTTTATATGGCTTAAAGCAAGCTCCCAGGTCTTGGTATGAAAAGGTTGATTCTTTCTTTTTAGAGTATGGATTTCATAGAAGTTTAAATGACCCAAATTTGTATACCAAGTACAATAAGCAGGGGCAGATTATTCTGATCTCTTTATATGTAGATGACATGATTATAACATGAGATGCAGATGATTTAATCAGAGGAATCAAAAGGCTTATGGCACAAGTTTTTGAAATGAAGGATCTCGGAAGCCTCCATTACTGTCTAGGATTAGAAGTATGGAGAGATATTGGGCAAAATTTTCTTAACCAAGGGAAGTATGCCAGAAATCTGTTGGAAAAGTTTGGTATGGATCAGTGTAGGTCAGCAGCGACACCTTTGCAGCAGAACTTGAAGTTGTGCAGTGACGATGGCACTAAGGAGGTTGATGCCACGATGTACAGACAGTTGGTTGGCAGCTTGATATATCTTACAACAACCAGACCTGACTTGGCATACTCTGTTAGTGTATTGAGCCAATTTATGTCAAAACCGCTTGAAAGTCACTGGGTAGCAGCAAAAAGCGTGTTGAGGTATCTTTGTGGTACTGTTAATTATGGAATTTTATACACTGACACTTCTGATGTTATTCTAGCAGGTTTTTCAGATTCAGACTGGGCAGGGAACCTGGATGATCGAAGGTCTATCACAGGTTACTCATTCAGCATAGGTTTCGGGGTCATAGCATGGAGCAGCAAGAAGCAGAGTACTGTAGCACTGTCTTCATGTGAAGCTGAGTATCAGGCATTGTGTGCAGCGACGTGTGAAGCGATCTGGTTGAGAAGGCTTATCAATGATGCAGGAGAAGAACAGATGAATTCCACTTCCATCAAAAGCGACAACCAGAGCACCATTAAATTAGCATACAATCGAGTGTTTCATAAAAATACCAAACATATAGACACTCAGTTCCATTTTGTGAGAGAGAAACTACAGTCAAAAGAGATTATTGTTGAATATTGTAAAACTTGTGACAATGTGGCTGATATTTTTACAAAGCCTCTTGCACGTGTGAAGTTTGAATTGTTTAAAAGGATGCTAGGAGTTCAAGATAATCCTTTCTCCATTAAGGGGGGGAGTTGAAAATAATTATATTATTTTATATTAATGGAGAAAAGGTTACATAAGTTGTAACGTATCTCCTTAGTTTAGGATTAGTTCCTAGAGATTAGGAGTTTGGTTGCAACTTCCTAACTTCTAGTATTGTACTTAATGATGTAATCTTTCATTCATGAATGTAGTGTGTATGAGAGTTCTCTCTCGATTCTGAGTGTAGTCTCCAGGTGCAGGCCACACCTGAGAGCTACAACTCCTTCTTTCAATTCTGTGTGCATATTTTATCTGAAAGGAAGAGAACATGCACACTGAGTAGATAATCAGATAAAAGACTATAGTTGGAGTGTCTCGGGGCTTACACTATCTTCATGAAGATTGTCATCGTGCCATTGTACACAAAGATGTTAAGCCTAGCAATATATTGGTTTCGAAATAGAAGTGGTTTTGGTTTTTTATGGTAACATTAATTTTCTTTTCAGAAATCACATGCATTCCAGCATCTTAGGATATAGTTTGTTCATCAATCAATTTTATGTTAACATTATTTTGAAGGTAATTTCATTTTCCCTATATATTCCGCACTTCACAGTTGGCTTTTACATTAGAGTTTGATTGCACTTCATTAACGTGAGGCTTACTTTACCTTATTAGTTATGTCAAATATTACATTAGAGTTTGATTGCACTTCATTAACGTGAGGCTTACTTTACCTTATTAGTTATGTCAAATATTAGTATATCATTGTTTAGAGCTTAAAGTATACGAGATATTATATATACCAGCAGGTTATGCTAGCTGCAGTCCATGCTTTTCTTTGGCCAACATATTTGATTTTACCATTTGGGACCCGAGGAAACCCTGGGCCGATAACTTCCATTTAAAAATTACATTGGTCTTTTTTTTTTTTGTTACATTTAGTATAAGCTTCAGAATATTTTCAATTGATCTTTGCTTTTGCAGAGATTTCTCTTTTGACAGTTTTAGTGGTCCACTCCCTACCTCCATGAACAATTTGACAAGTCTTTTTTGTGTGTAAGTTACATACATATTGCTTGGTAGTTACATAGCTTAAATGACTAATAAGCTTTCTTTTACTTTGAGTAGGGGTTGTTATTGAACTGTACTTATTTTCAAGTGTGTTCACCAATAAATACCCTCCGGCCTGTCATGTTTCTGTCTAAATCTACATATTTGTGTAATAAAAAATATACCTATATGCAATACGAAATTTTATTGAAGCATACTTATGTTTAAAAGATATGAAGCACACTTATAAACTAAATTGTAATTATGAAATACAAATAATTTATGTTTGCTTGTTAAGTGGAACCGCAAACCCATCGCTTTCGAACTTTGGTATTCAGTTCCAGTTGGAACATTGAGATTTCGTTTATATGTGAGTTCTAATATTTGACAGCATACCAGTTGTGAACTTGATGTGTGCATTTTCAAATCTAATGACACAATACAGACCCTGATTTTTTAGATGCATGCATATGGGATAAATATTGGATTATGTAGGGCATTTTTTAAAATGGGTTTGTTCTAAATACTGGATTAGAAAGGCGCCTATGATTTTTGATGGGTTTACGCTAAACCCTTGACTGCACAGGTCCTTGACTTTTTAAGTGGGGCCCTGCTAAACCCTGAATTATATTCCTAATTTATTTAACCTCGTTCTGTTCTAACCACAGGTTTGGATAGGTTGCTATAATTTTAGACAGGTTTGTTCTAGACCATGGAATAGATAGTAACCCTGTTAGATACCTCCTTATTTTTTCATACGGACCTGTGGTTAAACATTGACTACATGGGTACCTGTACTTATAATGGATAGATAGGTCTTTAGTTTTTAGATGGATTAGATGGGTCCCTATCTTTTTTAGAAGGGTTTGCTCAACCCTGGATTAGTATGCCTGAATTTTTCAGATATGCTTTTCTAAGCCCTCCATTAGATAGACCCCTCTGTTTTCAAGTGGATTACATGGCAGACCAGTTTTTTCAGATTGTTTGCTCTAAACCCAGTATTAGAGAAGTCCTCGTGCTTTTAGATGCATTAGACGGGCACCGATTTTTTTATATGGGTCTGGACTCTGGCTTGCTTCTCAAACGCAGTCTTTGATGAACCAACAATGCTGCTATACGTGAAATGATTCTGGAATATGAGAATGGTGCTACTGTCTATCCATGTGGGGTGTTTTGCTACTTGAACATTTTGCTCTGTTTGATTTCTAACTATTCAAAATCCTATCTAAGCATCAAATATCATCTTGAAAAATGGTTAGTATAAGACGTTTATTTTACTCGTAAATCTGAAATATGTTAAGCCATATTCGTGTTGTCCCAAGTAACTGTAGCTAGACTAAAATTTATAGTTGATAAGTGATTTCAGGATAATACTCGAGTTACTAGCACATACCTCCAGTTCCCACCATTTATTAATAGTAAATGGGCTTAATAGGTCGGTTAGGCTCAACATAATTCAATGTTCAGAAAGGATCCTCACGAATTGCAGGAATCCGACAAGTGTTATCACAATGTAGATGTGGAGCTTCCCAATATCGATAATTGAAAATATGAGATTAATTTTTCTAAACTACATAATTATTGCGTTGTTACTATGTTGATTAACACCTTATATATTGTTTCGAATCACTATAACTCTTGTTCATAAAATGAACACCTTGACTCATCATTCGAAACTGTTACTAGGGATAGTAGGGATACTAATGCCAGACTAGGAAACAGTTTCACAATTTCTCTTAGAAAATTAGACTTCAAAGTGTTCATTAACATTAGATGTAGAGACTGTCGGTGGAAATGTTTTAAACTTAGTTGTGAAGCTTTTCATTTCCCGGCAAAAGGGAAAATCAATCAAGAAATACGTGGAGATAATGGGGAGGATTTTCTGCTGCCAACTATGTGGGATCTGGTTACGAGTTCCTGCAAAACATTGGTATATATATAGTAATTGTCTTGGTTCAAAATGGCCCTTAGACACGCAGAGGGAAGGGGGTAAAAGTAGCTCTAGACACGACACAACTTCTATTATATATGACCATATCTGCGCTTCTATATTACATATTCTTTTGTTTTTTCCGGAGTTTAAAACGTATTATTTTGTCGCGATGTGTTCCAAACTAGTGCAAAACTTTTCTTGTTGTTTGTTTCATTGTGCTTTCAAATTGCCGATTTGGCGCTGTCATGGAAACTTGTGAAGAATTTGATAAAATAAATGAAAACAAATAGTCACGGTAATATACTCCGCGCTTGCAATTGGAAGAATATCTTCTTAATTCACGCTAAGTCTTTAGTTTCCAAACATATCATGTAGACTGACGGATACAGAAACATGGCATCATTTTTCTGTTGGACAAACTGTATACTAAACTAATTTAAGTAATTTCTTTATTCAAAAAGTATATTTAAAATTTATGTTTTCAAAACCATTTTAGAGCTATTATGATTGTTTAGAAGACATTTCTAATTATTAATCAAATATGTATATTTGAAGGGCTCTAACGATAGGGTAGGGTATGATATTTTATGAAAATATCTCAACATTATAATTTGGGAGTTATTTTTATTTTTATTTTATATTTAAATTTTTTTCTTTTAAATTTTGATTTTTGTTGTTTAAAATTAGTTTTTGATTGAATATAAAAGTTTAGTATTATGAAACATTTCTAAAATATTTACAATGTGGATATTTCACAACTTAAATTTGTGATTTTAACAAGGTTTTGCTAGATTATGGAGAAATCATAGTAAAAAATAGACCCTAAACTTTCCAAAACTTATAACCAATGAACTTTCAGAAAACTAACCAATAAACCACTAAGATTATTATAGATAAAAATTCTAAGATTTATATACTAAATGAATTACAATTGTTACATTTTTTTTCAAGAAGCTAAATCATGAAAGTTATCCCACCCATTATAACAAATCACCGTTATATAAAAATGTGAAAATTATTGAATTTTTTGCTAATAATTTTTTATCCACTTAGTGTTGTTGATTTAGATATATCTTTACTTCTTTAACTTTGTTTACCAAGCTTCGAAGTATCTCTACTTCTTTAAATTTGTTTACCAAGCTTCCAAGTTTCAATTTCTTGCTTTCTTTGAACTGTAATACAATACACTCTTTTTATTGACTCCTTGGAATACAAGTTCTTGACACTCTTGAAATTTGTGCAACTTCCATCACTACCATGAGTAGTTATTTCTTTCTAATTCTACCCAAACCTTAAGGGTGATATGCCTATGCAATAATAAATTTGGATTTTGTTAGGTTTATTGTTTCTTTCCTTAATCGTTCTTTGGTTATAATTGCAATTAGGTTATTTGTGGGAAATAGAATACGAAAGAAATGTTGCAGACCTGGATGTAGTGATACCAATCTCCTCATGATTAATCAACAATATTTCTATCTGTAGTGCACATTTGATCATGTAATATATGTTTTAGAATTTCTTTAATTCTCTTTCACTTACAAATCTCTACGCTTCTCCTTTTTATTAACAAATTTAAGTTATATCTCGTGTTTTACATGATTGAAGGAGTGTTGTGTCTTTTTAATTATCTCATATCTGGTGCTTATTTGTGGCGATATCCACTTCTTTTATGGAGATGATTGACAATGGAAAAGAGGGGCCACGCCATCCATTTCTGTCCATTGCTTTTCATGATCATTCTAAGATGTACCAAAAGGAATTTTTGGACAATTTTGCGATCCTTTACCGTTTCGTCTTAAATGATCTTCAGAAATTCTCCTTCTTACATGTTGGAATTACTCCCAACCACCTCCATGAATAAGGAGTAGCAGCAGCCCATGTTTCAGTAAATTTATGTGCAGGGAAGAACAAGCAGCAGACTTCAAATTCGAAAACATTTTCATGAAATCCGCGCAAAAAAAATCAAAATAGAGTACCCGAGCCCTGTCTGCGTTTAATTTTCATTTTTCCACATTGACTTACCATTCCCGCAGTTTCACGCCTGCAAATTTTCTTGTTTACCTCTTAAGCTTTCACCATAATTTATTTCCCTGCCGATGCAATATTGGCGTGACACACCACCAAACCTTATCGCATTTGAAATCCGCCACAAACCTTGTATTTCTCCTTATTTCCTTACCTTTTTTCTTACCACCCAAAGGGAGGAGCACCCGCACTTTGGCAAGATGTTCGTTTTAAACTTAACCTTCATCGAATGTTAAATTCCACCAATGCAATCATGGACCCACAAACCTCACCGCACTTCGCAACTCTTTTCCACTTTCACTTTATGACTTTCCGCACCCTCACACTTCGCACATTTTATGTTTGTCCTTCACCACCCACAAAGTATGACTTCAAAGTTCACAAGACTCATTTTTAAGCGACCATATCGATATTTTTTTGCGATGATCGCAATAAGGCACGCATAAAACTCAAGAGGATAAAGTATACTGCGCGCATAGCAAGTTTGTGGAGGCGTTGATAGCGCCTATGTTAAACAGTTTTTGGTGTTATGATGCTAAATACATTACATATTGCAAATTTTAAATTTTCCTGTTCTTACATATACATTGTTAAGTTCACATATTATGGACATTTGGACGCGATATGATTTCTTAACCGAATAGCATAAGTTTTCAAGTCCTCCATTTTGTGTGTTAAACATTGTTTCGTGTGTAAAAAAAAAATCAAAGGAGAGGATGATTTTTGTTGTTTGAACATTCCATCTAGTGCATTAACGAGCACAGTTTCAAGCTTTCCTTGGGCCATTTGTGTATTTTTGGTGACCATGTAATTTCATATGATTCAATAGGATGAACAGAAAGAAGTTTGTTCCTCTCATGTGTCTCGCTCTCTGTCTGTGAATTTTTTTTATTTCCACATATTAGTGCAATCTCTGTGTTGTAATGGGGAACGAATTCCTCCATGTTTTTTTATTTGATATTCCAACATGGTATCAGAGGAGGGCTAGGCTCTCAGTGAAAGAATGATGCTTTACTAAAGAAGTTGTAAAATTGTTTGTAGAAGCAAAAGTCTCCAACAGCGAGAAAGCTTTTACAACAGTAAGAAAGTTTGTGTTTACACATTCAAGATGGCTGCAGCAGGCATAAGCGTGAATAATCCCCAACTACCACAGTTAAATGGGAATAATTATGAATATTGGGCTACTACAATGAAGGTTGTTCTCCTCACAAGATATTTGGGAGCTGATGGAACATGGTTTCCAAGAACTAGTAGATGCAGTAACATATAATTCTTTGACACAAGCACAAAGAGATTTATTGAGAGAAAATAAGAAGAAGGACTCCAAAGCCCTCTTCTATATTTTCTAAGCAGTACATGAGAGTATTTTCCCAATGATTACAGCGGAAAAAAATTATAAGGAGGCATGGGATACCCTCCAGACAACCTATCAAGGAATGGAAAAAGTGAAGACAAGAAAACTTAAAATGATGATAAGATATTTTGAAACTCTTTGTATGAAAGAGTATGATAATATAGACTCATTATTCACACATGTGATTGGGCTGGTTACCCAAATCAGATCTCATGGAGAGACACTTGAAGAAAGAAGAATAGTGGAGAAAGTTTTAAGAAGTCTACCATCAAGGTTTGATGCCATAGTAGTGGGCATAGAAGAGACAAAGGATCTCTCACAGCTTTCACTAGATGAGCTTCATTCATCACTGATGTCTCATGAGCACAAACTTAACAGAGCAACAAACACCTCATTAGAGCATGCATTCAAGACACAAATGCCTTTTGGTGAAGGTAGAGGTCGAGGAAGATCAAACTGTCGAGGAAGAGGAAGATGTCCACACAGAGGTGGAAGAAGCAACCCTGCAAGCCCAAGTGGAAGGGGCAGCAATCAAAATCCAAGCCAAGGCTCAAGCCAAAATCAAGCACAAGGATAGAGGTATGATAAATCTCAAGTCTAATGTCATTATTGGAAAAATTATGGCCATTATGCAAATGAATGTAGAAACAAGGAAAATGACATGCGTAATAAACCTAGTGTAAATTTTACAAAAGAAAATCAGAACCAAGGAAATGTGCTTTTAACTTGTAATGTAGCACAAGAAAAACAAGAAGATGTATGGTTCTTAGATTTAGGGTGTTGTAACCATATGACTGGAAACATAGGAATGTTTGCTAGTCTAGATGAGAGTGTAAAATTTGAAGAAACAATGGGGACTAATAGCAAGGTCTCTATTATGGGGAAAGGAAGAGTGAACATACTGACAAATAAGGGAGAGAAGAAGTTTGTGCCAGATGTCTATTATGTACCTGACTTGAATTTAACCTTATAAGCATTGGACATCTCATGCATAAGGGCTACAATGTGTTTTTTAAGAATGATATGTGCACAATCATGGATATACCTCCAAGTAGATAGGTCATTGAAAAATTGCATATGAAAAATAATAGAATGTTTCCTCTTAAGATCAGATCAGAACTGGAGGAAGGAGGTGTTGTATCAGCTGTCAGACAAGAAAACATTCAGGAAGACGTGAAATACGAGAACTGGTTATCGCATTTGAGATTTGGACATCCCAATTTTGGAGGTTTGAACTTGTTGCATAAAAAAGATGTGGTAAAGGGATTACCACTCATAGGGAAACCAGACTGACTATGTGAAGGCTTCATCTTGGGCAAACAACACAAATAATCATTTCCAATAGGAAAGAGTATAAGGGAAAAGGCACCCTTGGATATTTTCCACTCAGATTTATGTGTACCAATGCAAATGCCATCATTAACTGGCAGTCATTATATGTTGACATTTATAGATGATTACACAAGGAAGACATGGGAATATTTTCTAAAACATAAAATTGAAGTGTTTGAAAAATTCTACCACTTCAAAGCCCTTATTGAGAAGCAAAGAGGAAACTACATAAAAATTCTAAGAACTGACATAGGTGTAGCATATATCTCCAAATACTTCCTGCGTTTTTGCAGGAAGCATGGAATTCACAAGTCATTTACCACAAGGTATACACCTTAGAAAAATTGTGTAGTAGAAAGAAAGAATAGGACCATCATGGACATGGTAAGAAGTATGTTTAAGGCAAAGAATTTTCCAAATGAGAATTGGGCAGAAGCTATCAATTGTGTAGCTTATATTTTAAATAGATGTCCAACCAAAGTTGTTATGAAGAGAGTTCCAGAGGAAGCACGGAATGGAAAAAACCAAGTTGTCACTCACATGAAAGTGTTTGGATGTGTGGCATATGCACATGTCCCAGATCAGTTAAGGAACAAGTTGGACAACAAGGGGGAGAACTGTATATTTATTGGATACAGTGATGAATCCAAGGCTTACAAGCTATGTAATCCATCAACCAAGAAAGTAATAATAAACAAAGATGTTCAGTTCATAGAATAAAAAGCTTGGGATGGAAGCTTAGAGAAGACAGTGAACGTGAAGACATGTATTTCACATGAAGACGAAGAGGAATTGATTGCAGAAAATAATTCCTCAATGGTGGCTCCTCCTCCACCTACACAAGCTCAATAGAACACACCACAAGCAAGCAATAGAACATCATTACAAAACCAAGGAAGTGCTTCTCCAAGCATGCCACAAGGATCAACAACTCCCTCGAGTTCAAGCACATCTTTAGAAAATACAAGAAGAACTCCAAGCACATCTTTAGAAAATACAAGAAGACCAAAACTCAAAAATTTAAGTGAAATTTATGAGCAAGAAGAAGCTAATAATAATGCTGGTCTAAATTCTTTATTTTCTTTATTTTGTCATGTTGATGACCCAATCAATTTTGAAGATGCAGTCAAAGAAGAGAAGTGGATTGAAGTAATGAATGAAAATATAGGAGCAATAGAAAATAATGACACATGGGAGTTAGTGGACCTCCCACAAGGAAAAGAAGTTATTGGAGTGAAATGGGTATATAAGACCAAGAGCAACATTGAAGGCAAGATAGAAAGGCATAAAGAAAGACTTGTTGTCAAAGGCTATAAGAAGCAACAAGGAAGAGACTATGAGGAAAAATTTGCACCAGTTGCAAGGATGGAGACAGCTCAAACAGTGTTGTCAATAGCAGCACAACAAAAGTGGAAATTTTATCAAATGGATGTGAAGTCAGCATTCTTGAATGGAGTGTTGAAAGAGGAGTTGTAAGTTGAACAACCTCCTGACTATGAAATAGAAGGCAAAGAACACAAAGCGTGTATGTTGAAGAAAGCTCTTTATGGGCTGAAGCAAGCACCAAGAGCATGGTTCATAAAGATTGATGCTTACCTAATAGACAATGGGTTTGACAAGTGTGATGGTGAACCCACAGTCTACATCAAAGAAAATGACGGTAAAATTATTATTGTTGTTTTATCTGTAGATGATTTTATTTTCACAGGCAATGATGTTTGTCTCATTGTTGATTTTAAAGAATTCATGAAAAGTGAATTTCAAATGACTGACTTGGGTTTGCAGAGATATTTTTTGGGCATAGAAGTAAAGAAAAATGAAAAGGGAATTTTTATTTCCCAAGAAAATTATGTTGCAGAAATTTTAAAGAGGTTCAATATGTAGAAGAAAAAAGCATCATCAACTCCAATTATCATGGGGTTTAAATTGAGCAAGGAAGATTGCAGCAAGAAAGTCGATCCGACATTGTACAAGAGCATGGTTGGCAGTCTAATGTGTTTGAATGCAACTAGGCATGATATAATGTATGCAGTAAGTTTGATATATAGATTATGGAGAAACCTAAAGAGACACATTGGCAAGCAGGCAAGAGAATTTTAAGGTTTGTAAATGGAATAAAGGAGTATGGTGTGCTATACTCCACATCCGATAACTTTAAGTTGATTGGTTACACTGACAGTGATTGGGCTGAAAGTGTAGATGACAGAAAGAGCACATCAGGGTATGTCTTTCATGTAGGATCGGGAGCCATTTCATGGGCTTCCAAGAAGTAACCAATAATTTCATTATCAACAATAGAAACTAAATATGTAGCAGCAACAACAACAACATGCCAAGTAGTTTGGATGAGAAGGATGCTGAGGGATTTCTGTCATGAAGAAGACAAAGGAACCACAATTTTCTGTGATAACAACTCAACAATTGCATTGTCAAAGAATTAGGTTTTCCACAAGAGAACAAATAATATTGATGCTAAATACCATTTCATAAGAGAATTAGTTAACAATGGAGAAATTTTTTTGCAGCGTTGCAGGTCAGAGGAATATTTTTCCAATATCCTCATAAATCCATTGGGACAGAAGAGTTTTTTTTATCTCAGACAGTTTCTGGGAATGACTGATGGTGACAGTTGTGATTCAGGGGGAGTGTTGGAATTACTCCCAACCACCACCATGAATAAGGAGTGGCAGAAGCCCACGCTTTAGTAAATTTCTGTGCAGCGAAGGAAAAGCAGTAAACTTCAAATTCGAAGACGTTTTCATGAAATCCACGCCAAAAAAATCAAAACAAAGTACCCGAGCCATGTCTGCATTTAATTTTCATTTTTCCGCATTAACTTACCATACCTGCAAATTTTCTTGTTTACCTATTAAGCTTTCACCATAAGTTATTTCCCCGCCGATGCGATATCGGCGATACCCACCACCAAACCTTATCACAGTTAAAATCTGTCACAAACCTTGTATTTCGCCTTATTTCCTTACCTTTTCTCTTCCCACACTTCCCGACGCTTAACCGCCCGTAGCCTGCACTTCACAAGATTTAAGTTTTAAACTTAAGCCCTTCACCAAATGTTAAATCTCTGGCAATGTGATGTAGCAGGACCCACAAACTTCACTGCACTTCACAACTCTTTCCACTTAGCTTGATTCCCGCAACCCGCACTTTGCACATTTTATGTTTTAACCTTTTCCTCCGCCCGCAGTGCGCACTTCGCAAGGTTCATGACTTACCTTTTTAAGTCGCCCAAAATTTATCATATTTTGTTTGTGATGCGATTGCAAAAGGGCACACGTCAATCTCAGGAGGATAACACATACCACGCATCGTAAGCTCAAGAGTGTTACAAATAGCGCCCGCAAGTTAAAAAGATTTTGATGTGATGCGATGTGCCATGTCACATCTCATATCACATATTTTAAGTTTTGTTGTGTTCGTGCATATGTTAAATGTTAAGTTTGTCTATGTGCGATGGAGCGCCGAACGTGATGTGGTTTCTGAAATGAATCACATAATTTTTCAAGTCTGCCCTTCTGTGTGTTGAACGTTGTTTCGTGTGTAAATAGAAAAATCAGAGCGGAGGAAAATTTTCTTGTTTGAACGTCTGATTCAACATTATTAGCATTAAATTTTTAGGCTTCGTCCATTTGTATTAAGACTATGTTATTTCGTATGATTCAGTGTCATGGAATGAAAGAAAAGAAGTTTGTTCCTCTCCTATGTCTCACTCTCTATCTATGAATTTTGTGATTTCCACATATTAGCGCATTCTCTGTGTTGTAAGGGGGAACGCATTCCTCTATGTTTTTTTATTTAATATTCCAACATTACATTGAGTGTTTTGGGGGTGTAACGCTGTAAAATTGATTCAAGGCCTACTACCATTTAATGACAATTTTTCCCATTCTAAAATAATAAATGATCTCCACTTCGGATTTTCTTTTCTGTCATACTAAATCATTTTAACCCATTTTAAACCTAAAATTTTTTTAGCTCTTAAAAAAAATCATTAAAAAAAAACTAACTTGAACATGAACCCGTTTCTGGCATTTACCCTAGGATTGAACAATATGTATAATTCTACATTTAGCAGATCATTAAACAATACGGATGACAAAGATAAGGACTAATTGAACTAACAATTTAAGGGATTGAATAGTGAACACCAAATTGATGGAGACTAATTGTTGTTTATTACCATACCTTTTAATATAGGGAAATTATGAAAATATGGCATGTCCAAAGAAAATGATAAAATCCAATCTTTAAGTTACCTTATTCTTTCAGCCCAAACTCATCCTGCATTTTTATTTATTTGTCTTTTCTTAATATAAATAAAATGCCAAAACTATGTAGTGTCAAAGTAAAATGATAAAATCTAAGATCTATGAGATCTATGTCTATGTGCTATAATGTTTCCAGCTTTCTTTAAGTAAAATTAGGTTGATCTTGTTGGAATATGTAATTCTTACTTGTCTTAATTTTGACATTCTATGTATGGAGTTTGTTCCTATTCCATAGGAGTTAGCTAAATCTATAGGTTCCTAGTTTGGTGTGTGGTTGAGATATTCTCTCAACCAAATTATTGCGCGTCCAAGATAGTTTCCCTATCTTGATACAATACTTCATGTATATATGTAATTCTATTTGATTAATAGAATGTAGTGTGCATGCTCAGATTCTAAGTTGGTATCATAGATAGTTTCCCTATCTTGAGACAATACTTCATGTATATATCCAATTCTATTTGATTAATAGAATGTAGTATGCATGGTCAAATTTTAAGTTGGTATCAGAGCCCGTTTGGGCCTGGCCTTGGCCTTTCCTGGGCCGAGGGAAATAAAAAGGTTTATGTGTAGGTTTGTCCATCGAGTAGGATTATGAGACTCGAGGGAGTGTGATGTTTCCAGAGTACTCCTATTGAATACTCCTACTATGTTGAATAATCCTACTCAGATGGAGAGAGTTATCTGTAAGTTGATTGCATGGAACATATTAAAACGGTGTGACCAGTGCTACTGCAGGTGGTGTTTATTGTTGGGTTTTGGAAAACTCGACGGTCATGATAGCGTAGATCATGACAAATCACAACCTGAAGGAGTTGTTCCTACCTGATGAGACTCACTTTGTGCTTCTTTGCAAGTGATTTGAAAAAAAAAAAAAATCGTGGATCAGTAATTCTTGCCTCAAGACCAGATCTTGTGTAGGGAAGTCACGTTTTATTTTTTCACCCTCTTATAGATTGAAATATTCATGGTCCAATCTAGTAGGTGTTTGAAGAAGTTTTTCATCTCGGGCTTGAAGAAATTTGACAATTAAAAAATCTAGAGTGGTAGTACAGTAGAAAATTACAGGTTCTCGTTGCTAATACCCAAGAATTTAGAAGCAATTTCAATAGTCATTGTCACTTCCATTTGCTGAGTAAGTCGGTCGAAGCCCTGGAATTTAATCGATTGAAAGGGATGGGTAGGAGAACTGCAACTTTTGTGATGACATTGAAGCAAGCTCACGATGATTCTCCCATATGTGTACTTGTTGGTGTAAGCTCTAGTGGAGATATCGTAGACCATGTAACTCATAAGGAATTTCAGGCTAGATATCGCTTAGAACCAATAAAAGTGGTTGCTCAAGTGCTTATGTACTAGTTTTTCATTGGTAGTGTTT
The DNA here is from genome assembly GCA_034641835.2 of Pinus albicaulis. NCBI lineage: Eukaryota > Viridiplantae > Streptophyta > Pinopsida > Pinales > Pinaceae > Pinus > Pinus albicaulis. Next base: position 901,549,352 of record CM076569.1, read on the forward strand.
TTACACAGTGAGATATCAAGATAGAAAACTCATACTTCTATGATAAAGAAACATGCATTCTATCATGGAAATTATTTTTTCCCGACGAAGAATTTAGCTTGGTCCATGTTGAAACAAACCCTCTTATTCCTGGAAGGGATCCTCCCTTTAAATTAATGCCTCCAACACTAACAATGGTTGAAGAACTTGACTGGATGAAGGATTGTACAATTTCCTATACAGAAACATTGAGAAAGGTGAACATTGATGCTCCAATGTTGGAGTATAGGGATGCAGTGCACGAATTTGCAACACTAGGACTCCCCGGTAGGTAACTTGGTTACCCTGGGCGATGTAATGAAAGGTTGTTGTGCTAGTGTTGTTTGAATTTAAATTTAATTAAGAGCCATGTTATTAATATAAATCTGGTTGAAAGAATTGCAATTGGCCATTCCAACAACAAAAAAATTTATTTGCAGGAATGATAGACTACCAGATATGATGAAGACATGACAATGAAGATGGTTGCATCAGAGATTGGATGATGACGGAAAAATGAGTTTGTGTGAGTTTTTTGTGAGTTTGTGGAATATAATCTTCATGATGGTCACATACATTTTAATTGTAAGCAAGTCTAGGATGTTTTTTATAGTGGTCTTCATAAATTATGTACTTGGTAACTCCAAGCGAAAACCACTTTGCAGTGTCATTTTATGGTAAGCTAGAAGCCATGTGTGAGAGTGAAGTGGAAAGGGAGTCTAGTAGGCATGGTTTAGGATTAACCAATAAAACCGTTGGCATGGTTGAGGGCGAGCCGAAAAAACCCTAGGCCTGATTGAGTTGGGTCGCGAGTGAGATCGTGTTGGAGGAGTCTGAGAGCTCATGCTGAGGAGCGTCGTTGAGCCAGAGAGCTTGTGTTCTTGAGCGTCGTGGAGCCAGAGATATCGTGATGCAGATCGTAGAGTGAATCCATAGATCTTCTACCTGTTGAGCCAGAGAGCTCGTGTTTGAAGATCTAGTGAGATCGTGTCAGAGAAGCTAGTGAGCCTTAGTGGTTGGATTTCCCTAGTGGCAGATTTGAGGTCCTTGGTGGTTGAGTTCCCTTGTTGGCATGGTTGAGGGTAATCCGATAAAACCTTGAGCATGGTTACGGTTAATTCTATAAAACCCACATTGGAGAGGGATTTGCAGGTGCGGGTACATGTATGCAGTGATAATCATTGACAAAACCATGTATGTCAAGGACGTCTTACAAGACTGGCAGTTGCAACAGTTGACACCCATGCATTCTGGTGGATGGTTTCTCCTTTATATTGACATCCACATATCCTCTTTTGTTATGTTTGACCACAACTATATTTTGCAGATTGATATCAGGGCAAGTAGTCATTAAGGGGGTGTGTTGGAATATTTAATTCCTACTTATATCAGTTGTGACTTTATATGTATGGAGTTTGTTCATATATCCATGGGAGTTAGATAAATCTATAGGTTCCTAGTTTGGTGTGTGGTTCCTCTCAACCAACTTATTATGCGTCCAAGATAGTTTCACTATCTTGAGACAATACTTCATGTATATATGTAATTCTATTTGATTATTAGAATGTAGTGTGCATCCTCAAATTTTAAGTGATATGTACTTTTGAATTATGAAGCATAAGTAGATCGATTGAAATGTAAAACCTTTTAACTTAAAATCATGATATTGTTGATAATATTAGAAATTCCATGTTTTATCTAATAATTTCATGCTACCATTTGGTATTTTCCTTGGCTTCAAAAAATTCTCTAGGACTTCATTTTAGGTGTATAGTTGAAGAGGATCTGAATAAAGGAGTGAATGATTTTTTTTATATTCCTTTTAAATTTTAAGAGATATATTAATGTTAACCTTATTAATAATAAGGTTTGGGTTTTAATTTTATTGTACATCCAAATTTTATTGAGTTAATATAGGTGTAGCCGGATATAAAACTCAATTAACCTTCTTTCTATAACAATTAGCCACTAAAATAAATATAGTAAGATAGAAGACTCAATTAGCCTTGTTAAAATATTTTCTAATATTATAATTTATTCTAAGTATATATAAGAATGAAATATAAGTTAAAATAATTTGATATAATTCAATAAATAAGTTGGAGTGTATAGTAAGAATGAAGTGTCAAAACTAGTAAATATGATCAACAAATTTAAATGATAAATACAAATTAAAATAAAAAAATTAAACTTATATATTAAAAAAGATTATAATTATAATTAAGAAAAACCAAAAAATAAAACCTACACCATTATATTTATACTATTTTATTACATAGATAAAGATATATATTTTATTGATTTAACCTATCCTGCCCACTAGATTATTAATATTGTAAATTTATAAAAATAAAATAAAATTATTAGAAATCTAATTCATGAAATAAGTAAAGAAAATATTTTGAAAAATAATTAAGTTATAAAATTTGGGAAAATTATATATAATGAATTATATGTAAATTTATTCATTATAATTTTTTGTGGGATGATTTATCTATTAATTTTATTATAGGATGATATTCATTGATTTGAATATATTCATTTTTGTTGTTAGAAAATGATTAAATAAATTACAATATAGAAAAAAATGTAGCTTTTCTTTTCTTTTTTTCAACTATTAATTTTATTTTGGTTTTGGGTTTTATTTTTAAAATCAATAAAAATAAATCCATTGGGGTAGCTCAATTGGCATTCACCATGTTATGAAGTATTCTATAAATCATAAGATTCAAGGTTCAAATTTCTAGTTGGTCAGGACACACACACACACACACATATATATATATCTACTTTATTAAGCATTATAAGTGAAGTGACTTTGTTGAAACAAAGTAATTTCTAAAGAAAAGAGAAAATTTACACATGATCATTTCTAAATATACACTACAATGTTGCACTTAGAGGGTGTTAGGTATAAAGATGAAGGAATGTTATCAAGATAATTGATTGAAAAAATAAATTTGTGAATGATAGTAAAAATGAAATCTAAATCAACAAATAAAGAAAATTTAATAAACGTATAGATCTTAAAGTCATATATAAGGTATATCCCCTTAAGTTTCTTCATCTTAGACACTATAACTAATTTGAAATTGAATCTATGATTAATTTTAAATAAGAAAAGTTTAAACACGACAAAAATATGCTTTATGAGATAATAGATAAGGGATGTAAAACAATAATCATCCTTAGAGAAAGAAATAGATTATCTGACTTAAGTTGCAAGAATGGTGTGTCTTTTGACCTTAGAAGGGAAGACTCTATGAGGAGTTTTAAAAGTTCTTAGAAAAAAATTTCAAGAACTCATAAGGGAACTCATATTTCTCATGGAAATATCATAGATCTGATACTGATATAGATTAGTGACTTACAATATAAGAGTTACATAATGAAATAAATGAATATCACATTGAAATAAATGAATATCACATTACAACTATGCAAGTGAATATAAAACATAGTATATAGAAAAATTCTCCATTATGGTGGTATGGTTGCAGGATCTACTGATAAAATTTTAAATTTAGAAACAATTCCACCCAAATCTGAAGTTAAATCTATTGCACTCGAAGCCTCACCTTTTTCGGTCATTTATATTGTTTTCCCCTTTTTATATTTTTAACCCAACTTACAAGAACACTAAAAACCATTCAGAAATGGGATAATCTTCTCACTTAAACAATAATCGTAAATTCCTTTTGATTTTCTTTTAGTAACGGATTTCAACGCTTATTAACACCATCCTATAAAATTATCACATCCAAATATCACCTTAATCTCTGTGCAACTTAAAATCCGATAATCATTGGATCTCCAATCCAGCTACAAGGCCCGTCAGATTTCTTCACTTGTTGAAAGGTAAACTTAAAAAATTAAATTCGATTTATAAAATATCGCCTCAACCTGCCAAGTTAAAGAGTACACATATTTCTCTGCGATATTCGTCGGATCACCATGCAAACAGATGATCACGATCTCGCGGATCTCAAACTCTGTTTCAATAAAGATTTGGTTCCATTTGAAAGGTTTATACCCCGGCCACACTGCTCGTGTGATTATCGTTAGATCTTGATCTTGATGCGTGGGCCATCGGATCACCTATGTGCTAGACAGTTCATTTAACTTATTAAACCTTGACTCTCTACACATTTCAGCAATCTTATTTACTTCAATCCTGCCAGATTCGACAATCCTTCAAAGAAACCTCTGATTTCATGCATCAACAACTGATAACATTTCAATTTAATAATACAATTGGATTATCTCGTCTTCAGAGTGGACGCGGAATTTTAAAGGAAAAACATACACACAACAATCAATTAGTAAGAATTTGACCTGAATTATCATCAACTCAGAAATTTCGAAGGATAAGGAAAATCACCCGGATTTGGCATTTACGCACACATTCACAAAAGTACAGAGGAATTTAAATTTTCTTTTATTCCATTATTCTTCCATCAAATCCTTCTCTCTCTCTTACATTACAACTTACATATATATAATTTTCACACAATCCTTTCAATCCGATTGAAAAGAATTGGATTTGTCCAATTTTGGATAAAAATCCTATTACATGATATTTGCCCTAAAATCCTCCACTAAAAACTAAATTCAATTAATCAAATACAAGTAGTTCAAATCCCTGATTATCAGTCAAATCTTATCTACCAAAACAACAAATCGCCCGCTAAAGGAACCCACTCCTTTGCTTGTAAACTTTATTTATTTATTTTTGGAATAAAAATGAAGTCTTTTATCTCAAAGTCTCATGCTCCTGCATCAGACTCTTGAGGACAAAATTACAAAATTCTTCATGGAATCCTATCCATGAGCTTCTCTATAGAACTGCCCAATTTCTGTAACATGGTTTCTGTCATCCAAGTAGCCTCTGCAATTGGTTGATCTTTCCACTTGATCAAATGCTCAAAATACTCCCATCCTTTTGTCTTCTTGGATATTCTTTTGTCTAAAATCTTATCTGGCTGCAATTTTTTTGCTGTGGGTAACTGTTTCAACCAATAAATTTCTTCTTTGCTTTCAGTTGTATCCTCCGTGTCTCTGTCTTCATACCTGTACAAATCAGCAACATTGAAAATTGGAGATAATCCAATGTCATGGGGTAATTCAATTTCATATGCATTTGAAGAAAATTTTCTCAATACTCTGCATGGCCCAATTTTCTTAAATTTTAACTTATTATATGCCCATTTTGGAAATATTTCTTTCCTCAGGTGTGCTAGAATCAAATCTCCAACCTCAAAATTAACTTCTCTCTTCTTCAAATCAGTTCTACTTTTGCACTTGATGTTGTTGTCCTGTAACTGCTATTTTACCTGGTCATTCATTGCTTGAATTTCTGAAGAAAAATATTCTCCTTAGTGCTTCTCATCTCTATTTTTCCCAAATTTCTTATTTCATACACTCCTCTTGGGTGAATTCCATAAAATATATGGAATGGACTCTACCCTATACTCTTGTTAGGAGAGTCATTATAAGAAATTCAGCCTGTGCGGAAATCTGATCCCCCTGTTTAAGATGTTCACCTGCAAGAATTATCAAATGATTACCCAAGCTTTTGTTCACCACCTTAGTCTATCCATCAGTCTGAGGGTGATAAACTGAGCTTAAACTGAGTTTAGTACCAAGATTTTTCCATAATGTCCTCCAAAAATTACCAAAAAATCTAGTGTCCCTATCAGAGAAAATGCTTTTAGGTAACCCATTCAACCTTACAATCTCTTTGAAAAATCGGTTAGCAACATGAGTAGCATCACTGGTTTTATAACATGGAATAAAATGTGTCATTTTAGAAAATCTGTCAACTACAACATAAATTGCATAATTCCCTCTCTGTGTTTTAGGTAAAACCAAAACAAAATCCAAACTTACCATATCCCAAGGTCTATCCGGAATAGGTAATGGAACATACAAACCTGTGTTTTGACTCCTTCCTTTTTCATACTCACAAACTTTACAATTTCGCACATTTCTCCACTTCAGATCTCATCTTTGGCCAAAAATAAAAATGACTCAGTTGTTCATAAGTCTTGTCTACACTAAAATTTCCACCAAGTCCACCACTATGTTTCTCCTTAATTAAATTTTCTCTCATAGAACAATTTGGTTTGCACAACTGATTTCCTCTAAATAGAAAACCTTCTTGTAAGAAAAAATGTAACCACTTAATAATGTCCAACAAAACATGATTACTACATGCTTCAAATGCCTCTTTAAAATCCAAATCTGTTTTATACAATTCTTTAAGAAAATCAAAACCCAACACTTGAATTTGACTTTCTTGAACTAAAATGATTTTTCTACGTAAGGCATCTGCTACTTTGTTTGCTTGGCCAGTTATTTGTTTCAATACAACATTGAAACTTTGAAGATACTCTACCCATTTTGCATGTTTCTGATTCATTTTGGGCTGCTGCATAATGTACTGCAATGCATGATTGTATGAATAAAGCACAAAATACTTAGACATCAAGTAATGTCACCACTTTTTTAATGACTGTACAACTGCAAAAAATTCCTTGTCATAAGAAGAATATTTCCTTCTTGTCACATTTAGTTTTTCACTTAAATAAGTTATAGGTCTGTCTTCTTGACTTAACACAGCTCCAATAGCTTCCTCACTGGCATCACATTTCACTTAAAAAGGTTTATTAAAATCAGGCAAAACTAAGATGGGATTTTTTGTTATCTTTTTTTCCAACAACTGGAATTTTTTCTCTGCTTCATTAGTCCATCTAAATGGTTCTTTGTCCTTCTTTATGGTTTCAATAATAGGAGAATTGACCTTACTAAAATTCCTTATGAATTTTCTATAAAAACCAGCAAGACCATGGAAGCTTCTTACCTCAAAAACACTCTTAGGTGAAGGCCATTCTATGATTGCCTTTATCTTCTCTGGATCCATTTTCAATCCATCAGCAGAAACAACAAAGCCTAAATATATCAACTCTTCCTTCATGGATGAACACCTTTTTAAATTTATCAACAACCTTTCCTAGTGTAACCTCCTTAAGACATAATTCAGATGTCTCATTTGTTCTTCTTTAGATTTGCTATAAATTAATATATCATCCAGATATACTATTAAAAATTTACCAATAAATTCTTTCAGTAATTCATTCATAAGCCTCATAAATGTACTAGGAAAATTTGATAATCCAAACGACATTACCATCCATTCATACAATCCTTCATTTGCTTTAAAATTTGTCTTCCATTCATCTCCTTCCTTATCCCAATTTGATGATAGCCACTCTTTAAATCCAGTTTTGTAAAATATCTTTCCCCGCTTAAACAATCCATAAAATCTTCAATTCTGGGTAACGGAAATCTATACCTGATTATTATTTTGTTGATTGCTCTTGACTCAGTGCACATTCTCCAGCCTCCATTTTTTTTTGGACTCAACACTGTTGGCACTGCACAAGGACTCAAACTATCTCTGATCAGTTCTTTATCTAACAGTTCCTGTACCTGCTTCCTGATTTCTTCATTTTCTATGGGAGTCATCCTGTATGCTTCTTTATTTGGAAAATTTGGTCCTGGAATCAAATATATATGATGGTTGATCTTTCTAATAGGTGGTAATTCATCTGACAAATCATCTACAATGATATCACAGTAATTTTCCAACATCTCTTGAATTTCAATTGGTAAATCAAAAATTTTAGTGGAAGTAATTACTAACTTGGGTTTGAAAATTAATGCAAAGTTTACCTCATCATCTTCAATCTATTGCAGGTATTCTTTTCCACTCAGTAATAGAGCTTTCGGATCAGATTTCCTTGATGCATCTTCTTCTTCTATAGGCAACAATGTATGGTTGAGACCATATTTACAAAACTTGTATGTGTTCGTTTTCCCGTCATCCAAAACTCCTCTATCATACTGCCAAGGTCTACCCAACAATATGTGATATACATCCATAGGCATAACATCACACATAATTTTATCTTTGTAGTTACCCAACTAGAATTCCACTTCACACTGTTCATTCACTAATAATTGATGTCCTTTTTGAAGCCATGACACCTTGTAGGGTGTTGGATGTTTATTTGTCTTCAATTTCAATTTCTCCACCACTCCTGTAGAGAGAAAATTATCAGTACTACCACTGTCAATTACCATTTTACAACAATTTCCTTAAACTTTGCACACACTTCTAAAAAAAGTTTTACTTTGTGCCGGTTCAACAACTTCCTTTGTTGCTTTTAACAAAACTTTTTTAACTACCAAAGATTCTCCTTTCTCTGGTATATTCTCTACGTCTGACCCTTTTTTTGCTTCTAGCATTTTTGTTACTTCTTCTTCATTTTGAGCAACAATTACATTTCTCTGATTTGTCACCACATTCTCTGGACATTCATAAGCTCTATGTCCAAGCTTATTACATCTATAACATATGATTTCTCTTCCTCTGCCTCTGCCTCCTCTTCCTCTGGAAAAACTCCTTCTACCACTTGCATCACGTTCTGTGGATGTATGTTGACTTGAGCTGTTGCTAGCTCCTTCTCTAGGTGTTGTAGATCTTCCTCTACCACCTTGACTTCCTCTTCCTCGGAAAGTACCTCTACTTTTGGAAGATTGTTTCCTTATGAGTTTTTCTTCAGCCTTCAAGGCCATCTCACAAGCCTCTTCCACTATTTTAGGAGATAGTAGACTTATCTCACCTTGGATCTCCATTCTGAGACCAATTATATATCTTGCAATATTCTCTGTTGTATCTTGAATTTGTCCTGCTCTTATGCTCACTTTGTAAAATTCCTCTGTATATTCTTTGACTATCATTGACCTCTATCTAAGATTATGCGTCTGTCTAAATAATGAAAGTTGATAATCACTTGAAAAAAACTTACCTCTCAACTTTGCCACCATCCTGTTCCAATTATTTATTGGTTGCTTACCAAGTCTCCTTCTTTCTGCCTGCACTCCATCCCACCAAAGTGTTGCATGTCCCTTCAATTTTGTGACAACAAATTTCACCCTTTTTCCTTCTTCCATTTCTTCATAATCAAAGAACTTATCCATGTCATTAACCCAATCTATCAACTCCTCTGAGTTTAAGCCTCCTGTAAAAATTGAAACTTCAAGTCTAGGTTTAGATATCGATCCCAACACTGATTTAAAAAATCTCATTTCAGGAGTAACTTCTACAAGTTCTCCCTCTTCTACAGATTCAACTTCAAGCTCACTGACATCTCCATCATTTCCATCTCTTTTATTTCCCATTTCCATTGCTTCTAATTTTGCTTGCATCTGTTGCATAACTTCCATCACTTCAACATTTACAACTGGTCTTCCTCTTCTTCGACCAACACCACCTCCTCTTCCAACTCTGTAAGCCATGTTGGACTTCTTTTCTTGATCTTTGAGATCTTTCTCAATGTCTAAAGGTTGCTCTGATACCACTAATGGTGGTGTGGTTGCAGGATCTAGTGATAAACTTTTAAATTTAGAAACAATTCCACCCAAATCTGAACTTAAATCTGTTGCACTCGAAGCCTCACCTTTTTCAGTGATTCATATAGTTTTCCCCTTTTTATATTTTTAACCCAACTTACAAGAACTCTAAAAACCATTCAGAAATGGCAGAATCTTCTCACTTAAGCAAAATCATAAGTTCCTTTTGATTTTCATTTAGTAACAGATTTCAATACTTATTAACACCGTCCTATAAAATTACTGCATCCAAATTTCACCTTAATATCTACGCAACTTAAAATGTGATAATAATTGGATCTCCAATCCAGCTACGAGGCTCGTCATATTTCTTCACTTGTTGAAAGGTCAACTTAAACAATTAAATTGGATTTATAAAATATTGCGTCCACCTGCCAAGTTAAAGAGTACACATATTTCTGTGCGATATCCGTCGGATCACCATGCAAACGGATGATCACGATCTCGCGGATCTCAAACTCTGTTTCAATAAAAATTTGGTTCCATTTGAAAGGTTTAAACCCTGGCCACACTTCTCATGAAATTATCGTTAGATCTCGATCTTGATGGGTGGGTCGTCGGATCACCTAAGTTCTGAACGGTTCATTTAACTTATTAAACCTTGACTCTCTACGCATTTCAACAATATTATTTGCTTCAATCCTACCAGATTCAACAGTCCTTCAAAGAAACCTCGGATTTCATGCATCAACAACTGATAACATTTTAATTTAACAATACAATTGGATTAGCTCGCCTTCAGAGTGGACGCGGAATTTTAAAGGAAAAACATGCACACAACAATCAATTAATCAAAATTTGACCTGAATTATCATCAACTCAGAAATTTCGAAGGATGAGGAAAATCACACGGCTTTGGTATTTACGCCCACATTCACAAAATTACAGAGAAATTGCAATTTTATCCTATTCCATTATTCTTCTATCAAATCCTCATCTCTATTACATTGCAAGTTACATATATATAATGTTCACACAATCCTTTCAATCCGATTCAAAAGAATTGGATTTGTCCAATTTTGGATAAAAATCCTATTACATGATATTTTCCCTAAAATCCCCAACTAAAAACTAAATTCAATGAATCAAATACAAGAATTTCAAATCCATGATTATTAGTCAAATCTTATCTACCAAAACAATAAATCGCCTGCTAAAGGAACCCACTCCTTTGCTTGTAATTTTTTTTCGTATTTTTGTAATAAAAATGAAGTCTTTTATCTCGAAGTCTCATGCTCCTGCATCACATTATCTTTTACTAAATCAAGTTTTTATTTCTCTTGAACCTTATACATTCACAAAGATAATTCTTACACACTTTCGTTCCCTCCTACTCACTATCATAAATGGTAAGAAAATAAATTATATTGAAACCAATATGCACATGGTTTTATTCTTTGATCCTTCCTATATGTCCAATTGTTGTAGAAAAATTTTCTTGTACATAAAAATACCTATTATTTGATCTAATGAGATCAAAGAAAAAGAGGAAGATAGGTCACTACAGAAAATCCCTCTAGATATATTGTAATCAATATAATTTTGTGCTATGAGAAGAGGAGTCATGACACATACCCTTTTCTTGAAGGTTGTTCACATGTGATTTGATTGATGTAAATCTAGATATTTAATGCTCCATCTCCTATCACATGTCACCTACAGACACGGAAAAGAAATTCCATTCTTAACCTTTTCAAGCAAGTAGGAAGGTTGATTACAACTAAATATAATGTAATATATGGAAGAAAAATTAGATATAGTCTATATAATTGAATATAACATATGATGGAGGGAGAAATCATGTAGACCCATATTAATATCAAGAGAATAGCATTATAACAACCATATTATACCTTGAGCCTTGGTTGAAGCTCCTTCTTGTTCCTTTCCCCTTAAACCACCTTCTTTAGCTAGTGACTTTATTGCAACAAAATTTCCACACTTGAATTTTAGATGAGCCTATATATGCCAATTTGACATCTTGTTGAAGGAATTTAAAAGAGATTGGAGATAGCCCTGATGGCACAAGCATTAGGTGGATACAGGTAATGGCATGTGAACCAAGGAATTAAAATTCATAGATATGTTCCACGCTTAAATATCATACTTTTTCTAAGTTGTAATGGAACTTTTCCCTATTGTGATATTTTTGTTCATGTTCCACACTCAATTATCAACTTTTCCCCATTCAACACAATTTTTTTTTTCAATCATGAGTTTTTCTAATTATGAAAAAAAATGTTTATTTCATATGAAATTGTGACACAATAATTACACCCTTCTAAAATAATTATGATAAATTACTCAATTATCTAATTTTATCCTCATATCATCTAGTAAATTCCTCGCAAGGCCTATGGAGGCAAATATAATTATAACATATGCATGCTAATGTATAAGGTCATAAAAGGGACTAATTGCTAAAATAGATTAATAAATTCATGGTGAGTAAAGTGGCATATGTAAATGAATATTTGATCAAATACCTAGAAGTACCTACAACTAGTGATCAACTAATTAGATATATAAATCATCCCTGAGGTAGGCATACCCATCCTCAGTAAAAGAGAGAAAAGTACATGAGCACTCGAAAAATATGTTGTGGTTCCATGTAATAATATGCAATATCATGGCCATTAGAAAGTACATGTGGGATCCATGTCATAAATTATATCATAGTGACGAGCAGATATAATGTGGATATATGTCATAGTATCTAATACCAATGACAGTGCCAATATAGTCTTCAAGGTTTTCAAATAGTAATGATATACCCCACCGCAACTTGGGAGAGGTAGAAAATTAGTAATTTCCTCCTAGGCCCAGTGTGTTTATTCCAAACCTATCAATGGTATGATTCTATAGTAGATGAATCTGAGAAGTAATGTCAACATAGAAGAAACTAATTTAGTACCATTTAATGTGGAAAACCATTAATGGACACAATGGGACCCACCAATGATAGAAATGGAACTTGGAATAACTAGTATAATATATTGAGTGTGAATAAATGAGAGGAATTTTAACACTCATAGAAACAAGTGATAAGGGACCAATGTGTTAAACCCACTATTGATGATTAGGATAATTGATTAAGAGTTTGCATTATATACATGACTTCATTAATATAGATGTTAATTTTTATGCGAGACAAATACTCCATGGAGTTAAGTTCATCTACATATGACAAAAAATGTGCTTTGACATGGAAGCCTTGCCTGCAGACTTGCTTGCAAGGAATTTGGTTTAATTTAAGACAGCAAAAAAATGACTTTACTTTGATATTCCATTCTTCATCAATAACCGATGAATACAAAGCTTCATAAATAACCACCCAATGTTGCCTCAAGTTGGGGTACTCTCCTATGGCATATTTTTCTTTAGGTACCCCTATCATTTATTAAACATATTTGGTTAGTGTGTAACCACAAGTTCCCTACCTTTATACATTGCAACTTTCCCATTGTTCAGAAACTTTGAATCTATGCACAAACTATATGCAATGTCAATCTCGTCACTTTCAAGGAAATACACAATTTTTTTGTGGTCATCGATGTTTTGGAGTTTCTTGATCATAATAAAAAACATGTACATACTTGATCTTTCATATTTTCAAACTCAACACAAAATCTATTAGAAGAATCAAAATTTTCCACATGCACCTTTTGCAATGTTGCTCTATCTTCAAATCCACTTTTCTAGAAATTAGTTCCTTCCTAATTTCTTCTAGCATGCACACAACAACATTCCCTCTTTAGTTATAATTTTATTTCTCCATAGAAATATGGGAACAATATTTCTAGATATTATTACATGCATCCCGATGTCTAAAGGTGGAGACAAAGGAAGATCTAGCATGGATCTTAAGTACAATATTCTTGGTGGCAAGTGGCCAAAGTTGGAGACATAGGAAGATCTAGCATGGATATTAAGTACAATAATGTAGGTGCCATCAAGGCAGCATGCTACATTGAATTTTGGACAATACACATATGGATGGTATGTACCCAACAGACCCCGTACTATGAGAAAGTTCACCCCCAATGAAAGTGATCCAAAGTATAAAAGCTTTCTTTCAAATCCTCAAATTGTCTTGCTATCAGCAATGCCAACTCAACTCCAAGCCACCAAAACCATGGTTGTCATGGACACTCTTTCAATACATTCACCAAATGAAGAGTACTTGGGAGAGAGAGATGAGACTAAGTGGACTAATCATGGAAGAGCAGTGGAAGACTTTTAAAGGTTTTCTGTAAAGTTTTTCTCACAGAACTGTTGATAGTCGACAAATTTTTTCTATCTTCTATGTTAGTATTTCCTATGCTCGTGCCTTATGATGTTTCCTTTGCAATATGTGATGCAATTTCTTGTTCTATTTCTATAAATAAATATCTTAATATATAAACTCATTTCTCAAGAAATACATGACCATTTATTATATCTAGTTAATAGATGAAAATTGTATAGTGTCAAGCCTTTGAATAAGTATGTATTTTTTATATTGGAAAATTAACACTTATTCATCTACTTATTAGTTATTTTTGTAATTTACCAACTTATAACCATGGTTTACTATACATTAGAAGTAAAAATAAAATGAAATATTTAAAATACCATAAAAATAAATAAATGTAACATTCTTATACCGAAATATCAACATTTATTTATTCATTAATAATTTTGTAATTTACCACCCTATAAGAATGTTATGATATATAATAAAAGTAAAAAATTATTTATTCATTAATAATTTTTGTAATTTACCACCTTATAAGAATGTTATGATATATAATAAAAGTAGAAATAACATGAAATATTTAAAATGCGGCCAAAAATAAACAAATACATAAAAATTCAATATAAATAAAAATAAAAATAAATTAAATTGAATAAATATAATCGAAAAGGGGATTAACTAAAAACATCTCAAAATATTTTGCGATTTCAAATCAAATCAAAAATACATTTTAATACAAGTAGTCTATAGTGCGACTTTTTGAAGGTTTTTATGTTGCTTTTTTCCGGTCTATTTTCTCTAAATTCCAGCAGAAATTTATTGAAAATAGAAGTTTGATGGGTGATTTTGCACAATCGAAGTACCCTAGAGGTTTTTTAGGGTGCTGAATCCATATATACACAGAAAAAAACCAGTTTAAATAACAGAAATCAAGATAACAGAAATCAAGATTTTACCTCAATTTTTTTCACCGGATTCCGACACCTAAAACTCTAAAAAGTTGCACTAAAGACAACTCCATTTTAATATGGCAAGCATGTTAACGATATCTTTTAAGTTCGCTTTATAAAACCTTGTCAGCTTTTCCCAAATTTTAGGGTCTTATGTCGGGGTCCCAAATTTCGTGACAATGAAATCACCTCCAAGTCTTACGCAACATTCATTGTAAACACTTTTCCACAAGATATTGTGTGGGGTCCCAAATTTTGTGGCTACGAAATGAAAACTCCTCAAATGTTGTGCAACATTCATTGTAAACATTTTTCCACAAGGTATTGCGTGGGGTCCTAAATTTTGTGATTACGAAATCAGCTCAACTATTATGCCACATTCATGGTAAACACCTTTCCACACCAGCAAATTACCCAGATTTTGTGACTACGAAATCACCTCAACTGTTATGCCACATTCATTGTAAACACCTTTCCACACCAGAAACTTACCCTAGTATAATATACCATATCTTTTATATTTCTTGGCGTAAGTGTCATTCTCCAATTAAGTGTTTCTTATGTCAAGTGGGAGAACCGTAAGTGGCACAAATGGTATTATCCCATAGGTCTCATTTACATATTATGTTTCCCTCTCAACTAGCGTAGAGAAGAAATCGTTTGATCGTTCATTAGTGGTCTTGCTTGGGAGCAGTGATTGGTAATTTGAATTTTAGTATATGGAACCGAGGATTTAACGAGCACGCTCACTGACCGATGGAATGGCTTGTAGATTCCAAAATGTATTTTAATTCTAATTGGACTATCTTCATATTTTAAAATATGACGCCATGGGTGACGAAGCATTGGCTAGCTATAGGGTGGGGCACTGTGGGTCATCGCATATCCTGAGGGCGTGATTGTGCGTCGCCCATTTACTGCTGTTGCCTTCACCTTAAATAAAATAAGGTAAACTTGACTCCACATTTTTTTCGCGTATCTTAGATTATCAAATTTTAAAAAAAAATGGCCACTAATACATTGGACTACTTGCTCATAATTGCAGTTGCCAGTCAAAGGTCCAAGATTTTAAATAAATGAACCTGCATCTGCTACAGAGTGAGTTGCGCAAAAGGTTTTTAGCTCTTTAAATTGCCATTCTCCCTTGGGTAATCCACCTCGTTTCAATGAGTCAGAGTTTTGAATTCTCATGCCATCCAGCAAATTGGGGCATCAGTTATTATCTTCGCTAAACTATTGCTCGCCTGGCAGAGTCAGTTCGAGTAAATACAAGTTTAGAAAACGCTCAGGTCGATATGGCGAACCAGCTAAGGTGGTGGTGGGTTTTTATTGTCAGCCTGACGTTTATTGCCACTGTAGCACTCTTCGAGAGCGGAATGTGGTCTGGGCGTTGTAAGAACTCGATGACCATTACTAAGAATGGTAAGGCGTTCCCATGGCTTGGCATTTGGGAAAACATATATCAACGGTCACTCCACATGGAGAAATTAAATAGCTACGTGTATGAAAAGTATAGGAATTTAAATGAATTTATCGTTAACTTTTACTTTTTTCGATTATTGTTACCAATAGTTTTTACACTATTCTAACTGCACTACAAGCGCAGTTTGTTTTTTCCATTATATTTTAATGAACTCATGTATGGTTAACGTAACTATATATCTTTTCATGTATGGTTAACGTCACTATATCTATTTTAATGGTATTATAGGATATCTATTTTAATGGTATTATAGGAGTATTAGATATTGGAAGTGATGCTTTCTTTGTTGTTATTGAAAGTTCTCAAGTTTCAATCTAGAAGTTTTTGTTTTCTATTTCTATTTAGCAATTGTATCGTGTATGGTTAACGTAACTATATAAATATAACTTTTTATATATGGTTAACGTAACTATATCTATTTTAATGGTATTATAGGAGTATTAGATATTGGAAGTGATGCTTTCTGTGTTGTTATTGAAAGTTCTCAAGTTTCAATCTAGAAGTTATTGTTTCTTATTTTTATTTAGCAATTGTATTCATGATTTAGAAATGTGAAAGTCATAGATGTATGTCGTATATATGTGTAACAATTATGATAAATAAAGAGATCATAGTGCAGTTTTGTGTTGTATGTAATTGCCTTTTCAAATTTTCTAACATGGTATCAGAGTTGGTATTGACTTGACTGTTGGTATTGACTTACTCTCTCTAGGTAAGGTGAGGAAGATGTGAGAGAGTCCAGAGGATTATATATTAGTATAGGTGTGTGAAATTCATGTTTTGTGGTGAATTTTGTTTTTTTCAATTGCTTCATGGATCTATAAGCGGCCTATTGGGATTGCATCAATTTATCAATGAAGGTGATTTTCTTGCCGGTTGATTCATGCATAATTTCAAAGATCAAGATGCAACGGCCGCACATACGATGAAAACACTAATATTCATATTTATTGTGTTCTGTGAGTTGAAGTAGATTCCTATTTTTTCAATTATGGCTATAAAAAGAGTTGGTGGTTCTTAAAGCCCCTCAAACATCAACTCTTGTGTGTTAGTAAGGTAAAGTTGGTTGATCAACTTTTGAACACATGAAGTATCGAGACCTCCATCCTACCAACTAACAAATGGCTGCAATATCTAACACATGGTGGTTGGTCTATAGGATGGTTCATTACTTCAGAACTCTTATTGCGGAAGCCCCGACGAGCCGAGGTGCTAATATTGTTGATCTTGCAATGTTCACGAGTGGTTAAAGAGCGGTGTTTGCGAGATTCCAGAGTTGATGTGAATGCTCATGAAGATCAATCACGCATAGATTATCCTTGTTATTGCATTATTTTTTTTCAATGTTTTCTATGTAAGAATTAAGGGAGGGTATTGTAAGTAATGTTTCTATGTATTGTCATGAGTTGTCATTGAGAGTTCCCAAGAGTCAATCTAGATGTAGTTGTTTCCTATGCATAAGTTATAGTCATGATTTAGAAGTGTGAAAGTCATAGATTTATGTCTTATATTTATGTAACTGTTGTGATCAATAAAAATATCTTAATATAATTTTGTGTTGTATGCAATTACTCCCTCAAATTTTCAAACAAAATTGTAACCAATTGGACAAGTAAATCTACCATGAATATGTCTAGCAAGTATTGGATAAGGTTTGGTCTTTTTTGGTAATTAGTTAGGTGCAGCTTTTTTGTTAGGGCAATCATAGCTATAATTTGCCAATATAAAATACAATATTCTGATATAAAAATACAATATTCTGATACTTTTTCTAATGAAATGAAAATAATTCTATTCCAAATGAAACGATGGAGAAAATGCTTTGAAATCGTTACATCGAGTTTAAATGCGTTTTGAAATTTTTCACATATAGTATCTTCCTGTTTATATCCATTTAGATATGTATTTGCTTTGAAATATCGTTCCAATGCGTTTTGAATTTTTCTTTCACATATCTTTAGATCCTGTTTATAGCCAGTTTGATATATATTTTTTCAAATAAAAACCCCAGCCTAAGATTTTTATTTTCAAAGATCGCTGTCAAGCAATTTACGATCAAAACCTTGCAACAATAGAGTTTCAATTGAGTCCATCGATAGCCTGATAAAATTGTGACCGTAGATAAAATACGAAATATATAGTGGATAATCTGTAGTTATTACACACCCATCCAAAACTATATATTTTTCTTGTTGACTACACTGTGACATAATACTTGAGATTTATGCCCATGGAATATTTGGTTAGCATTGTTACTAAACCAGGCAATAATAAAAAGCCGCACTATAATTACTGACTAATAGCTTTAAAAAAAGAAAAAAATAAACTCTGGTTGGAATCCTCTGCGTGATTTTGCATGACTGTTTATTCAACACCTAAAACCCGTTTTGATACATTTGCACCCATATGTTACACGTTTTGAATCATTTTTGCAATGACGAATACTTTGAGCTACTGATCTGAAATTATATGCAGGAATCAGAGAGGAGGGGATGATAGCCGTAAAACATTACTTTGAAAGAATTGATCAAGATGCTACGTACCGTATCCGTGAACAGACTCCGCCT
The DNA here is from genome assembly GCA_034641835.2 of Pinus albicaulis. Classification (NCBI taxonomy): domain Eukaryota; kingdom Viridiplantae; phylum Streptophyta; class Pinopsida; order Pinales; family Pinaceae; genus Pinus; species Pinus albicaulis. Next base: position 901,568,084 of record CM076569.1, read on the forward strand.
GAGGTTTGTCTTGAAAGCAGCTATTCTCATCTTTTAGTCACAGCTAGGTAGTTACTGACTACTGTACTCGTTCAACGCAGAATGATCAGGATAGCTGTTATCAGCGTCCTGGCCCGGGGGAAGCTGAAGTTAATGAAACCGAAAGCAAAAATGGAAAAAGAGGAATTTCATTCAGAGAAAGAAAGATGCAGCTGGACTTCGACTCCAAAAGGGAGATTCCTGGGGGACCAGATGCTCAACATCACGACCACAACGGGAAATAAGTTTCCATTATCAGTAGCAATAGATGTGATCAACTCCGTTTTGCGCAAGTGGAAGCAGATGAATCCGAAAGGGAAAAGGAAGGATGAAGAAGTTAGGTTATTTATTTCGGTGAAAAGTTGTGTTCTTAGTGGGTTAGGTAATCTCTTATATTATTAGAGAGGAAGCGGATTATGTGCAATGAACTTTTAGAAATTTTAAGTATATTTCTTTATTTTTAGGATATTTTAATGTGCATGACTCAATTATGATGTATTTCTTACAATTTTAAATTTAAAGATGCTTTTTCATTAAAATGTTGTTTAGAATTTAAAAAGGTTTGAGGTGATATTTTAATGTGCCCGAGTGAATGGACAACCTGATGGTTTTATGACATCAATAAATTTGTTGACTATTATGTATGAAAATTGTTATATTATATTATATTTTCTATCACAATCTTAATTCTTATACCAGATTTATCACTTACATAATCAGAGTCTTGCTCCAAAAGGCAGATTCCTGGAACGCATTCAACACCATGCCAGCAACGGATTACAAATAAATAAAATCCCATTACTACTGTCACTGATACAAAAAGCGTCTTTTTACTAACAGGAGTGTTTCGTTCGCGTTTCAAAAGAATTGTTTGCAAATTCTCAGCTGAGAAAATACATTTATTTTTCGACTTCTAATGATACATTTATTCAATCCATCAGTTCGACGGACGACAAAATTTTGCAATGTGCAGCGTTAATAGGCATATTTTCTTTTATATTTTATAACTATCGTTGATATATTTCTTCAAGCTTTCCCTTCACTTAGTACTGATATTTTTTTTACATTTTCCATAATATTTAATTTAATAAATTAAATAGACGTATATTTATTATTTTAAAATATGTTATTTATTTTGTGAGTAGTTGGTTAATGGGAGGTTTTATTATGATTGGGTTTTTAATTTTTTTTTAATAATGTTTTTAAATATTTAAGATATTAATATTTGGGAATAATGCTTACATTAGTATATAAGTAGGATTGGGTTGTTGGTTGTTGGAGTTTTGGTGACATATTTTTTCAACAATATTTTCTTTATTTGGAATTGGATCTCATGAGCACTATCTATTTATGTGTTTATGTGGCTTGTAATTTGGCTTTGCAAGTAATATACAAATTGTTTTGTGTAGACTATGACTGCTTCTCCAATTTTTCTTTTGGTATCAAAACCAATATGTTTTAAGGATGGAAATTTATCTTGGAGTTTGGCAACCTTGGAGAATATTACTAGTCCCTAATATCCAAATTTTAAATTGTTTGATGATAATTTTGTAAAAATGTTTAGACTTCTAGTTACTTTATATTAGACAATATATAGTATAGGTGATTTTTAAGATATTGATACTATAAAATTTGACGAAATAATTTTTCAAAAAATGGAAATTGACGAATATTTTTTTGGAAAAAACATGGAATATTAGTCCACCTATGAATATTAGCCCCTAAAATTTTCTGCCTGGAAAAATGTGAAAATTGTGATGCTTCAGTGATTGTAAATAATTAGATTAACATAGTGTGATTTAGAGTGTGATATCGGATTAATTTAGTTGTAAGATTTATGTCTGTTGCAACTATGGGTTGAATCTCTGTGTACGCCAAAGAAGGAGAGGAAGTTCTTTGTTTCCTTTTATTGTGGGGGAAGAATTGCCAACATGCTATTGCTAAAGTTTGTCATGACTTTAACTCCAAATCCACATAGGTGAAATGCCTACCTAGCATGAATAAAAAATTTCCACAACTTTGTGTGTAAATCTGAAGGCTTTGCTGCATATATATATATATATATATATATATATATATATATATTGAAAGATGTAGAATGCTCACTCTCATAATACGCTAAGTGCTTTAGACCAACTTTTCTGAGTTACAAACATGCAGGTAGAATTTCTTCAAATGCCACTACTTTTGTTCCCGCGAAGACTGCAAAGCTCACATTGATGGACGAAAACATCAAGGAGCTCCATGAAGAGGTTAGAAGCCACGATATTTTGACATAAAATATGGGCCACTTCATTTGTAATTCAGACAGTTTATATATTGGTCGAAACATCTCTCAGGTTCTATGTGATGGCGATCAATTGCAGATTGGCAAGCTATATTGAGTGACTCACACATGGATTCTCTTCTCTAAAAGATTAACATTGCTTCATGAGAATTATAAGAAAATAATAAGAAAATAAGGAGATTCTCATGTGGGATTGTTAAAGACCAAGTGCAAGTGCAACCGTTTTTTGATATTCATAGCCCCAATATAAAATGGCAGACTTGGTTGACTTATATAATAACATTGTATTTGTATGATGTTGACCTCCTGCGTAAGCTTTGGAAGAGGTTAATTTATTCTTCCTTGTCAATTTTTCTCATCTTTGTGTGGAGGAAATACAATGGATCAAGGAAACGGAATAAATATTGGGCATAGGTGTACAAGTCATTGTGAATGTATCAATTCATCAAACGTTGTTGGGTTCTTTTTTAGTTAAATATGTATATAAAATTTGTATCTGAAATATTGATTATTGAATAGATTAACACGAATTAAAATAGTGGTTCTCAATGTTCTTCGGTTCTGAGAGAACATATCGCTAGTTTGATTGTGTGAATCTGTTATACACTGCTCAGTCTTGTTGTGCTTCAAGCTTCAAGAGCATCAATTACAGGTTATGTTATGAGATCCTTGTATGTAGAAAGGTCTGCTGCATAATTGACTATTGAATATGCCCAATAATTAGACAACTCACCTATACAACTATCAAAAGTCTAGTTCGTTGCATTTTGATAGATAGGAATTTGTAGATAGGGTGGTCGAGTATCGATATTTTCCTTCGAACGATTGAGAACCATTAATTACAAAATGTTTGTCAAAGATTGTGAGAGTTTGTTATGTCTTAAATTAGTTGAATATGAAGCTTGAAAATTGTTGTGGTGAAAAGAGCATTGTCTGGAGGCTTGACAGGTGGAAATAAGTGTTAAGGAAGACTAACCAGATAGAGGCGACTATATGTAATTTATGTTCAAATCTTTGTGATGATGTAAATCTAAGCATTAAAGGGGGGGCTTGGGAATACTATTAGTATATAGGTAGAATTCGGTTGTTGTTTGTTGGAGTTTTGTTGAAATATTTTCTTAATAATATTCTCCCTGTTTGGAATCTGTTGGACCTCATGATAACTATTTATGTGGCTTGTAATTTTTCTTTGCAATAAATATACAAATTGTTTTTTGTGTTCCATGATTGTTCTTCCAATTTTCATTTTTAATTCTCTTAATGAATAAAATTTCAAAAAATAAAGTTTGAATATGATGATGAGGATGATTGGGGAATTTTAAAAATAAAATTAAGAGAGTATTTTGAAGTTTAAAATTTCAATTTTTAAGTTGTTGTAAATTTTATAGACTCTTTCATACCATGATGTTTTAGGAATTAGTCAAATTCTAGTATGAATTTCATTAATAATTTTTATTTTCCTTTTTACATAGACAACTTGAGTGGTCCTGATGGTTAAGAGGATGTGTTTATTTGTAAGAGACCATAGGTTCAAAACCAGAGGGGGGTACAGTATGTATGCCTTTGTAGGCTTTAACATTCAAATCATTGAATAGAGGTGGGCCCCTTTTCCCACAAACAAGGGGGCCTCATACACTAATTTGGTGTGTTGCTTGGTTGTTAAAATTGGATTAATATATATATACAGAGAGAGAGAGAGAGATAATTTTTATTTTCTATATTTTTTCATTGCCTATCCTAGTTTAATTTATCTCTTTAACTCTTTATCATTCCTCATTTTTTACTTAATTTTGATGTAATAAAATTTTTGATATTGTCATTATTTTCGAAATTGATGTCATTTATTCCCATAATAATGACAAGACATCCTTATTCCATCTCCTCTTGATTTAGATAAGATGATTTTGGATAATGTTAAAATGAATTTTAGGAAAACTCATCTCTTCCATGTTGTTTAACTTCTTCATACTCATAAGATATCTAGTTGTGTTGATAGGCATGTGTATTTTGGAAAAGGGTTTCCATAATTTTAATTTAATTATAAATGATTATTAGGTTGATGGTAGAGATTTAAACTCCATACAATATTCTATATTATTCTCAATAAAAACAAAGTTATTCCATGTCATCAATTTAATTAAATCGTGTGATTTAAAAGGATGTCACTTGAACCTAAATTGTATGTTTTTGGGCATGTTGTATTAGTAAGCCATAACCGTATTTTTCTGTAGTATTGTAACAAATCCATTTTACATCTTAAGAATATTTGTGGTAAAGTTTGGTGAATTTATATGGTTAGCAATCTCATTAACTGATTATATAATACTAATACTAATAGTAATAATAATTATTATTATTTAGTTAATTTTTATGCATTTTATTATATTTTTTTGATAATGTGAAATGCATCAAGTGTTTTGATGTCTATTAGAATTTACCATCTATTTGATGTCCATGCATAGAAGGAAAACAACCCGACTCTTAAATCAACAACACAACCTTCCACTGCGATCATGAAGAAAATTCATGGGACGTCTTCTAGAATGATCAATCTCCACGAGAAAATTCACTCCACAGTACAGTGCTCAACACAACCCTTTCTCCAGCCCAACGAGTTCTTCGTCACCAATTCAAGCTGAAATTTTTTACGTATAAGCAGTCACTTGGCTCTATGCAACATATGCACAAGATTCACACCTCTTTAAAGACACACAACCAAAATTTCCTCTTTCAGTGCACACTTCACTCCTATAGTGTTAGCTCGACACCACACTGTTGCATGCTGGGAAATAGTCCACTAGCTCAAATAGCTCAGTCCACACGAAATTCACTCAAAAATTCCATTATTTCCAACATTTCTACTCCTTAATACCACAATCAATATTTTATGGCAATGACATCACACTTACCGACACCATCTTCGGCTCAACACACAAGTCAAATCGGTCGTACACAAGTCGACACCGCCCACATAAGTCAATCTTGATCCACAATCGCCTCTCAGAGGTAATCGATCTCAAATTCTCTACAATTGATCTCAATTTTTTTGCCAAAATCCACTCGTCCAAGACTCTTAGCCTTCACACAGGTTACATACATTGTGATACATGTCTATCTCGAATGTGGCTTCACAATAGAAATATTTAATACATAAGACTTAGCCTCTACCAATATTTTCTACAACAATGCTCACACTCGAGAAACACATCATGCATGCTCAGAATTGATTCTCGATGGCCCTTAATTCTCTCACACATGACACAACAACGTTGATACACTCAACCATTTTATACCTCAATGATCCAATTTTCCTTTACATTTGGTTCCAAGGCAAAGTATCCAACAGGTCTCAACACAAAAAAATATCTTTATTCTTTGCAGAATTTACCTAGGCCTTTTCGTGAGGATTTCAGACCCTGACTCGCTCTGATACCAACAAATATTTTCTAAATCTATCTTTTATCCATCCATCTATTGATGAAATAATATTACACACACACACACACACACATATATATACACATGAAGTGTTGTCTCAAGATATAAAGGCTATCTTGGACACACAATCACTTTATTGAGAGAATATCTCAACCACACACCAATCTAAAAAACATCTATATCTCATCAACTCCTAAACATTAGGAATAGGCTCCTATACATAGAATGAATCACAACAAATACAAGTAAGAATTATATTTCTAAGTAACCCTAAGATCATTGTAACATCTCACATACTCTAAATGAAAAGAAAACTAGAATGAATTATGAATTATAACACTTACCTAAATATTACTCTAAATACATGCTTGATAAATAAATAGATATTTTTCCTTAAAATGAATGCAAAATAAAAAATCTAAGATAGTAAGAATTAAGACTGAGGCGAACTCATATTTCTATTTCTATAAATAAATGTCTAGATATATAAACCCCTCCCTCAAGGAATGCACGACCACTTATTATATTTGTAAATAGATGAAAATTTTACAGTGCCATGCTTTTGAATACTCGCATATTTTTATATTGGAAAATCAACACTTCGTCATTGTTGTAATTTAACCAAGTTATAAGAATGGTTTATTAATTAATTTATTGGTATTTTTTTAATTTACCAAGTTATAATAATGGTTTAATATATAATAGAAGTAGAGATAAATGAGATATTTAAAATGCCATAAAAAATAAACTGATAAAATATTTTTATATTAAAATGTCAATACTTATTACGTGGGAAGCTGTTATTATTTGAAAACAACTCCTCTAGCTCCATGTTTGAGTCATTAGATCAAATGTTAGATGATTGAAATGTTTTAGGCCATTACATCAAGTAAATATATTTATATATGTTTTTTGTAATGTTTGTTTTTTTTCTTTTTAATAAGTTAGATTGAATTTAGGTTTTGGTGACTTTTAAGTTAAAATGTTGTTATTATAAATTTGTTAGATTTTAACCTCCATTTTTTTAATAAAATTTAAATTAATAACCTAATAAAACTATATTTAACATAAATTAGTTTAATGAATAAATTAATAACTTAATAAAACTAGATTTATCATAAATTAGCTATCTAATAACAAAAATTGTAAAATACGTAACATTAAATTTTTGGGTACATAAGCATAATTTTTTTATTTATAATAAAATTTATATCATAAAATTAAACTCCACACAAACCAATTAATTTATATTAAGTGGATAAAAAACAAAATAAAAAAAGGAAAATAGCTATTTATATATTTAAATATTACATTTTTGTGCTACCATGCTCTCCAACAAAGTAGGATAGAAAGGTTGCAATGTCATATTTAACATTTTGGCTATGTCAAATTACACAAAATTAAAAATAAAAGTAAATTAAATAAAAAGAATGACATAATGTAATGAACATTTTAACTAGGTCAAAATACAATAAAAAATAAAAATAATAAAATAAAATAATGATAAACAATAAATAGAGCCCATGGTATTCATGTGGAATGTAGTTTCTTTATAGGGGAACTAAGATGGCCTAAATAAATCTTAACTCTGGATTTAAACTAATTGTTTAATAAAATTAATTTTAAATGTTTATAACCATTATTATTTTAAAATTTTACATTATAAAATGTATCTAAATTTTCATACATCCAAATATACAGTGTTTTTCTTGTTTTGTATTATTTTTGTTACAACTATTTTATTATTCCAAAAATCCATTGTTTTTTTTTTAATATTATTTATGTTATAACATTTTTATAATTTATGAGTACTATTTCTTAGTATTTTAAAAATTAAATTAATAATTATTATTTTTTCAAATGTTAGACGAATTAAAATGTTTTAGGCCATTAGATCAAGTAAATATTTTTATATATCTTTTTTATAATGTTAGTTTTTTTATTTTTAATAAGTTAGATTGAATTTAGGTTTTGGTAACTTTTAAGTTAAAATGTTGTTATCATAAATTTGTTAGATTTTAACCTCAATTTTTTTAATAAAATTTAAATTAATAACTTAGTAAAACTAGATTTAACATAAATTAGTTTAATGAATAAAAAAATTTGTAAAATACATAAACATTAAATTTTTGGGTACATAAGCATAAAATTTTTATTTATAATAAAATTTATATCATAAAATTAAACTCCACACAAACCCATTAATTTATATTACATGGATAAAAAATATAAAAAAAGAAGGAAAATAACTATTTATATATTTAAATATTACATTTTTGTGCTGCTATGCTCTCCAACAAAGTATGATAGAAAAGTTGTAATGTCATGATTAAGATTTTGACTGTGTCAAATTACACAATTAAAAATAAAACTAAATTAAATAAAAATATTGGCATAACGTAATGAACATTTTAACTAGGTCAAAATACAATAAAAAATAAAAAAATAAAAAAATAAAATAATGATAAACTATAAATACAACCCATGGTATTGACTCATGGTATTCATGTGGAATGTAGTTTCTTTATAGGGGAACTGAGATGAGATAAAACAATCTTAACTCTAGATTTAAACTAATTATTTAATAAAATTATTTTTAAATGTTTATAACCATTATTCTTTTAAAATTTTACTTTATAAAATGTATCTAAATTTTCGTACATCCAAATATACATAGTTTTTTTTCTCTGTATTATTTTTGTTACAACTACTTTATTATTCCAAAAATATATGGTTTTTTTTCGTTATATATTATTTATGTTACAACTCTTTTATAATTCATCAGTATTATTTCTTAATATATAAAAAATTAAATTAATAATGAATTTTTTAAAAATATGTGATCTTTTATTAAATTTTCAAATTATTTTAGAGGACATGATTTATCTTTAGCAATAATGATGAATGTTCATAGTTCTCATTTCTTAAATAACATTAAATTTAACTTTAAAGGGGTCCGTAACAATTGTTTGTATCAAAGTCAAGGATAAAATCTTGGAATTTGGAAAATGTCACGAAGGTTATCTCATGTTCCATTTATTTAGATCTGAAGTATATGGAAGAAGAAAAGGAGGACAATGGATACTTATCAAGACTGTATGATTCTTTAGAAGGAAACAAAGTTTACAAGGCTATGGAAGACCAAATAGCAGAGTTGAAAACATGAGAGGACTCTTTAGAAAATGGGTTACTCAAGGATTTTGGAATTATCTCACTGTTTCAAGAAAGCGCTCAAAAGGAGACATGCAATAGTGATGTAGAGACAATTTATTCATAAACAAGAGAAAGCTAGAATTATAACCTAGATAGAGTTATGGGAAGAGAAACATTCCAACTGTAAGGAGGAGTCAAAGTTAGATGAGTAGTAGTTCACTCAACATAATTCTCCACCGCTTATTCTGGAGGAGAAAATTCCTAATACCTCATTAATTGAAGAAGGCCCACATGAGAAAATCAGAAGAGATTTTTCAATGTTATTTTCATTTGAATTTTATTCACTCTGCTCTTTTTTGTCTAGTAGTCTCTTTATCTCTGCCCTTAAATTAAATGACTCAAAAAATATTAGACAAAAGACACTTAAATATTGCAATCAGTTGAAAAAAAAGGTATCTCTAAAGGGTCACTTGGGGAGGAATCTATTATTTAAAAGATTTCGAAAATAATTTCATTTCAAAACCAAAACATACTCTCACCAGGGAAGCGAGTTATTACATTTAAAATTTGTTCCCATTCTTGTCACTACAAAATTTGATTTTTTATTTTTATTTGATGGGAAAATAAATGATCTTTAAAAGACACTAAAGTCTTGAATTATGATCTTTAAAGAAGTTGCTAGATTTCCTCATTATGAGCTGAATTTTTTTTCTTACTTTTGAGTCTTCATTATGTTTGTTATTCTGAGTGAGGTGAAAAGTTTCAAAGAAGAGGAATTATGGAAATATGATTGTAGATAATTTATATTAAATTATCTGAACTAAGATTAATTAATCATCTCGAAGGGTTAAAAGGGGCACAAATGTCTCTTATCCATAAAATTGACTATTAAGGTAACTCTATGCTCTATGCTCAAATGACAGGTGAAGGTGGATTTACCATACTTAAGCTTCTTAGTAGTCTATTATGAAGTACAACATGTCATAGTGATAATTTTTTAATCCATTAAATAATTTTAGCTTAGAGCAGGGTCAGAGTTCTAGGAGTAGTATCACAGGAATTCAATATTGCGAATGTGATAGAAGCAAATAATTTCATGGAAGAGTGAAGTCTGCCCAACTTGGTCATAAAAACCAAGTGCATCCTTCATGCAAAAAAAAGAATAAACATGTAGATTTCGCCATATAGAGGTCTTGAGTAATTTGGCCAAAATGTCTCATCCATTAGGAAAAAAGACATCTTACATGCAATTAATAACAAAGAAGATGTTCCACATCAATTACCCAATATGGATATTTTGATTTGAGGTCCAGTAAACATAATTCTCCACCCCTTATTCTGGAGAATTAGTTGGAAGAGAGAAAATTCCTACTACCTTTCTTATATGTTTCCTTTACAACATGTAGTACAATGGCTAGTTTACTTATTAGTTAATCATTTTTATAATTTACCACCTTATAAGAATTTTATGCTATATACGAAAGTAAAAATAATATGAAATATTTAAAATGGCACCAAAAATAAACAAATACATAAAAATTCAGTATAATAATAAAAAAAAAATTAATAAATATTATCGAAAAGGGTTAACGTTAACGAAAAAGTTTAAAAATATTTTCCGATATCAAATAAAACCGAAAATACTTTTTAATGTGGCAAGCATGTTAACGATATCTTTTTAATTCCGTTTTATAAAACCTCGTCACCTTTTCCCAACTTTTAACGATTGTGTGGGGTCCCAACATTTGTGACATTGAAATCACCTCCCAGTCTCGCTTTATAAAACCTCGTCACCTTTTCCCAACTTAAATTTTGTGACAATGAAATCACCTCCATGTCTCGTACAACATTCATTGTATACACTTTTCCACAAGGTATTGTGTGGGGTCGCAAATTTTTTGGCTACGAAATGAAATCACATCAACTATTGTGCAACATTCATTGTACACACTTTTGTACAAGGTATTGTGTGGGGTCCCTAATTATGTGACTACGAAATCACCTCAACTTTTATGCCACATTCATTATAAACACCTTTGCACACCAGCGAATTATCCAAGTGTACCATAATTTTTATATTTCTGGGCGTAAATGGCATTCTCCCAATAAGCGTTTCTTATGCGTTTCTTATGTCAAGTGGCACAAATGATATCATCCCATAGGTGTCATTTATATAATATGTTTCCCTCTCAACTAGCGCAGAGTCGAAACAATCATTGGATACTTGATCAGTGGTGTTGCTTGGGAGCAGTGATTGGTATATGGCAGCGAGGATATCCACGAGCACGCTCACTGACCAATGGAATGGCTTGTCCGTTCCAAAATGTATACTACGTTTAGTTGGAGTGTCTTCCTAGTTTAAGAGATGAGGCCATGGGTGATGAGCACGAAGCATTGGCAGCACATTGCTAGACAACCAGGTTGACTATAAGGTGCGGCACTTGTTTTCCGATCTCTGGTTTATCGCATATACTGAGCGCGTGATGGTACGTTATCATCATTGCTGCTCTTGCCTTAACCTTAAATAAAGGAAAACTTGGCTCCACATTTTGTTGGCGTATTCGATTATCCAATAAATAAATAAATAAAATGCAACTAATGCATTGTCGTACTTACTCATAATTGTAGTTCAGAGTCAAAGGTCCAAGATTTTAACTAAATGAACCTGCATCTGCTACTGTTTAGTCAGTTGCAGCAAAGGATTTTAGCTCTTTAAATTGCCATCCTCCCTTGGGTAATCCAGCTCGTTTCAATGAGTGAGATTTTCGAATTCTCATGTCATCGAGCAAATTGATGCATCACTTATTATCTTAGCTAAAGTTCGCTTGCGTGGTAAAAACAGTTAAATTAAATACAAGTTTAGAAAACGCTAGGGTCGATATGACTAACCAGCTAACGTGTGTTGCAGTTGTCAGCCTCGCGTTGATACGTTGATAGCCACTGTAGTCGATATGCCTAACCAGCTAAAGAGGGTTGCCTTTGTCAGCCTCGCGTTGATACGTTGATTGCCACTGTAGCGCTCTTCGAGAGCGCAATGTCGTCTCGGAGTTGTAAGAATGCGATGACCATTCTTAAAAAGGTTAGGGGTTTTTATGGCTTAGCATTTGGGACGAGCATATCCCAGGTTAGATTCATTTTAACTTTGGGATCTATCAATTGTAGAGATGGATCAAATCTCTGGAGGTGCAGATCTCTTTTTTGAGTGTAAAACTTGAGGAAAGGTTTGCACCTCGGTAGATTTGATGCCTCTCTATAAACAAAATCTATGGATAATGTGAGCAACTTATGATTAATTTTATCAATAATATGTAAATATATCTAATATTAATATAACCATTTAAATATGCTACCTATGTATAACCATTTAAATATGCTAAGTATGTTTGAGATGTATCGAGTCATTTTAATTTTAAATTTGCTTAGTTACCCAATGAAATAAAAATTTCAAATGAAAAGTGACAATGTAATAATATTGAATGATAAAAAATGTGAATAATAAAAATCTAGTCAATTACAAATAGTCTTCATTGTGATCAATCTAAAACTCTTTTTTCTATAATTTTTATTGTCACCCTTGTTAGTTGTGTCATATTTTCATATCGATAATAAGAAAAGGATGGTAAACAGATTAAATATTTACCTCAAGCTGTTGTAGTAAACATCATACCTTGTCTCTCTTGCTCTCCAATATTAATAGGTTTAATTAATATAACACAAAAGTCAATGTACATTATCAATTATTTTTTTTCTTCCATTAAAATCAATGCACACTAATACACTAAAATCAACATATACACTGAGATCAATGCATCTAATGAAAGCAATCAAATACGATAAGTAAGCACCATCTACACTAAAATCAATGCATTTAGTGCAAAAAATCAAATAGGATTAGAAATCATCTACATTTAAATCAATGCATCTAGTGCAAGTAATCAAATATAATTATAAATCAACATCTATATTGAAATTAATGCATCTAGTGAAAACAATCAAATAGGATAAAAAATCACTATCTACACTGAAATCAATGCATTTAGTGCAAGTAATCAAATAGGATTAGAAATCATCTATATTGAAATCAATGCATCTAGCGCAAGTAATCAAATATCATTAGGAATCAACATCTACACTAAAATCAATGCACCTAGTGCAAGCAATCGAATAGGATTAGAAATCACCATTTACAGTGAAATAAAAATGCATCTAGCTCAAGAAATATTCTTACCTCTCTCCCCCGTCCATCTATATCTATATCACCCTCCATCTATCCTTCTTCGTGTCTTTATCTCACCCCGTCAAACACGCACGCTCTCACTCCACATCTATAAATCTCTTTTTCCTTTCTTCCTTGTCTCCATCCATCTCTTCTTTCTCTTCACCTTCCACCTATATCTATATCTCCCTCTATCTCTCTATATCAACCCCAAAACATACACTACCTTTCTCCAATCTATCTATCTATCACTCCCTCTTCCTCTCCCCCCCTCTGTATCTATTCCCCCTCCCTCTCTTTCCTCCACTTCTATCTCTATTCCCTCTTGCTATCATCTCTCTCTCTCCACCTTTCACTCTCTATGTCTTTATTATTACGTCCCTCTCTCTCCCCCTACATCTCTGTATGTCATTCCCTTCCTCTCTTCACTCTCTCTCTTCTTTTCTCTCCCACCTCTTTCTCTCTCTATATTTATCTTCCATATTTTTTATTATATGCCTCTCTTTCTCCTTCTCCCCCCATTCTCTCCATCTCCCATGTTTGTCTCTTTATCTATCCCCAAACATACACAATCTCTCTCCATCTTTCCCTTGTCACTCCCTCTTTGTCTACACTACTTACTCTCTCTGTATTTCTTCTTCCCTCCTTCTCTTCCCATCCAACTCCATCTCTTTATCCCTCCCTCTCTCCCCCTCCAACTCAATATCTCTATCCCTCCCTCTCTCCTCCTCTCTTTCAATTTCCCTCTCTTTTCCTTCCTCTCCTACCACCCTCTCTCTTACCCCTTCACTCTCTCTCTCTGTCTCTCTCTCTCCCCAACAATCCTCTCTCTTCCCCCATCACTATCTTCCTCTCTCTCATCCTTCCTCTCCCTCCTCCATCTATTGGACACCCCACTATCTCTCTCTCTCTCTCTTCCCTCCAATCCTCTCTCGTCCCCCATCACTCTATCTCTCTCTCCAACTATGTTACTATATTCCTCCCTTTCTCCTTCTCTGTCCTTCTCTCTCCCCTTGTCTCTATCACTCCTTCTATGTCTCTTTATCTCACCCCTAACCATACACACTCTATCTCCATCTCTCCCTTGTCACTACCTCTCTCACCACTTCTCACTCTCTATGTCTTTCTTCTTCCCTCCCTCTCCCCCCCTCCAACTCCATCTCTCCATCCCTCCCTCCCTCTCTCCTCCTCATCTCATCCTTCCTCTCTCTCCCTTTCTCTCCTACTTCCTTGTACCAGCCCCCTCCTTTGTCTATCTCCCTCCCTCTAACCCTCCAATCCTCTCTCCTTATCCCTTCATCTCTCATTCTCTCTCCCCCACCTCCATCTTCATGTCTCCCTCTCCCTCTCTTACCCTTCTGTACCTCTCTCACTCCTCTTCCTCTCTCTCTCTATGCATTCCTCCTCTCCCCTCCTTTAGTTTATCTCCATTTCTCCCTTGTCACTCCCCCTATTTCTCCACCTCTATCATATGTCTTTGTTATTCCCTCCCATATATATCTAGAGTTAATATATATATATATATATATATATATATATATATATATATATATATATATATATATATAGATATAACACATTTAATATTGTATTAATCCAAAGTTATTAAATTTTAATAATATTGATATTATAATATATTAATATGAACATTAGATTTTTTAATAATAATAATATTAATATTAATGTTAGGGTTAATAATGTTTTTTTAGCATGGTGTTAATAATAATTTGTTGGATGGTATTTGACCCATATGGTTGGTATATAATTAGATGTTGATTTCAAATCATATGAGATATTTTTTATTTTTATTTACGTTACCTCTTTATACCTCTTTTATAAATATGGTATTTGGTCCATTGTATTTGTCCCATGGTATTAATAATAATTTCTCCCATTTTATTTTGCCCATAGGCTTCACCTAAATAAAACCTCTTTTTTGAGTTCTTGTAAATATAAAGAGGTTTATGGAGTAAATATAAAAAGAGGTTTTATTTATTTACTATACCCCTAGTTTATTTATATGTTTATTTATTTACCATACTTCCCGAGTAAGTATAAAAAGAGGTTTTATTTATTTTCCATATCTCTGGTTTATTTATATTTTTATTTATTAACCATATCAACATTTTTAGTGTTCCCAAACTTCTTCATATTTTAAATTTATATTGTCAAAATTTATTTTTAGTGAACTTTTGTTCTTTATTATATGGTTATGTAAGTCATTGTTTAGCCAATATTATTTGGATTTTATTTTTTAATTTTTCTTAAGTATTTTTATTTTGGTTTCTGACATACTTACACATCGAGGTCATACTGGGTTGTAGAATGCACCTCTCAGTGCAATCAACGGTCACTCCACATGGAGAAATGAAAGAGATACGTGTATGAAAAACATAGGAATTTAGATGAATTTATCGTTATATTTGAATTTTTTAGATTATTATTGTTACTAATAGTTCTTACACTATTCTAACTTCAGCAAACATCTACAAGCTTTGTTTTTTTCCCATTATATTTTAGTGACATGGTGATGTATGCTTAACATAATTATCTATATTTTAATGGTATTATGCACGCAAAAGTTATTGAAAGTAATTATTTCATGTGTTTTTATGAGTTTTCATTGAGAGTTCCCCAACATCAATATAGAACTTGTTGTTTCCTATTTATGGGTTGTAGTCATGATCTCGAAGTGTGGAATTCAAAGATTTATGTCTTATATATGTGTAACTATTGTGATCAACAAAGATATCATAGTGTCACCTTGTGTTGCGTGTAATGTTTCTCTCATTTTTAATAACATGGTATCAAAGCGAGTAATTGCTTGACTCTCTCAAGGGAGGGCCAAGAAGATGTGAGGGAGTCTTGAGCGTAATTTTTCCTGTACATATATTACTATAGGTGTGTGAGGGTCATTTTTAGTTGTGATATTTTTGTGTGGCTATTTTGTTTGTAGATCTGTTAGCTATGTAGATCTGAATTGTCTCATGGGTCGATTGGGGTTCCATCAATGTATTGATGAAGGTTATTTTCTTGCGGGTTGATTAAGGCATTATTTATATATTGAGATCCAAAGGCCACATATCTAATGGAAAACACTAATATTCATATTTATTGTGTTATATGAATTGAAATAGTTTTCTATTTCTTTCAATTATGTTTATAAAAAGGGTTGATGGTTCTTAAAATGGAAGCCTCAGTGTATGAAACATCAATTCTTGCGTGTTAGTAAGGTAAATTTGTTTGATCAAATTTTGAACACGTTTAGTATCGAGACCTCCATCCTAGCAACTGATGGATAACCAAAAGAAAAATATTTGGCATATGATGGTTGGTCCATATGTTGGTTCATTACTTCACAACTCTTATTGTGGAAGCGTTGACGAGCCAAGATGTTAATATTGTTGATCTTGCAATGTTCATAAACGACTGATCCAGGTGGATATTGGTGGCCACCCTCCTATTCCACTATGGGCCCTGCCATTGTTTCTTTCATTTTTCCAGTTTCCTTAATTGTAGCACAATTTACTATTTTTAGCAGTTTTTCGGGTCCTGAACTTACATAGTCATTTTGAGGCCCTAAACGATGTTTTTTGGGAAAATCGAGAGAAACATGGAGGTTTTTATGATGTTTCTCACATCAAAATTTGTATTCCTCAAATAAATATTTCTAACGAGATATTGTGCACGTCAAAAGGAGATAGTATGCCAAAGTTACATCCTAGGGAAGTTGATGTACCAATTTAGCTAAATGGGGCCCATAGTTTTGGCGCCTCATCTCCTAGGGCTAGGTTTTTGGATGTTAGGGTTTTCCATTGTTTCTCAATAATAAATAGGCCCTCGAGCCTCATTTTAACACAATTTAGAGGCCTATAGCCACCCCATTACTTCT
The DNA here is from genome assembly GCA_034641835.2 of Pinus albicaulis. Classification (NCBI taxonomy): domain Eukaryota; kingdom Viridiplantae; phylum Streptophyta; class Pinopsida; order Pinales; family Pinaceae; genus Pinus; species Pinus albicaulis. Next base: position 901,585,088 of record CM076569.1, read on the forward strand.
CAGAGATAAAATACCAGCGCCCTTGCTAGTTTATTTCCGTTATGTCTGTAAACAAATTTCATTTTTTTGATATTAATGAAATGAAGTGTTATTTCTGCTGCATATTTGTATTTATGGTTATATGTGTATTGTGTTTCGTTCCTGCATAATTTCGGATCAGTGGTATCAGAGCGGCCTGCTCTTTCTCAATCCTTGTTTGCATGTCCCCAACTAGGTCAGGGTATAAGGACTTAGGGCTCAATTTGGTTGAACCTATGCAAGATTAACCTTGCAAACCCCGATGGCTGCCCATGGGGGATGAAAATAAATATGAGGGAGTAGGAGACACTATCAAAATATTCCTCGAGAAATCCCTCGAAAAACAAAGGAATGCGATGATGGATAACTTTGCCCAGATCTTTCAAAGACTGCCCACCGACGGTGCATCTGCATCCAGAAACTGTGCAAATCCTTTTAAGGTACAAGAAAACTTTGAAATTCCCATATTTTAGGGAAAAATAGATGAATATGGCGTAGAGAGATGGTTGAATCTATTAGAAGGATATTTCTCAGTTTTTGTCGTTTCCGACCGGGAGAAGATTATTTTTGCACTCCTCAAAGCCACCCCCCATGTCAAGGACTGGTGGGAAACCTACTGTATGAAAAATGATGAGGGGGAACCCTCTCCATTCTAGGTCATACCCACATGGAATTATTTCTAAGATGCCATCAAGGAATAATATTATCCCATGGGGAGAAATAAGATCAAGTACATACAATGAACTACGTTGCAGTAGCAAAGGGATCAAGATTTTCATGAGTTGAAAAATATGTTCCATACCCTACGCATAAATTTGGGTATCAAAGATTTGGAGAAACATTTGTTGCTGAAGTACGTTTCTTGGTATGGCATACTAGTATGCTACCAAGATTGAGCAGAAATTCAAACAGAAGAAGCGAGACTTTGGATCTACGAATCAAAAGCAAGGGAAAGGTACCCCCAAATCGCAGAACAAAGGACAAAGGAAAGGCATGGCAGCCTAAGACAACCTGCCAAAGCTGAAAGAAAAGAACAACACCACGAAGCCAAAGAAGGACATGGGAAAGTGCCGTGAGTTCCATAAGAGCTCCACCCACAACATAAGTGAGTGTCAGGCCAAGCAGTCACTGGTGGCTGAGATGAAGGCTTCTGAATCAGATGTATGCTCTGACTCTAAATCAGAACCCAACAAGGGAAATTACAAAGGGAAGTAGATTATCGATGTAGAACCCAATTCCACCGTTTCCACCACGAAGATCCAGAAGGAGGAATCAGGAGATACAGAGGAGGAGGGGCGTCTCTTCCACTCCCAGATGTGGGTAAAGGGCTCTCCACTATAGTTCATTGTCGACAGTGGGAGCCAAAATAACCTCATTTCAGGAGATGTTGCAAACCAGTTGGGCTCGTGGACCACAACACACCCACAATTGTACCCCATCGGGTAACTACACTAAGGATGATAAATCCACGTCAGTCAGCAGTGCCTCCTTCCCTACAACATCAAGCCCTTCACGAATGAGGTATTATGTGACATTTCTCCTCTTGATGTTTGTGATGTATTATTAGGCCAACCATACTTGTGGAAGTGACATGCTATGTATGAGTCTCGACCTCATGTTGTTATTGTTACTTGGGGGAAAACGTTGTACAGGATACGAGAGGTACCACCGCATGCAACTATCTCTTTGGTTACTGCAAAACAATGCAGTAAGCTCATTTCCAAAATCGAGAAGTTTGTTTTCCTGATGATCCACCCTCAAGGAAAGAAGAAGACTATAGTCACAACCTCTAGATAGGGCTCCTCCGTGTGATGAAAAAAAATAAACAAGGTCATGGAGGAGTATGGGGACATCTTCACCTCACACACAAGGGTGCCTCTGCACTGTCAAGTCAAGCACCCCATCGATTTGACCCCAGGTGCACCGCTACCCAATGGACCAATCTAGTGGCGCTATATTATGGAGAATAACGAAATCAAGAGGAATATTTAGGAGTTGTTGCAGAAAGGTCACATCCGACCGATTTCATCGTCCTGTGGGAGCCCGATCATGTTGCTGCAGAAGAAGAGATGGGACTTGGAGACTCTGTATTGACTATCGGGCACTGAACAGGATCACTGTCTAGAATAGTTACCCTATCCCACGGATTGAATACCTTCTGGACCAACTCAAAGAGGTGAAATACTTCATCAAGGTCAAATTGAAGTCTAGGTATGACCAAGTACAAGTCGAACCCTCCGATGTGTGGAAGACTGCCTTCAAAGCTAAGGATAACTTTTTTGAATGGTTGGTCATGCCTTTATGGTTGGCAAATTCTCCCACAACATTCATGAGGTTGATGGACAACATCTTGCGGCCATTCTCCAAGTCATTTTTAGTAGTGTACTTGTATGACATCATGATCTTTAACAAGACTTGGGAAGAGCACCTCCACCACATCTGACAGGTCTTCCAAACACCGTGACAACACAAGTTGTGTGCCAATTTGGAGACGTGCTCTTTTTTCATGACCCAAATTTAGTATCTGGGATACATTGTTGATGAGTGGGGGGTGCATGTGGATCCAACCAAGACCCAAGTCATTCAGATTGGCCAGCCCCAAACACTCTAACAGAGCTTCGCAACTTTCTATATCTTGCTAATTTTTACCACAGGTTCTTGTTGGGATTCTCTCATATCACTTGGTGCTTGAGTCAAGTCACCAAGGGAGGAGAGAGAGAAAAAATATTTTGGTCGGAATCCCAATAGAAGGCGTTCGTAGAATTGAAACATTACCTCTGCTCTCCCCTAGTGCTCACATTACCAGACTTGCAACAACCGTTTGAGATCGAGATAGATGCCTCTGACTATGCAATTGGGGAATTTATTACTCAACAGGGGCATCCAGTGGCATATCATAGTGAGACATTGTCTGACACAATCTGCAAGTGTCCCACTTATGAAAAAGAAACCTATTCCATTGCGTAGGCTTTGCAACAATGGAAGAATTACATTTTTGGGGAAAGAAATTCTCATCCACACAAACCACCAACCCCTGGAGTTCATACTGACACAAGGGAAGTTGCAAAACAATCGCCATTAGAAGTGGTCCACATATCTGCAACAATTTCATTTCAACATCAAGTACAAGAAGGGCAGCACCGATAATGTGTCAAACTGCCTTAGTCAACCACCGATCATGGCGATGACCACCGTTCTCAACTCTTGTGGGCACGATACTTCTGATTGGACACTTCTATACAAGAGTGATATGGAATTCGGCCACACATACAAGACACTCTTGGAGGGTATGCAATTTCCAAATTTTAACCTCCAGGATGTAATGTTATGTCACCTGGGACACGTTTTTGTTCCTTCAAGTGAGAATGCCAAGAAGATTTGGGAAGCGTATTATAGTCATGTCGTTAGGCATTTTGGGGTCGAGAAAATTGTGGCAGTACTATAGACGTATTTCTATTGGCTGAACCTTTGACAGAATGTGAGGAAGTACATCAGATCCTGAAATGGTTGCCCCTTTTCCAAACCAGCCATCAAGAAGCAAGGCCTCTATACTTCCCTACCTACCCCTAGTCAACCTTGGGAATCCATATCCATGGATTACATGTTGGGCCTTCCTTATACTAAGCATGGAAACAACTTTGTTTTTGTGGTTGTCGACAGATTCTCAAAGATGGCCATTATGACGGCTTGCAAGAAGAATATCACAGCAGAAGTGATTACTAAACTCTTCTTTGAAAGATTTTGCGTGCACTTTGGGATCCCACAGTCTATCATCTCAGATTATGACAACAGGTTCCTTAGCACATTTTGGTCCAGCATCTCATCAATGATAGACACCAAGCTCACCAAGTCCACAGCTTTCCATCCCTAAATTGATGGCTAGACAAAGGTAGTCAACGGGATGATCTTACACATTATTCACATATACAATTCAAGGCATCCACACACATGGGATAAGAGCCTTCTGTATGTACAAAATAGTTATAACTGGGCTCTCCACAACTCAACCGACCATAGCCCCTTCCAGGTGGCCTTGGGATTTCATCCTCCATGTCCCATTGACGTAGCCATGCCATTTTTGTCAACTCACACCGATTCGGCTCATGTCCAGTCTAAAGATGACAAGGCGAACAAATTCATTGAGAGAATTCAACACATCCGCCGACAGTTTCATGACGTATTGGACAAGTCCAATTCTAATTTCAAGCAATGACATGATCAACATTGGGTGCCGCCCACTCTGATATGGGTCGTACACCCTCACCACAGTTGTCAGAGCCAATGCCTTCGAGCTCAGTATTCCACCATTTCTTGTTCTACACCCAGTGTTTAATGTGGACTGCCTTTGACCCTACTTCCTACCTATATTCGGCATTTCTGACATTGCAGAACAAATCACAACAACAAAGTTAAACCCAGACTGCATGGAGCAGGCCACCACAGATCGTATCATGGAAATGAAAATTAAGAACACTCACGAGCAGAATATCCAACTATATAAGGTTCTCAAAGCAGGCCAATTCCTCCACCAAGGCAAATGGTTCACTAGGGACCAAGTTCAACAGAATTTTCCTTATGTCATGGAGGAACTCAATGCAATAGGGACCATTGCCTCCTAAGGGGGTATCAATGATCCAGGTGGATATTGGTGGCCAATTGCCTATTCCACTTAGGGCCCCACCATTGTTTCTTTTAGTTTTCCATTTTCCTTAATAGTAGTATAGTTTACTATTTTTATCAGTTTTTCGGGTCCTGAACTTCGAGAGCCATTTTGAGGCCCTAAAAAACATTTTTTGGGAAAACCGGGAGTAACATGGAATTTCCTTTTATGTTTGTCACATAAAAAGTTTTATTCCTTTGATATATGTTTCTAATGAGGTATTTTGTGTGTCAAATGGACTTCATATGCCAAAATTACGTCCCTCAAAAGTTGATGTACCAATTTACCCAAACGTTGCCCATAGTTTTGGTGCTTCATCTCCTAGGATTAGGTTTTTTTATTCTTTGGGTTTTCCATTGTTTCTCAACAATAAATAGGCCCTCGAGCCTCATTGTAATACAATTCAGAGGCCTATAGCCACCACATCCCTTCTCAGAGATAAGCTACCAGCGCCCTAGATACTTTATTTTCATTCTGTCTATAAACAAATTATAGTTATTTGATATTAATGAAATGAAGTGTTATTTCCACTGAATCTTTTCATTTATTGTTATATGTGTATTCTGTTGTGTTCCTACACAAATTCCAATTAGTGAGGGAGGTTACGTTTTAAATGGAGGTCAAGTGACAGGTCGAATATGTGGTGGTGAAAGGACAATGTTTGTGAGATTTCAGAGTGGATGTGATCGTTGATGAAGACCAACCAAACCTATATTATCCTTGTTGTTGTAATATCTATTTTCAATGTTTTACATGTAAGCATTAAAGGTGGGTATTGGAATTAAGGCTTCCATGTGTTGTCATGAGTTGTCATTGAGAGTTCCCAAGCATCAATCTAGAAGTTGTTATTTCCTATGTATGAGTTGTAGTCATGATCTAGAAGTGTGGAAGTCATAGATTTATGTCCTATATATGTGTAACTATTGTGATCAATAAAGATATCATAGTGTGGTTTTGAGTTGTGTGTAATTAATTTCTCAATTTTTCTAACAGAAAAAAACTATCCTAGATAATTTTTGTAATCACCTTGACAAGTAAATCTATCCTGAATGCCAGTTACTGTTAGTAAGTGTTGGATAGGGGTTGGTATTTTTTGGTAATTAGTTATGAGTTTGGTGCAAATTTATTTTTAATAATCTAAAAATATAAAAATACAATATTATGATATTTTTATAATGGAATGAAAAGCATTCTATTCCAAATGAAATCATGTTATAAATGCTTTGAAATCGTTACATCGATTTTAGACACATTTTTAAAATTTTCACATTTACTAACTCCATTTTTATATCCATTTTGATGTTTATTTGCTTATAAATATTGTTACATCATGTTTAGATATGTTTTGAATGTTTTTCACATATCTTTACATGATGTTTATATCCATTTTGATATTTATTTTTTCAAATAAACATCCCATCCTAAGATCATTGGCAAGCGAAGTTTCCATAAATGATTCGAAAATTCTTTACATCATGTTTAAACACATTTGATTTATATATTTTGAAAATAAATACTCGATTCGAATATGGATGTCAATCAATTTATGAGAAAAACCTTGCAACAATAGAGTTTCAATTGTGTCCATCGATAGAACACTGATAAAATTGTGACTGTAGATAAAATATGAAATATATCGTGCATAATCTATAATTATTACATACCCATCCAAAACTATATATTTTTCTTGTTGAGTAGACTTTGACATAATTTTTGTTTTATTTGCATGGAATATTTGGTTATCATTGTTACTAAATGAGGCAATAACAAAACGTCGTACTATAATTATTGACTAATAGGTTTAAATAAAGAAAAATAAACTCTACTAGGAATCCTCTGTGTGATTTTGCATGATTGTTTATTCAACCCCTGAAACTCATTTTGATACATTTACATCCTTATGTTAGATGTTTTGAATCATTTTTACAATGACGAATACTTTGAGTTGCTCATATGAAATTCTATGCAGGATTTAGAGGGGAGGGGATGATATCCGTAATACAGTACTTTGAAACAATTGATCAAGATGTTACATATCATACTCATGAACAAAATGCACCTAAGGTTTGTCTTGAACGCAAATATTCTCATATTTTTGCCACAGCTAGGTACTTACATATTTTTGTACTCTTTTAATGCAGAATGATCAAGATATTTCTCATCAGTGTCATGTTGATAAATTATGGATTCTGTTACAATTTCTCTTCTTGATAATTATTTTTGATATCCTTTAAGCTTCATTTAGTTATATTTTATCTTATTTAGATTACTATGTTCTTCATCAATTCAATTATCAAATACACAAGAGACACAATGTTTAGGCTAGCAAGCCAGGGCCAAAACATCTCACTCTTTGAGAGAAAAAACCTGATCAAAATTTTCCTTATAGACCTTCAACTCACGAGTACAGAAACCCATGACATAGACCCTTGAAACCAATATACCTCGAATACCCTTGTCACAGTCTTTCCCTTTCTCTTCTTGGCTTCTTCTTCTTTGATCCTGATGAACCTTAGTTAAACTGAGAGAGGGGGAGGTGAATCAGCTTAATTCATTCATGAAAATTTAGAAACTTTTTCATTCAACTCCTTTAGAGCTTCATTTCATAAGAAACTTAATATATAATGGATCAACAAACATATTGTATGGACAACAAGTAATTAAACAGATTAAAACATCACATCAACTCTTAATCATCAAGCACATAGACAACATATATAAATGGAAACCCATAAGGGAGAAAACCACATCTTATTATTGTTGTGATGAAAAGGCAAGCTCCAAATCCCTCTCACAAATAATTTTATGTAGGCTCTGACCTACAGGAGGCTACTACCTCAAATTGTGCAAGCTACCACTTGCAAGGAACCTCCAACTCCCATCTATTTTCTGTAGGCTACAACCCACAGGAGGCTCCTGCCTCGACCAGCTACAACTAGACATCTATCAAGCTACAACTTCATATGGAAGCACCAACTTCCTCACACTACAATGAAATCATATGTTGATTTACCTGGATATCAGTTCTATTTTACTCCTTCTTCAATGTTGCCCTTCCAACCTTCAAATTTGCCTCATATCAGCTCTGGATCTGCACAACATCTCTATCTGCTCTCTCTCATTCTTCCACTCTTTAAACTCCCTATGCATATTACAATAACATCATTTATAGAGATCACTTCGTGGCTGTTTGCATTCTATATGGGAATATGAAGTCAACAGGCATGACTCTAGCCTTCCACCCACTCATTTCCTCACTCAAAATATTCAGGATGTTACAACAATATATACACTTGTTTTAGTATTAATTGGAGTTTTTATTTTCCTTGGATACTTTCCTTTGCATCACAAACAATATAAAATAATTAATACACTTATAGTTACAATCAAATATTTCACTCGGCCCTTTCATCTTCTTAGATTTGCTGTGTGTTTTTCCTCTTCTGCTTGTTGTCCCTTTGTCTTTTATGTTTATGCAATTATATTTCCAACTGTGTTGGAGCATTATTGTCTTATCTCGACTTGACCCATGCCTTTATGTTTTACACCACCTCTTCCTATTGCATATCTTACCTACAACATTCTATGCTCTTCTCTACTTCTTTGCTTTCTGTTGACAATGACACTATTGGCTGCTTCTTGGAAGCCTATGAAATGGCTCCCGAACCCAAATGAAAAACATATCCTGACATGCTCTTTCTGTCATCAACAATTCCTGCCTAGTCACTGTCAGTGTAATGAACCAGCCTAAAATCATATGTTGCGGAGTACAAAATTCCATACTCCTTTGTCCCATTGACATACTTTATAATTATTTTCGTTGCTTGCTAATGTGTCTCCTTGGGTTTCTCAATGAACCTTGACACCAAACTCACTACATACATTATATCAGGCCTAGTTCTAGTCAAATACATTAGGTGGCCCACCATGCTTTTGTGTAATGTCGGATTGACATTCCTGGTGCAATCCCCCTTGCTCAGCTTCAACCCCATGACAGTTGGAGTTGGTGCTAGCTTGTTGTCCTGCATATTAAACCCATCTAAAATGTATGCAACATACTTTACTTGAGAGATAAAAATGTCATTTTCTATTTGTTTCACTTCTATGCCCAAAAAATCTCTTAACAACCCCAATTCACTCATTTCAAACTCACTTTTCATGACTGCTTTCAAATCATCGATGAGGAAATCATTACTCCCTGTAAAAATAAAATCATCTACACATAAGAAAACAATAAGAATCTTACCGTCACTTTCTTTGATGTAGAGAGTAGGTTCACCATCACATTTGTCGATGCACATGCACATGGTGCTTGCTTCAGCCCATAGAGGCATTTTCGCAACCAACACACCTTGTCTTCATGGCCTTCTACCTCATAACCAGGTGGTTGCGCAACATATGCCTCATCTTTCAGCACTCCATTCAAGAATGTTGATTTTACGTCCATCTCATAAACTTTTCATTTATGTTGCGCAACAATAGACAATTCTATATGCACTGTTTCCATCCTCATGATGGGTGAAAATGTCTCCGCATAATGTCTACCATGCTACTTCTTGTATCCTTTGACAACTAACATTTCTTTATGCCTTCCAATATTTACTTCAATGTTGGTCTTGGTCTTATAGACTGTTAAATTCTGAAGATGTTGTATGCTAGATGAAAATTTACTTTAAACTTCTAGGGCTCAATGAAAGTAAGATGCAGATAGAACATACCAATAGATCGATGGAAGACAAGACAAAAATAGAGATAAAGAATGGTGGTGTTGCGACGGTCAACAGGATTCTTCAACCAGCAAAAAGTTCATAAGGTCAGCTTCCCACATGAGTCACACAACCCCAAGACATCTCATTAAGAATGCTCCACCAAGACGTTACACAAATATGCCCTAAAAGTAGAACCAAGAATGTTCCTCCATCACCATCCAAAAGAGACAAAAATGTCTCCACAAAAATGTGTGTGTAAAATGAACTCCAAGTCTCTCCAATATATAGGCATATGTGGGGGTGCGTGACACATCTCTTATGCATGTGGGATAAATTAGGCCAACCTTGCACATGTTGAATAAATTCAAAATACATGTTCTTCTCATCTGATCAATATGATATTTAGATCGATCTTGCACCTATCCGAAAGAGGAATCCAATAAAACTATTGGCATCGTCATCTGAGCATCACAACATGGAGTTTGGACCTTGTTGACCAAAATTAACACTCCCTCTGAACTAGGGAGAACTCCATCCACAAGTGTCACCCGAAAATTGTGCATCATCACGTTGTAACTTGCTTCGCTGGCTTATTTATTTCAAAACAAAAGGTGAGTAACAAAGAAATCACTCCCGTCTAACCCAAAGTTAGCTCAAAGGTCTGAAACCTCTATAGGAATCAAAGGAGTCACATACCAACCCGAAGTTGGTTTAACTAACCTGAAATCTGTTGGAGGTATGAAACCCCACTTGGACTCAACGTAGTCATATACTAACTCGAAGTCAGTTGGAGGTCCGAAACCTCACTAGACTTCATCCCAGATCAAGTCGTTCTACACGTGCCACCTTATTGGACAAGTGAGAGGTACTTCCTATGAGTTTGAAACTCCATGGGTAGGATGCATATGGGGCATAGATTAGAGAGAGGTAAACCAACTCCATACCACCATGGTGGGGTGGAAGCACACCAACTAGGTTCGGCAAGCCTAGCCCTATGGTTTCTTATAGCACCAAGAAGTTATCCCCAAAGCCCCCTGGAGCTCCCAAAGCTCATTGTCCAACAGGACCCTCCAAATAGGGTCGTTCCATGATTCCAAGATTCTCATAGAAGGTTAGGAACTTGACCTTCCCCAAGGGCTCTGTGAGAATATCCACGACCTGCTCATTAGTTCCTATATGATCGAGCCTTAGCGCGCCTTTCTATACCATATGCTAGATAAAATGGTACTAGACATCAACATGCTTGGATCGATCGTGGAACATGGAATTATCTAAAAAATGAATCCTCCACCTAGTTATCACAAAGGATAACGGTCGCATCTAGCACATGTTTAAACAACTCACTGAAGATATTTCACAACCAAGTGGATTCACAACAGGCCATACATGTTGCAATGTATTCGGCCTCAGCGGTGCTCAAAGCTACTGACTTCTGCTTCCTGATCGAAGCAGACCCAAGTGTTAAGTAGCATCCATATGTTCTCTTGTGATCAACCACACTACCTGCCCAATCAACATTAGCATATACACATAGTCTCATACACCCGACAGTGTATCTCAGCCCATAGTCTATCATGCCCCAGAGATATCTCAAGAGTTTCTTGGTGTTACACCAATTTTTGGGCATCTAACTTGTTACTATTAGATGGACCAAAGTACACCATGTAAGACCAATTTTACCCTAGTAAAATTGCTTTCACTATGAAAAATCACTTAGTAATCCATACTCTATTAGGTTGTTTATGGTCTAAACAGGAAACCCCATGAGGAATAATTGAATAAATCCTTATTGGTTTGGTTTTCCTCAAGGGCTAGTTAATTAAATAGTAGTTTAATTAATATTCCCAGTCATATTTAACCCAAAATAGGAAAATTAATTAGATAAACCATTATTTATATTATTATTTTCTAGGAATAATTATTGAAAACATTATTTAAATAATATTCTTTGTTAAATTTGACTAAATCATTTATAAATAATTCAATAAACCACTATCTATTTAATTATTGCTCAAACACATTCTTAAAATAATAAATAAATCATTTATTTATTTATTATTTACAAACAAAGGGATTTGACCAAATTGAAATTCCTTTTCCCTCCAAAAAAAATAATAAAATATTCCATAAAAGTTGGATCTAGATTTCGTTAATAATATTTTAACTATGCACCAATATCTAGACAAACTCAATATTTTATTATAAATACAAGGGTTTTTCCATTCATTCACTACCTTTTGTTGCTTAAAGTTCGCTCTAGATATATACTTTTGGTATGACTTTGATCCTCCATCATTGCCATATTTTTCAGCCTTTTTTCTTGTGAGGTCCCCTTGAGTTCCATTTTTTTTCTGGTTTTTCTACACCATCATGAGACAGAGATCTTAGATATGAAAGGCTAAGGACATAGAAGAACCCATCCCATTGAGGGGGACTCGAAACATCTTTCTATGTTCCCTTCCCAGGTGTCATAAATACAAAAATTATTTAAAAATATTCTTGTCTTATCTATTGGATGCATGTAGCAACTCTTGCTTTTATTAGTTGTTTAATGTCTTTAACTACATAGATCTGGATTTCTGTAGCATTTATTCTGATCACTAACTACAGATCTAAGGAAATTGACAGCCATCTTTGATGTTAGGGTTTTTTTTTATGCACAACTATAGTGAGCTTTTTTCATACGCTTGTGATTAGAATTCACACTAACAACTGGCGACTCCTCAAGGGTTTATAATTATGACCACTGTCGTTTTTCAAATCCCTGCATGACTAGTTGCTTCGACCCCTAGGGTTTTTCTTCAGCTTCTTATTTTGAATTTCTTGATGTTGTTTTTAACCTTTAAAACCCTAAAACAATAAAAATTGTAACTTTAGTGTTTATGGGCCTATTGCGCAGGTGATAGGTATCAGCTGCAGCTTAGACGACACATTTTTCTGAAACCTGCTCCTGAGACAACCATAAGTGCAGGTCTGAATTTTTGGGCCAAAAAATAATACCTCAACCTTCAGGACATAGAAAATAGCCTGAAACCTACGACCTCTGCTAAAAACAGGTAAGAAACCTGCGACCTATACTTTTTGTGGGAAATTTTTTGTGATTTTTCTGGGTTTGTATGGGATACTGTTCAGGGTTTTTTGACCTCCCTCTCCACCCGTCTTGGACCTGTACTTGGTTAGTTTTACTCGTTGAAGTGGGAACCAAGCCCCTTAGGGCTTCAGTACACTTCGACCTTTTTAGGAGGAGTTTAGCTGAAGTAGGTCCTATGAGAATGCAATGTGTTTAGCCATTTTTTAGATATGAACCTATATTTTTAGATCCATTTCAGATCAATTATTAATCCATACAAAACACCTCTTTTCAATTTTGTTTGGTCCTCCTTTAGGGTCCCCTCCATTTCCCTTCAGGTTGTAGCCTTTCGCCACCTTTTTTGCAGCACTTTTCCCTTTGTTTTTTTGTTGGATTCTGCACCTATTTCCAGCATATCTGACCTTTAGATCCCTGTCCCTCCCAAATTTAGATCCATTGGCCTTTTTTTGTGTTTTGACTAGGTTTCACCCATCTATAGACTAGTTGTTGGGAAGCCCTTCTCCTTGGGTTTAAATTGATGAATCTTTAGTTGTTTATTTTCTGTCATATTTAGTTTACTTTATTGTCATTTTTAGATTTATTTAAAATTATACACCATATTTTTTCTTTTTTTCTACACACATATGGGCTTAGTTAAAATTAACACACTTATCACACACACACACACCCTAAGTGAAGAGCGCTTGGTATACACCGCCAAGCCAAGACTATAACATTGTAATCAATTGATCCTACACCTCCCTGCCCTTCTTTCAACATTCTAATCATTTGATCCTGCACCTCCTTGCCCTTGTTGGTCTCTCTTCCTTTTGTGATCTGTGTCTGTTTTCCATCACTCTGCCCCCAAGGCATTTATCCCGGAGACTCCTAGGCCTTCATCCTCAGTTTCTGGTTGGAAGACTTACTCCTCCACATAGGGTTCGAGTCTGTCCTCCACCGAGCCCCCATTCTGACTTTGCTTTGGTTCATCGGGTTCCTCTTCTGGTTCTATCTCCGACTCTCCTCCAATCACCTTCACCATGTCTAGTGTAGGACCTAACGCTGGTGGTAGCCCCAACCCTAATGTTCCGAATACTACTAATGGGGCACCAATAGGAACTATCCCGGCTTCTCCCTTGCTCCCTTATATGGCAGGCCTCAATATTCCGAATTTCAGCCAGTTGATTAATGGCCCCATACACCATGATCCTAGTTGGCCTGCTATGTCAACCAAGCTCCCTTCAGAAATCCCCAAGTTTGAAGGTATTGCTGGAGAGGATCCTACCAACCATGTTCGTTCTTTCCATATGTGGTGTTCGTCTAACTCCATCACTAATGACTTTGTCTGTCTTCGGTTGTTCCAGTGTACGCTTACTAGAGAAGCTTCTAAGTTGTATGTTGACCAGGCCTCCGCCTCTCATACTACTTTTGTGACTCTTGCCAAGGATTTTCTGTCTTAATTCCAGCTTCCCCTTCGCTATGACACCGGTACCAAACTCTTGAACTCTTTCTGTCAATCTTCTACAACCCGCCTATCTAATCATGTCCAAGAATGGTGGAGAATAAAGAGCCTATGTCGAGCCCCTACCTTCGAAGAGCATGTCTAAATGGACTGGTTTCTCAGATCCCTTTTGCCTCCCATTGCCAAAGATGTCGCCTATCACTTCCATCAGACAGAGGAATTTTCCCTCCAGATTGCATTGAAATATGACATGATCTATGCACAGTCTAGCTATGTTTATACCATCTTACCTGATCTCAGTAGACCCGGTGGTGCCACCGCACCGGGGGCATCCCATGCCACCAACGGTATCGTTGGAGCCCTTTCTCATCCATACACTCATCCTCCCATCAATTATGGTGTCCCTTAGGGAGGGGCCAACTCCTCCAACACTTTTTCCCCTCCTAGTAGTATGTATCCAAGATACGGCATGCCTCCTCCTTTTGCCTAGCCTGTTTACCCCAATGTTTCCAAACGTCTTTATTATCTGTATCTACAGCGTGGTGCTCCAGCTCCTCCACCATTAGCACCTCAGCCTCCCTTGCCTTCTCAAGACCCAAATAGCAACAACAACCCCCTCAGGGTCAGGTGTATGCACAACGGGGTGAGACTAACCCTCCTACTTCTAATAAGAAGAGGAAAGGCAACCAAAACTAATCTTCCCCAGATTATCTAGGAAACAATCCCCAAGGGAATGCACCTAACACTGCAACCCAGCAACAAGGCACTCAGCCCAAGAAAGATAGGCCTATTCGAACAAGCAAACTATGTTAATTTTGCAGTATCTATGGTCACTACACCCATGATTGTCCTCTTTTACCTCAGATGCATCAGATGTGGGAAGCTCAAGCAGCATCCCAAGGACACCAAGCCTCCCCTTTGGTTCCTCCCAATGCTGCCCCTATCTAACCGACTGTGTTTACCAATCCTTTCCCCCAGCAAGGATTCATGGCTACCCAACCCCCTGAAAGGCCGACGGCCACTCAACCTCCTCCATCTGGTACCTCTGATTACTAGGTTCTAATGATGAACTCTGACCAACCCATTACTGTTGACCTCAACCTTCAGACTCGGTTACGTCATTACAACAAGAACCCCACTACATCTGCTTCGGAGACCCCTTCTTCAGGTCCCATAGAGCCTCTTTCGACACCCAATGGTCCTTTACTGATCCCTCAGCCTAAATAAGAGGTTCATACCAAGATCCCCAAGGGACCATTACACTGAAACACTACTTCTGGTAAAGCTTCTCAATCCTAAAGTATAGTAGATGACTTGGTGCAATCCCCTGCTACCATGTCAATGTTGGAAGTCCTCCGGTCGTGCCCTTCACAATGAAAATCTCTACTAACTGCCATGGGTAATGTGGATCCTTCAAATGATCGTTTGATTGTCTTCGATGTTGACCAGTCATAACATCCCCCCCTTCCTACTTCTGTCGCCTTCCAAATCCATGTCAAGATCTGGAATGCCAACGTCTCCCGTTGTTTCATTGATGAGGGGGAATCCACCTGTGTGATGTCCACTTTGGTTTGGAAGAAACTTAGATCTCCTGAGTTAGCCCCTTCCACTATCACCCTCCTAGTGTGGGATGGCCGCTCTTCCCAGCCCCTAGACATGTTCCGTAACTGCCTTATTACTCTTGCAAGCAAGATTGTTTGTGTTGATGTAGAAGTCATTTATGCTCCCTTAGATTACAACTTTTTATTGGGTCATAGCTACACTTATGAGATGTTTGTTGTCCCATCTCTGGTTCACTGTAAGATTTTATTTCCTCACAATGGAAATATTGTCACCATCGACTAGTTGACATATTACAAACTAAAGTCTTAGAACTCCCCTGAGTCGATCATCTCTTCGATAGCCAATAAAAAGATAGTCAAAACCTTGACCACTGTCTCACCCAGAGTCTACAAAGACTCCTATTTTCCTGGCTCATTCCCTAGTCTCCCTCCTCCTATCTCTGATCCCAGCTTTTCGAATGTTTGCATGATGCAATCTTCTTGGTCTGACCTCAAATGGATTGGTTCGACTAGTCAGCAGCCCCGCCCTCCATAACCTGCTCCTAGCACCTCGACTCAGCCTTGAGGACCCCTTCCTCAAGACCCCTCATCTACAGATGGTATCCATGACCCTATCTACCATCCTAGAATAGTTCCTCCTAGCCTTGACCATCTCAGAGCTGTCCCTCCTCGTGATCACCCCTCTAGTTAGATACCATTTCTAGCTCCCTCTCCTGGAGTATTTTCGGTACTTGTTATGGCTACCTTATCTCTTCCTAACATGACCCTAGGGATCTGAGTCTGGTACATTGATCCCCCAGCCAGTATCCCACATGGTCATCTGAAACCTTATACTGCTTTAAACCCCAGTCCAACCGGTCGCCATGACCCCTCCCTTTGCTTATATGCCTTAGCCACCTCAACAGGAACCTACTCTTGTTGTGAAAGCCTCGTATGAAGGGGGAAAAGCCTGTAAGAAGACACCCAAGCACAAGGGTACCCAGACAACCCCTTCTCCTAATCATCCTCCAAATTTTACACTCCCATGTTCTTTGTGTGATGTTGTCAATCATGCCACCCATACCTGTCCTAAATCTCCTTGTCTCAAGCCCATGGTCAACAAAGTGTTTGTTGACTCTGATGTCCCAGAGGTCCATGTCACCTTACCCGATTCAGCTAAGAAACGCAAGACTTTTCACACAAATCACCCTTGTGTTTTGTGTGATTTCCATGGACACTATACTCACCTCTGTCCTCACCTCGATGACTTCCACACCTCTCTAGTAGCAGTTCGTCAACTCGAAGCTGAGTGCAACAAGTCCATTGCTCCCTTACTTGTGAGTTTTGCTTCGACAGAACCATAGGACACATCTGCTCCCATTGAAATTCCCCCTCTCGATGTCGAGATGATGGAGTCTTTGGCCACTATCCTCTACTTGTCATCATCTACGAGATCCTTGATTGAAGACCCTCATAGGACTTCCCCTTCTACTTCGCCTGAACTCCCTTCAACGATCACCTTGGGCTCAACATCAATGGATCCTTCATCTACTTTTTTTTCGATCACCCTCCATGACGATGCACATGTGAACTTCATTTCTCATGATGATGAGTCAGGTAGCTTCGCCGCATAAGGTGGTTTTTCTTCCACCAGTCACCCCATCTTCTTTTGTGATGAAAAAATTATGGAAGCATTTACCATCCCTAACTTTATCTATCCACCCTTACATCGAACCCATGCATTCGAACCACATACACCTTGTGGCCATTACATTGACGCCCAATGTTTGGGTAAGGGGGCACCCATATTTGAGAGTCGAGGAGGAGTAATTCTCCACAACCTTCTTAGTGTATCTAGTAATGTCGACTCTAGTACCATTATTCTTCCCCATATAGAAGAACCTCTAGAGTCCCAAATCACTTCATATCACTCTAGGGATGATCCCCTGATCATTCCTTCATCTTACATCAGCAACCCAGTCCCCTAGACATTTTTGTTGACCAACCTGTGGGTTTTCCAGGAGAGCACTAGTTCATTATCTCTGAATCCACTCTTTGGGATAGTGACACTATGTATGCCAACCCAAAAACTTATACCATTTGCTTCATATATGTAGTACCAAAAGAGATTGGTAATCCTCCATTCCCTTTCTCGAAATGCATAACCATAACAAAAACAAATGGCGTGCCACATCATAAAAATGTGTTTGGATTCCCTTTTTCTAAATACATTTTGGCATGACCATAACATGCTTAGGGGAACCTATGCCCCTCAACCATAAAATCCCAGCTCTTAGCCAAAAACAACACTAAAACCCCTTTCTCTGCCACGTCACAATTTTCAGGTCATTTCGTGGGACAGGTTGTAGTTTTCTACCCAGTACCTGCTACACAGGTCACAAAACTAACCCCTAAAATTATGACCTGGCCTATTCCTGGGCTCTGCGTGCCTAATATGAAACTTTTAATCCACCGAATTGAAAGATTAGGGTTAGGCCTCTTACGTGCAACTGACATATCTCGATTCCAATGGTCGGTTTGTCCGCTACGATCACCGCAACATCTAGGGCCTTTTCTCCTCTCTACATTCACCACAGCTACACTTTCAAAAGAATCAAATTGGAGGGAAACTGCCTTATTAAAAGAGAAACCTCATATTTTTCTTTCATCGGATGTGACCATACTATAGCTCGGTTAGAAAAATATTCAGCACTGTTTGAAAGCTCTCATCGAGCTCTCAAATGGGTATCCTTCAGTTTTTTGTGATTTGATACTTCACCCGGACACATTTTTTCCAAGAAGGGTCACTTAACCACCCCTCAAAATCAAATTTCTTCACTTGAAACACTTGTAATTAGGGCACCACATTGCCTTCATGTTGTTCCATGCTCGTATTGATTTCTGTCGTGAGTAACCATCTCGTACTCATGTTTTTATGGTACCCACCGGACCTGTTCTTTGTGGCAACATCATCGACTTGCCCTTGTTTAGAGCATCCGGGTTGAGTCATCATCACATCCATGGAGTCTATCCCGAGTCCCTTAGTATCTCGCTATAGTTCTCCATCCTTCATTTATTTGTTCCTCTCTCATGTTGCATATTTTTTCCTTCAGTCATACTGTCCCCTATCCGCTACAGTGTTGAGTCAGTAGATGCCAGGTCATTCATGCCCTTTATGCTCCAAGAAGGGAAGTCATTATCCCACTAATCGTTACCCCCCATTCGACCATCATCCCTGGTGTCAGTCTATTAGTCGCTCTACTATTATCCCTCATGCCTTAGTTGAGGATCCCTTATTGCCTCACCTATGACCGACCTCCTTCTGTTGACATCATCTTATTCCTTCCAAAATATAGGTCTAGAGGGTGGTGTAACTTGGTTCCAGCTTCCACTCTTGTTTGGTGCCTTAGATCAAGCAAAGGGACTCTTTATTGCCCTTTGACTTGATTGTTTCTTAGCTCCAACTCCTTATGGCATGATCGAGATCCGTATACTTGATGGTTTAGTGATGCAGTAGATTGTACCGGTGATTCCCCAGTATGTGTGAGATGCTTCAGACCTCATCATGGGGTGGCCCTTCAGGTAGACCCCCACATGCCTGAATGACCTCGCTACTACAACCTTGGATGCAGCTCCATAGATTTGATGGTTTCGGCCTCAGTCGCTTATAGCGCCTCTTTAGTCTGCATGTATCATTCATATTTTCAGAGCCCTTCCTTGTTTTTTATAGGGCTTCTCTAGTTGTACTTATATCTCATGTACTCAGATATTATTGTATAAGTCCTGGTTATTGTCCTAGACAAAGTATGTATGTGGGATCCATTATCATGTTTTTATCTAGCACATGTTTCTATCAGCATGTACTATATAGTTCAGTCCCTTCTTTACTAGATGCATTATTCTTTGTACTTTGTTATCTCGGCGGGCATAGGTATGCCTCCCCTGCCTCATGTAGAACAGGTACTCACTCATAAAAGAGACTTGTTGCACCTGTAATTCTCACCTCCTCAAGGTCTTGTCCGCTATCACTTTAGTCTACCTTATATTTATCTCTCTCTGACTCCTCCTTTGATGTCTAGTGATTGAGTTCTTACAATGCACTTCAGTCATACGATTAGCTCCTAACGCTCGCACACTGGCGAGCAATCTGTTACACCAATTTTTGGTCATCTAACCTGTTACTATTAGATGGACCAAAGTACACTATGTAAGACAATTTTTACCCTAGTAAAATTGCTTTCACTATGAAAAATAACTTAGTAATCCATACTTTATTAGGTTGTTTATGGTCTAAATAGGAAACCCCATGAGGAATAATTGAATAAATCCTTATTTGTTTGGTTTTCCTCAAGGAATAATTAATTAAATAGCAGTTTAATTAATATTCCTAGTCATATTTAACCCAAAACAGGAAAATTAATTAGACAAACCATTATTTATCTTATTATTTTCTAGGAATAATTATTCAAAACGTTATTTAAATAATATTCCTTTTTAAATTTGACTAAATCATTTATAAATAATTGAAAAAATCACTATTTGTTTAATTATTACTCAACCACATTCTTAAAATAAAAATAAATCATTTATTTATTTATTCTTTACAAATAAAGGGATTTGACCAAATTCAAATTCCTTTTCTCTCTAGCAAAAATAATAAAATATTCCATAAAAGTTGGATCTAGATTTCGTTAATAATATTTTAATTATGCACCAATATCTAGACTAACTCAATATTTTTTTATAAATAGAAGGGTTTTTGCATTCATTCACTAACTTTTGGTTCCTAAATATCGCTCTAGATCTTTACTTTTGGTTTGACTTTGATCCTCCATCACTGTCATATTTTTCTACCTTTTTGCTTGTGAGCTCCCCTTGAGTTCCATTTTTGCCTACGTTTTCTACACTATCAAGATAGAGAGATCTTAGATCTGAAGCGCTAAGGACAGACAAGAACCCATCGCATTACGGGGGAATGTTAACATCTTTCTATGTTCCCATCCTAGGTGTCATAAATAAAAAAATTATTTAAACATATTCTTGTCTTGTTTATTGGATGCATGGTGCAACTCTTGCATTTATTTGTTGTTTAATGTCTTTAACTACATAGATCTCGATTCTTGTAGCATTTATTTTGATCACTAATTGTAGATCTAAGGAAATTGACAGCCATATGTGATGTTAGGGTTGTTTGTTATGCACAGCTAAAGTGAGATTTTTTCGTACGCTTCCGATTAGAATTCACACTAACACTTGGCACCAAACCAGTGAATGTTATGAGGATCAACCATGTGTTGACTCAAAGTGTTCACTGCACAACATATGTCTGGACGGATGTTCCCTACACTACAAGGAAAAGACCCTCTAGCAGATGTTTTTGAGGAACCCCACAGAAAAGTACCCTAGACGTTCGTTTCTAGCAGAGGATCCTAGAGGAGGTTGGCGGGCCGAGGTTTTTGCAGATGTATTTCTTCCGGTGCTCTTATCAACCTAAAACGCACCAGTGAATTCAACATGACAAAGCACTGGTGCATTACAAAAATTGGCACACCGGACACCTTGTGCTCCGTACACACATGCCCGGTGCATTTTATTTTTGCATAGCATCGGTGCTTTACATGTCAACCACACAATTACCGCCCAGTGTGGAATAAATGAAACACACTGGGGTGCCCACAAAAATTACGCACCGGTGGATTGTTAAATAAAAAAAATTACGGCAAAAAAATCGCATAAAACATTGGCACACCGGAAACAGTGTGCTCCGGACACACCCTCCCGGTGCTTTTAATTCAGAAACCACGCCGGTGCGTGTCATATTGTCAACCTCAGTGCCTCATAAAAAGTGCGCGGAACATAAACGTCCTGGTGCAGAATGACTAAAATGCACCAGGATCCCCATAAATGCCGCGCACCGGAAAAAGGTTTAAAACAAACAAAATTACATTGAAAAAACCGCAGAAATCATTGGTTCACCGGGCGCCCTTACCGGTGTGTCAGATTACTGTACAAACCCGGTGCATCACATCCCCACGCCCCGGTGTGTCATAAAAGTGAGAAAAACATAAACTTCCCAGGGCGGAATGATGGAAACGCACTGGGGTCGCCATAAATGTCGTGCATCGAGATAGGGTTAAATAAAAAAAATTATGGCCAAAAAACCGCATAAATCATTGGTTCACTGGACATTGTTACTAGTGCGTCATGATAATGTAGAGCACCGATGCTTTAAAAATACGCTGCCCCAGTGCCTCCTAAAAGTGCGCAAAAACAGAGAGAGCCCGGTGCGGCATACAGGAAATGCATTGGTACTCTAAAAATCCTGCGCACCGGAATAGGGTTAAATAAAAAAAAACTACAACCAAAAAACCGCAGAAATCATTAGCTCACCAGACACCATTACCGGTGCATGATGTTACTGTAGAGCACTAGTGCGATATCATTATGCCACCTCAGTGCCTCCTAAAAGCACGTGAAAACAGAAAGAGCCCAGTGCATAATACAATAAACGCACCGGTGCTGCAGTAAAAATTTCGCACACCGGAATAGGGTTAAATAAAAAAATTATGCCCAAAAACCCGCAAAAATCATTGGTTCACCGGACACCATTACCGGTGCATCGATTTACTGTAGTGCATTGGTGTGTTAAATGTTTCCACCCCGGTGCCTCCTAAAAGCGCGCAAAAACAGAAAGCGTCGGGTGTGGCATTAAGACAATGCACAACTACTCCAGTAAAAACCCTACGCACCGGAACAGGTTTAAATAAAAAAAAATTATGGCCAAAAATCCGCATTTTTCACTTTTGTGAGTGCTACAAAGCTCCCAAGCACTGGTGCAAGTTATCCTTGCTTGATCCACACTGAAATCCGTGCTCCCATTGCACTTATTGCATGCACTACTGCTATACATTGCCACCAATCTCCAGCTTGAATTTTATAAAACAGTGGACAAATTTTCTTTTTTAAATTGTACAGCCAATATGCCTCCTCGACAGGTAAATGTACAGTTATTTTTCTTGTTTTTCCATAATTAAACTTTTTAGAGGATTAGAATTTGAAAAAACCTTAAAATTAACCATTAAAAAAAAAAAAAACAATTGTCGCACAGTGCGCTTGAGCTGTTCGGCTCGCACCGGTTTGCGGTGCTGCCTATAAATTTACAGGCCGCACCGCAGCCAGTTCTGAAGGAGTCCGCATTGGTTCTGGGGCAGTACCGCGAGGCGCACGGTGTTATTTTAAAAATTTTTAAAAGTGTCGTGTGATCATTTACCAAGCCACACCGTTGACAATGTTGAATCGCAGCCACCCGGTGCATTGACCAAATTATTCACCCCGGGGCACGTAAGTTTTTTGGTGCACTGGAACTGCAAATATACATTGTTAACGGTTCGGGTTGGTAAACCAGTGCTAAGTGTATCTGCACTTGTTCCAGGGTAGATTCCAAAGGCGCACCGTGTAGTTGTAAATTTTATGACAAAGAGCAGTGCGCTCGGATACCTGGCCGCACCGTACGACTATGTACGGTGGTAGGAGGGCTGTGTGCTAAGCTAGCTATAAGCGCCGGGGCATATAGTGAAGTCAGCGCACTAGCCTCCTGACACCACACTTAGTGAATGGTGTGCTAAAATTATTTTTTGGAGCACTGCTCCCGATGTTTTTTATATCATTATGTGCACCGGCGCCGGTGTGTCTCTGTAGAGGTACGCACCGTTACTGGTGCATTACTGTGTTTTTGGCGCACCGACTCTTATTTTATTTATTTTTCAAAAAATATTTATATACGTATATTTGTAAATACATGTGTCATTTAATTAAAAAACTGTGTTTAATATGTCAATCATTCAGAGACGTGAAAGGAGAGAAGAGGAGTAACAACAACAACAACAGGCGAAACAATATAACATGGTTCTCCTGTGGGAGGCAAGAGAGAGGGAGAGAGATGCGTACCCTCGCCCTATTATAGCTGCGACACAGGGGCTCCTAAGGCAGGTAGGCCTCCTCAAGTTCTGTGAGGAGGCTACTTCCCTAAAGTCCCATAGTGGTTTTTTGAGACATCTTATCCGAAGGTGGAATGCCCAGCAATAGGCTTTCCGAGTTGGTATGAAGTAGTGGTACACGCCCACTGAGGAGGATGTATATTTTATTACAGGGCTTTCGAGGAGAGGGGTGGATTTTCCCTCGTTCCCCGAGGTTCCAGCTGGCTGTGTGGCAGGGAGTCAGTTAGTTTACTCCAAGAGATACATTAGACAAGATATATTGTGTCCATATTTTCAGGTCTCTAGAGGACAGTTACATATTGGTGTGTTTGGTCGTGAGGAGGTCCAGTGTCTCTCACTTATCATTTTGACCATTTCGCACAACACCAGTGACGAGAAACGCATTAGTTGCCATATTTTATATTATTTTGATTCTTTACTACAGCAGCCACGACTTGTCAGGTGGTCTGCCATTTTTTTACTGCAGTTCTATAGAGCATTAGATAGATGTCATGCTCATGCACAAGGGAGGGTCAACTTCCCTTTTGCTTCAGAGATTTTTTTTTTATTTTTTGAGAGGTTTCCAGAGACAATACCTTCTTTTCTTCGATAGTCTCTTAGGTTAATTACTAAGGCACGTATGCATATGTGGGGGCAGATGATGCCCAAGAGGGAGGAGACTATGTTTTTAGTGAGGATATCAGATGGTGCACTGGGGTTGCTAGTCAGTGTTTTTGAGCATCCCTTCATTATGGTCCCCTATCCTTATGCGGGGTTGGATTGGCGAGCGTGTGCCAACATCCTCTTCACAGATGATGAGCCGCCACATGATAGAGGTAATATTACTATTTTATCTAAATTTATTTTAACATTTTCTTTAACATGTTTTTATTAAATTGTGTAATGAAATTGTCTAATTATTGTTGTGTACTTGTATATATTTTGCAGACATTGGATCTTATGATGGCGAGGATCAAAAGCCGCCACCACCACCTAATCCAGTTGTGGATCTTGATGATGATGGAGAGGGAATGATGCTAGATATTTCCTGCGAGGATCAGCAGGAGGCCGGTGCAGATCAGAGACCTGCTCCTACTAGTGCGCCGGCTCGCGGTCGACGTGTGAGTGATGCTAGATATAGGATGGAGTTAGGCGACCAACTCATTGCATTGTTTGTTGAGGCGGGCATCTGCCCCGCTGATTTCAGAGATATAGAGGCCGATGATAGGCTCTTACAGATGTGGAGAGACATGTCGCGTGACATGTACATCCTGATGCATCATGTCGTAGAAGTTACGACAGCTTTTACGCGACTGACAAGGACTATCGCACGTTACAAGCGAGCCGCAGCACATGATGGATAGTCTGCGAGGTGCAGCGTACCATCGACATCGCATGATCGTTCACAGCCTCGCGCTGCACTAGATTTGCATGAGCCTCCACTAGCATCTACCAGCAGTCATCATGGAGATGAGGCTCGATCATCGACTGATCCATGAAATTTATATTACAGTTGTATATTTTTAACATTATTCAGTTATATATATATATATATATATATATATATATATATATATATATGGTCCCTGTATTTTATGTTCATTTTGCAGTTGTACTTAATTTACATGTTGGTGATCATCATTATAATGTGTATGTTGTTAGGTCATGTTAGATATGTTCATTTAATGTGCAGCTTGTAGATAGATGTGTATGTGATAGCATGAGATGTATACTTGATGTTTGTGTTGTACTGATGATGTTAATATATAATGTTAATTTTGTTTTGTTAGATGATCATGATCACGATGATGCAGTTAGTGATTTTGAATGTGTTTTTTAGTCAAATATGATGTTTGTACGATGCTTATCATGAACGTGATGTTTATTAATTAATTTATAAATACCAAATGATCATGATATTGTAAATTTGTAATATTTGTATTTCTAATTGTATTTAAAATTCTAAAATTGTAATTGTAATGATATATATGTAAATTTATAAAATTGTAATTGTAATTGTAATTTTTTAATTTGTAAAATTGTAATTGTATATATGTAAAATTCTAAAATTGTTATTGTACGTGAAATTGTAAAATTGTAATTGTAATTCTAATAATTCTAATTCTAATTCTAATTCTAATTGTAATTGTAATTGTAATTGTATGTAAAATATTTGTAAAATTTTAATTGTATTAATGTGAAATGAATTTATTAAAATTTTTAAATTTGTAAATTTTAAATAATTGTAAAATAATAAATATAGAATAATATGATTTATTGTAACATAAGGAAATTTAGAAAATAATGCAAATAAATTCCTGTGCTTAATTAGAATTATCATTATTTTACTATGATCTTAGATACAAAAAAATAATTAATTTATACAGTACGTCATTGTTTTTGAGATCAAGTACATAATACCAAATTATCAAGTCAATTATTGATTTTAACATTAACACAATGCAAATTACCAATTAATTCAAAATATATATTACATTAATATTTCGAAAAACTCATCTTAAAAAGTATAAATATTGATGAAATAACACATATTGTACCATATCACTCTCGCTTCTCATGATCACCCTCATTATCTTCTAGCTCGCATGGCATGATAACACTATTGTTCTCAAAAATATGTTTTGATCCAGGGTCATGTGTCAATACGAACCACCAATCCCTATCCAGCACATCTGGGTAGAAAAACACCTGGTTGCAGTGTTTAGGGAAAACATAGGGCTCCTTAGCTTCATCCCACATCTTTCTAGAGTTGATACATTTCAGCCTACTATCGCGATGTTCCTTTACATTATTTTGATCAAAGGTGTCCCACCACTTGCACCTAAAAATAACACATTGGAAAGAAGAAAAATCCACTTCAATGATCTCTTGTATCTTTCCGACGTAACCTAACGTCCCTCTTACTAGTTGTTGATCACGATGGCTAGATCGACTAGATTGATCAAACTCAACTTCCACTCCACAGTCTTGTGTGATGTTTCAAGCATCGGCATTTTCTGTGCGAAAATGGTGTCCATATGCCCACATAGATGGGAACAAATGCACCTATTATAAAAAAGTTTAAAAAATCATATAAGTGGCATGTGTCTTATAAATAATAATCCAACAGTTAAAATATGAAATGTAGATGTCTTAATATAAGTTTCAAATTTACATATAAATTGTTACCGAGTTGTTGCACCCAATCCCTATGTTTAGCGCATCCTCTTCCACATGCGGGTAACGACCAGTAGCACCATATTTCTCTCTGACTTGATCAACAACCCAACTGTTGGGGCATATTTTTGGCATATTTTCTTTTAAATGATCGGGATAATGCACACTTATACCATTAAAATGTTTGAATTCTTTCCTGTCACTATCCCATTTCATTCTTTTTTGTTCGTACAATGCGACCCACGGTTGTGTCGCTTCAAAATTGTAAAGAATTAATTTATTGATTGCTTCAATTTCTGCATTCGCTGATGAAATCAAACCAAAATTATATAGTACTTAGAGATAAAAATATACATTATATCGAAGTTCAACATGAATATAAAATACTTTTTGTAAATTTGAAAAATTATAAGTCTCTTACTCTTTATCAATAGCTTTTTTCCACTTTTTTGGAGAAACTCTCCTTCTCTTTTGTCTTCATCCAATTCATCACCCCAAATCGCCGCACCTAGTTTGTTGTTGATCTACTTGATGTACTCACTGGCATATTAGAAAGACTCATATGATATGTACCCCTTTGCCATAGACCCCTCGGGTTTTGCACTTTGTCGAACAAAACCTTTCAATTTATTCATGTACCTCTCTAAGAAGAACATACAATGACAAGAAACAACCCCAACTAATTCAACCTCATCTACTAGGTGGATTAGAAGATGAACCTGTAAGTCCATGAAACTCGTTGGAAGTTCCTTCTCAAACATACAAACAATCTGAACTATCTCTTGACGCCACCGTGGAATGCTAGCCACATGAATCTCCTTTGGCGTGATCCAACATACAAATGCAGATAATTTAGATATGGAATGTCCTAGGTCTTGAGGGAATTCATGTTTCACACACCCACGCAAAAACAAAGGATAATGACACTGCAAAGTAATTATAAAAACGTGCAATAATATACAAAATTAGTTATGTTTTATGATCACCGCATGGGATAAAAATTATTAATATAACAAATAATAAAATCATGCATTTGACATTATACGTACTCTTAGAAGATTCAAATGGTCATGCGATTTCAACCCCGACAAATGGTCATCCATGGTGAAGCAGCACCATAGTGAAGACCCATGTGAAGTTGGCACCCTCACATCCATTATAACTTCCTTTCCCAAAGATATATCATATTTTTTTTAAATCCATGTGACATCACCTTCTTTGAAAAACCATGAATTAGAGGGACCAGCGCCTACCTCTGATCCCATACTTTCTAATCGTCTTGGCCAATATTTATTTTAGTTTTTGAAGTATTAAGATCTTTCCTAACCACCAATGTGTCACTTTGTTTCGATGATATGTGCCTTCATAAAGAAGATGAAACATTTTTAAATATATGCTTGGGATCTAATAAGTGGGCAATCTTAAGATGCTCCCAATATGGGAGGTCATAAAAGATAGATTTCCTTTTCATTCCAATGGGAAATTTCTCAAATTAGGTGTTGAATAAATCTAGATCATCGAACTTAGGCTCCCCATTTGAATTGAGCATTTCTGTGAACTACTTCTCCTTCTCTTTCTCATATGCTCTAATTCATTCAGCTGGTGTCATTATTGGAGGCCTTTAGGTTCTTTCTTGTTTACCATCGAAATTGGATGTTACTCTTATATAAGGGTGTTGTTCTGGTAGGAATATCCTGGAGCAATCATACACTGGCTTTCGTAGTTCCTTGGACCATCTAGCTTTTAGAGAAGGTCCACAACATTTACATCCAAAATACCCTTTTGTTACAAGACCTGCGAGATTATATTTGTATACATTAATTAATATGCATGGCACGTTAAATAATATCATGAAGATCAGAACAAATAATATTACAACGAATTAAATAACTAATATGTGAAAGAATATTGTTATATTATATATAAACAAATCAATAAATTAAACATGTAATTTACCAAAGCAAACTCCTAAGCCTGGATAATCATGTGTCGTGTAAGCACATATGCCATACAACGTAAACCTCCTCTCTACTGCGATGGGTCTTAATACATCATACATATTTATCCCATCCCATAATTCCTTCAATTCATCTACGAGTGGTTATAAGTAGACATCCATATTCTTCACTTGTCTTCTACCAAGAACTATGAGAGACAACATCAGATGTTCATTCTTCACGGAAAACCATGGGGGGATATTGTTATTGATCACTAATACATGCCAAACAAAATATTTGGTGTTCTGGATGGAATATGGGTTGACGCCATCCATGGCTATGCTGAGTCGTAGATTTCGTACTTCATTCTTGAATTTTTTAGGCCATGTATCCTCTATATGCTTCATGGCTATTGAATTAGTTGGTATTCGCATAACTCCCAACTCACTTCTGTGTGAGGCATGCCATCCCTACAACATAGCTAATTCATTGCAACGAAAGAGCCTTTGAATCCTTGGGATTATATGCATGTGCCTCAATATCTTAAAAGGAGGACCAGTACATGATTTACCCTTATTTTTTTATTTATCATACCTATCATGCCCACATTTCGGACACATATCTTTGTCTGCATATTCTCCTCTATATAGAATACAATTAGTTGGACATGCATGATATGATATGTACTCAACACCCAACATTTTCAACAATTTTTTTGCCTCTTCACAGCTACTGGGCAAGACATTATCACTCGGAGGAACCTTATCTTTGAACAAACTGTAGTTGGTGATCATGGAAAAATATATTAATAAATATACATTAATGTCGATATAATTATTAACGTTCATAAAATTTAACATTTGTAATGTTCATTGCAGTGTACTGATTATAGTTCAAATTTATATATAAGGGAAGTACTTTATGGTAACTTACCTCAAAAGTTCTGAGAAACATGCATTCGACAAGCCAAAATTTTCTTTCAAGTTGTACAGTAACATCGTTGTCCCCAACTGGGTAGACTTTGACTGACCGCCGGGTCCAAAGAGAGGGGTGGTGGAAGCAAATTTAAGGCTTTCGAAAAAGGTGTCAGCGATATGAGCATCATCCCCTAGCTGATCATCATTTTGGAATGCATCTAGCAACATTGTCTCCATGGCAGTAGTATCCCTTAAGTAATCATCCATACCAACCTCTATTTCATTGTCTCCATTGCCACCTTGTGAAGAACTATTATTGTTGTAGTCATTCCTAATTGGTGAATCTGGATGTAGCGGGAATTGAATCGGTGGTTGATTCAACCATTCTTGGTATTGTTCCTCTCCATTTTTTTCTCTTAATTCAATCTTCTCTTGATTTTGCATTGTCGTGGGGTGCAACGGAAGATGGTAGGTAGGTCTTTCATCATGACTAGAATCCTAATAATTAAAAAAAAAAAAATTTAACATGATTAGTACAAAATATTGTGATATCAATTTGTAACCACATTGACAATATTGCATGATTATAAATTGGTTTGACGTTGAAATAATTACATATTAATCAATATATATACCAAAAAATTATAATTATAATTACCATCATTGTCCATGGATTGTGGCTAGAAGATGCAATATTGTTACAATTAGCAGGGTGAAGCGGATGTCCATTTTCATCTACCAAATGCGTCTTGCGGTATGCAGCTCCTGATAAGAACTTTCGATGTTTTGGAGCAGTACTTTGAATATAATTTTGTGCATCTAAACTCGATGATGAATCTGCATGAACCTGAAAATTTGTATACATTATAAATTTAATTAAGTTGTGCATGATTGACTACATGGATAAAAAACATACATAAATTCAATTAGATAGTGAAAAAATAAAAAAAATCTAAAGTAAATATTATGTCTCCACATGGATAGGGAGAACTCCGCGATGGACTTTGAGAAATATTATGGAACGAGCTGGATTTTGAAGAATTTTTCATTTCATATAATATATGATATTTTCTCCCTACATTTGAGCAAAACAAAAATAAACTTTGGTGCACAAACCTAAATGTAATTCCGGTGCGTACTGTTCAGATAACCGCAATGGTCAGTTCTTTATTTTGCACACCGGTGCGTTTTTGTAGCAAGTAGCACCGGTGTGGTTCAATTAAACGACGCACCGGTAAACGAATAACCACAATAAAAAAAAAGCGCAACCCTATTTTATTTAAGTGAAAAAAAAGCGGCAAATTGAAAATTGGGCGGCAAAATATTTTCAAAAATCTAATTTCATAAAACATCTCTTTAAATACTAAACACTTTTCATTATTTCACTATTTTTGCAAAAAAATTGAGCCAGAGATTTGTAGGATACATACCTGGAGCAAACAGAGTACGAGAGCAATGTGGAGTGGGGAAATATGTTTGAACAGAAGTATTCAGACAATCCGAATTCCAAACCTCTGGTAATTCAAACCCTGTACCATAGAATTTTAAACGACGTGAGTAAAGTTTCTTTTTTTTTTGTACTTTTTTCTGCAATTTTTTTTTATGCAGTGAAATAAGAAATCAAAATCTATTGTTGTATTTTACTTTTTCTCTAGTTTTTTATGAAGTAAAATACAAAATCAAATCTTATTGTCTTTTTTACTTTTTGTTTCCGCAATTTTTTACCTTTTCTGCAATTTTCAGAAACAAAAATAAAAAAAGAAATCAATTTTTAGAAACAAAACCCTAGATACTTTCTGTTTCTGCCATTTTTTCTCCCTCCTTCTTTTCAATTTAGATTTATAGGGTTTCTGTACTCATAAGAAATCCAACCCACGAGATGACTTGCATAGTCGGATCCCAATCTATGTTGGCCTTTGCATCAATCTTAAAAAAAATATATTTTTTTTTTTGTTGGTGCACCCTACGTAATGTTGCGCACCGGTGTGCTTGGTTATACCAGCGCACCACGCAAGTACAGTGATAATTTTTTTTTTTTTAAATTATGTTTTTATTAGTGCGCCATATGTAACATATGGCACCGGTGCACTATTACATTATGGCGCACCATACAATGTGTTGTTTTGAAAAAAAACCATTTTACAAACATACCCCACATTATTTTTGTTTCTGCCCTGTCTTCTACCACTTGCTATGATTTCAGAATTAGGGCTTTTCAATTTATATTTATAGGGTTTATATTGCTAAATAGATACCTAAGACATCCAATGAATGGGTTGACCTACATAGTTGGATCCCAATCCATGTCGACCCTTGCATAAATAAATAAATAAATAAATTGGTGCGCCCTGTCTGAAAGAGTGCACCGGGGCGCTCTTTTATCACAACGCACCATGAAAGTACTGTCATAAAAAATTAGAAAAATATGTAGCCAGTGTGCTATTTCATTATGACGCACCGCAAACATTCAGTTTTGAAAAAAAAAAAACTTCCAAAAAATACAAATCTTACTCTCTTTTTGTTTCTCCCCTTTCTTCTTCTTATTTCTCTGATTCAGAATTAGGACTTTTCAATTTAGATTTATAAGGTTTGTATTGCTAAATATAGACCTAAGACATGCAACCGACGGGACGATCAGCATAGTCGTATCCTAATCCATGTTGGCCTTGGAATGATTTTAAAAAAAATAGATTTTTTACCGGTGCGCCCCATGTAAGGTAGTGCACCGGTGCTCTATTGTTTACAAGAGCACCGGATAAGTAATGTGAAAAAATAAGATTTTTTTAACGGTGCGCCATATGTAAAATATAGCACCGATTTATGCTAAAAAAACTAACATTGAACAATTTTTATTATTTTTATGATGGTTAATCGGTGCGTACATTGACATGTAACGCATCAGGGCTTCTTGTTGACATAGAGCACCGTACGGTGTATTATACTATTTTTGCGGTGCGTGGTAAAGACATACACACATCGACATTGGTGCGTTGACCATGAATGGCGCACTAGTTTTTTTTAGGTTTTATTTTTTTAATTGAGAAGCTGATAGTTTATTTAAAAATATATTATTGACTGATATGATACAGGTTTGATATTGTTAAAGAAATGACTGACAAGAGATCAAGTAACAAAAATACTGATAACACATCAAGATCAAAAGAAAAAAAGGCAAGTTCTTTGTAAATGTTTTACAAAAACTTTATTTTTGAACTATATGTAAGTTTAAATAATATGTATTGTGTAATGTGTATAAAGTAGAGCCACAAAATGATGAAGCTTGATAAGATTATTTCTAATCTAGGACCAGAAGAACGTATAAGCTTGATGGAAAAATTGCAAAAGGATGAATCAAGTGAATGAAAAAATACTATCAATCCAATATGAGTTTCTTTTTTTAGTTTTCATTAATAATATAATTAAAATTATTAGATAACATGCGTGAAAAATTCTATTAATTCACCTCTGTTTAATGTTCTACAGGGGCCAACAACTCAGAAAATGAATGTTGTTCTAAGAAAAGAAAAACAATAGAACATGCAAATGAAAAGGAATTTCTCCTTAGCTCATCTCGATTGGTGTTGGAGGTTAACGAAAGGGGGAAAAACTTTTACAAATGTTTGAGGGATCTAGTGGAACGAATGTATAGACGTTCTTTCCACTTACAATACAAAAACTAATCCAATGATTCCAAGAACCAGATTTTATGTAAACTACAGCAAGAGTTTCTAGAGAATTGGTCAATGGGACATGTGAGACTTTTAATAGAAAAAACATACAACAACAAAAAAGAAGGAATGAAAAAGTGATATTCCTTTAGATGTTTGTCTATAATTATTTATAAATATCACTTTTGTTATACTTACTTTTCATATATCAATATAAAAATTAAATAGTTTATTGTCATGTTACATTTTCAGGAAGATTATGAAAATCTCAAAAGATGAACGAGTTGATATTAGAAATATGCCAGTAGGAATGTCCAAAAAGGTGTACAAGGAGATGGTCAAAGAAATGGACAAAATCGCATTGCGGGAGGATCCATATCAACAACAACGTGCTTCAAATGTAATATGTAATCATTGAATTTTTTTATCATTAGGTAAAATAAATAAACAATTTAGCATTAAATATTAATTTTCAAGTATTTTCTTGTAGAAAATAAAATAAAATGGAACCCATTCAGCACATAAAACAGGATGACAAGGAAGAAAATGATTGATATCTAGGTTTGTGAGTAATTTTTACTTCCTTATAACAACTTAACTGGATTTCATTTTTGTATTTTTAAGTTGTTTTACAAAAATCATCATTGAATGTCTCCAAACAGGTGCTAACATACAAAGAAGAACCATCAGAGGAATTGATTGAAATTGGTTAAATATGGGTTGTGAGTATATGTTGGCATATCAGAACTTAATTGTGGAATTTGTAAGCATCTATCGATCTTGTTTTACTTAGCTTCGTCTATAATTAATAGAAAAAATAAATCTTTTATATTAAATATATGATTTCTTATGGGGTATAAAACTTGCAGGAAACAAAGTATGGCAATGCGCCAACAGATCAAATCTTGAAAGATGGAATGTTAAGTGGTTTTGAAAGAATGTATATATTTTATGATTCAATTGTTGCATTGGTACGTCATTTAATTATTTTTTATTTACATTGATGTATATTATTTAATATTGCAATTTTAATTATTCTCACCAATGTATATACACTCATTACAATTTATTTTTATGTTTGTAGATGGAAGAAGGTGAAGAAGAAGAAAACAATCAACGTCGTGAACATTTTTTTTTTGAAAATAACCCAAGTCATGGAAGTAGCTCTAGCAGTGATAGCAGTTCAAGCGAAGAATGATGATCACTATGTTTGGATATAAAAGCAAGGCATTGTACTATTTTTGGAAAAATGTCTGTGAAATCAAACATTTTCTTTAATTTAATGGACATAGTGTCCCAATTGAAAGATAAAGGGATACCAATAACTGTCCCACTTTGTATGACAAAGAATGTCTTATATATATATATATATATATATATATATATATATATATATATATAATGTTTTAATTTATTCTATTGCGTTCTCTATTGTCGCTATTGCATTCTCCATTGTCGTTTTCAAATGTAGTAATAAATATTTAATTCATATGAATATTGTTATAACATATATATGTGTCGACTTTTGATGAATAATGAATTTTAAAAAACCACAATAATTATGATATGATATAACAAATTAATCTAAACATCACATTCAAATCCATTAATAAAAATTTAATTAATATGAATATTGTTATAATATGTGTTGACTTTTGATGAATAATGAATTTAAAACAATCACAATAATTGCACTGCAATAGGTCGATGTTTCTAAAAAATACAAAATGAAAACCGGTGCGTTTTTACTATCTATTGGGACCGCACAAATACCAAAACCAGTTAAAAATATCAGGCCGTTTGTGTGGTATGGCACTCCGGTGCATTTATGTATCTATACGCACCGGCGTCGTTTCACCGCCTATGAGCACCGCACGAATATCGATACCAATTAGAAATTGCGGTGCGTCTATGTGATATTATGCACCGGGGCATTTTTTCTGTCTATACACATCGGTGCATTTGGATGACCAATAGGCACTGCACAAATACCGATACCAAGTACAAATCTTGGTGCATTTGTGTGATAGTACGCACCGGGCCGTTTATGTGTCGTTAAGCGCCGGTGCATTTGTATGACATATTTGCACCACATGAATACCGATACCAATTGTAAACCTCAGTGCACTTGTGTGATACGATGCACCAGAGTGTTTATATAAGCATACGCACTAGCACGTTGATACGACCTATGGGCACCGCTCAAATCCCAAGACCAATTAGAATGGCCCGATGTGTTGTATCACCAACACCAGGCCCGGTGCTGTTATTTTCCTTAACGGCTTGGTGCATTCTCCTTCGACCGCCTCGGTGCACTATCTAACGAGATGCACCGGTGCGTTAAAACTGGATAAGAGAACCGATGAAAAAACATCTGTAATGACCTCTGGCGGCCCATTTTCTTTTATTTGTGTAGAATTTCCATTAAAAGCTCTGCAAAAACATTCATTAACAGAAACGTATGTGGTAGCATGTGTTTTTTTGACAATTTTGGCCAATTTTATAACACTAAAAACCTCCTTTATAACCTCCGCTAGAGGGTATTTTCCTTGTAGTGCTAAGAACATCAAGGCCCCTACAAGTTGACGATACTCAGTAGGATTTTCTAGCACAGGCCCAATAGCATTTCCACTCAACTTCTTAAAGTTGAGCTCCATCGGTGTTGATATGGACTTACAGTCCACCATTCCAAATCTTTCCAGCAGCTTCACAATATATTTTCCTTGAGAGAGGAAAATCTTACCAGGTCTTTGTCAGACCTCCAGGCATAGGAAGTAATGCATCAGTCCTAGGTCCTTCATCTCGAACTCAGAAGTTATCTCCCTCTCACACTAATGCATGAGAGGGTCAACACCTGTGAGGAAGAGATCGTCCACATAGAGAACCAAAATGAGAGGATTTTCTCTATCAACCTTGAAGTAAAGGTTCGGATCAGCATTACTTTGAGTGAAGCCCAGCTTCATCAAGTAGTTATCTATCCTCTCGTACCAAGCCCTTGGGGCTTGATTCAACCCATAGAGCGCTTTCTTCAACCTGCATGCATGAGAGTCTCTATCTTGGACTTCGAACCCTAGAGGTTGCTCCTCATACACCTCTTCCTATATCGCACCATGCAAAAAAATAGTCTTCACATCCATCTGATGTAGATTCCATCCTTGCATAGCAGTAAGGGAAATAATAGATGGGGTTGTTGACCATCAGACCACAGGTGCAAGTATATCATCATAGACTACGCATTCCTTTTGAGAGAAGCCTCGGGCAATGAATCTTGCCTTTACTTTTCAACACTTACATTAGGTCCATGCTTGATCTGATAGAGCCATTTCGAGGTGACAACATCCTTGTCCTCGGCTCTCGGGACCATATCCCAGACATCATCCTACATAAGGGACTTGTAATATTTGTGTATGGCATCCTTCCAGACTTGATGCTTTACAACTTCTTCAAATGATTCAGGCTCAGATTGTACGATTTTACTCATGGCTGCTACATACCCTTGGTATCTATTCGGCTTCTTGCTTTCATGGAATGTCCCCCTTTCAGGGGCCATATGTATCTCATTATTCTTGATAGAATCCCAGATCCATGAAGGTCTTTTCTTCGATCTTTCAACAACGCAATTTTCTTAGGATCATATATGGTTGAGGTCTCCCTCTTAATGCTAACTCCTCTGAAAAAGTCATCTATAAGAACATCCTCCCAAGGATTTCATAGGCAGCTTATCAGATGTCTTTGTGATAATTGAGGAATGAAGAAAATCCCCTTGTATGCTTTCCTTCAGCATGATCGTGACATATGCCTTCATGATTATTTGAGAATTCGGGCATCCTAGATACCAACCTCAGAAAGGGATTTGTAATCATAGGTCTGAATTTTACTTACCCACTGTCAAGTATCATAGCCATATACTTTCACACTTCTATCATATTTCTATCATACACCTTGACAGGTGTCATACACTGTCATATCACTGATTACAGTGTTGCCATGATATTATCATACACATCACTATCATATTTCACTTGTCCAAAAACTTCAAATGCTTCTCTGTCCAAGGTTCCAAATACTTGACTGTTGAAGACTCCAAATATGTGATTGTCCAAGGCTCCAAAAACTTCACTGTTCACACTTTCAAAATTATTGTTGTTCAAGTATTCAAAGTGCAATGACTATCCTTGATCCAAGCTTGACTGTTTGAGCCTCCACAGAGATATAACAGAGTTGTTTATGCAACTATACAATGATGTGACAACTCCAAAACTATATTATCCTTCACCGAGCCACCATAGATTCACTGCAAAGTTGTCACTGCACTTCAGGATTACTGTAGTCAAGGGTCTCAACCTCCAAAGGTGTTATAACACAGATATAGAACCAAGTCTAAATTGTTTTAACACTTGACACCAAAAGTCTAAGCCTTGGCCTATGGGTGTTCACACTTATTCGAACTGTTGTAGTTGCTCCAAAGAATGACACAGATATGAGTAGGTGTCCAGGCTCCACAAGATCACACAGATTCGAGCTCCTATAGGTGTCTGAGCTTCAATAGACAATTTGAGTTTCAAATTATAAGAACAGTCTGAAGTCCTGTACCTTGGTCCGAGGCTGCAATAAGAAAAGTTTGAAGTCCTGTAGCTTTATACTTCAGGTACCCTCCACAGGTCTCAAAGGTCTTCACTTCAGATATCCAAAAATCTTATATATCTCATCCACTATGTGATGTCTTCTTTTCATGACCGAGTTAACAAGTCTGAGCTCTTTGTGCTTTCTTTAGTTAGTTTATGTCCCAACAAATGATCTGAATCTTTTTTACACAACCCTTTACACAAGTCACCCAAACATATTTATCCTTAAGCTCTTTTCTCCTTGGCCTTTAGTTCAAGAGTTGCGAACCTTACCTTCTGCGTTATGCACTAAATGATCTACACTGCTTGGATGGATTATAGACTTTACTTTCCAGAAAGCTCATCCAACGTCCAAAATACAAAGTGACCGCAGTCCTGAAGATGTCACTTTTCTCCATAGTCTGAAATACAGAGTGATGACACTCCTGAAGATGTCATTGTTCTCCACTATCTGAAATACAGTGACCATGGTGTTGAAGGTATCACTGTTTTCCATAGTCCGAAATACACAGTCCTTAAGGTGTTTCGAAATGTTTACATAGTCATCAATACAACAACATTGCATAACTTCAAAGTTATTATCACCATACAGTCACGAAGTACTAAGGCATAGAGCCACGAAATAATATACCAAGCATTGTAAGGTAGCCAATAAGGCTCCCCAAAATAGATTTAAACCCAAACCATAGTCTAAAGGTGTTTCTGATTTACCCTTATCCGAAGTCTGTATACTACGTAATTTTTCCATAAAAGGCCTCAATGGGCTGCGACATCCCTTGGGGGGCCTTCTCCTTGTCCACGCTGCCTTCTAGAGGGGCTTAAACCTCCTATCAGCTGCGGGTTCCATTCCACATGTTGTAGTTCACAGTTCCAGTATGTTGTTTGAGACCTCCACTCAATACACAGTCAGTAATACACACCTTCTTTGGTTGTGGTCCTCCAAAGTAAAGCACCTCATCCTCCACGCTGCCCCTTTCTAGGCCTTTCCACCTAGACGCTGCCCTTAAAGGGCCTATAACTATTGGCTAAGGTTTGCGGCCTATAATAGCAGTTAGCTATGGCTGTGGTCCTCTCTTAGACACCACCCAAACTTCCTAAAAAAATCCTTGTCTTATGCCTCTCTTCCTCAGCCACCTGCCTAGCAAACTCAACCCTTAATCAACACCCAAAACAGATCTTAAACTAGCCGCTGTCTCCTATGGCACTCGACCTCCACTACAAAAATTCTCACACTATCCCTAGGCCTCCTTCACGCTATCTTAAGGCTCCTTCTAGATGCGACTAGGCTTCTCCAATTTCATAGATCACTTGAGGATATATTGCCATAATTCATATTTGAAGGGAATGGATCTCCCTCCATGCTGAAGGATAGGGAACTAACCAACCCCAACAGACCTGAAACACAGGTCTCCTAACTCAACCTTCCTAGCAAGGCTAATTGGTCTTCTCCCAGCAACTCGGTCACCTAAAAACAGTCCTTATCTCATTGCCCTAGATTCTCGACTAGATGGGATTTGTCTTCTCCTAGCTCTGATACCATGTTAAATTCTGAAGATGTTCTATGCTAGATGAAAATTTACTTTAAACTTCTAGGGCTCAATGAAAGTAAGATGCAGAGAGAACATACCAATAAAAGGATGTAAGACAAGCAAAAAAAAAGAGATAAAGAATGGTGGCGTTATGACGATTAGTGGGATGCATCAACCAGTAAAGACTTCATAGGCTCAGCTTCCTACATGAGTTACACAATCCCAAGACATCTCATTAAGAATTCTCTGCAAAGATGCTGCACCAAGATGCCCTAAACACAGAACCAAGAACACTGCTCCATAACCATCCAAGAGAGAAGAAAATGCCTCCACAAAAAAGTGTGTGTAAAATGAACTCCAATTCTCTCCAATATATAGGCATCTGTGGGGGTGTGTCACACATCTCTTATGCATGTGGGATAAATTAGGCCAACCTTGCACATGTGGAATAAATTCAAAATACATGTTTTTCTCATGCAGTAAGGATGATCTTTAGATCGATATTGCACCTCTCCGAAAGAAGAATCCAATAAAACTATTGGCATAATCATCTGAGCATCACAAAATGGAGTTTGGACCTAGTTGCCCAAAATTAACATAGACCCACTTCACTCCAATGACATATTTTCCTTGCGGAAGTTCATCGAAGTCCCATCTATCGTTCTTTTCTATTTCCCCTGTTTCTTCATCCATTACCGCAACCCATTTCTCTTCTTTGATTGCATCCTCAAAATGTATTGGGTCATCTACATGAAAAAAAAATGAAAATAAGTAATTCAGACCAGCATTGCTATCATCTTTCTCATAAATTTTATTTAAATTTCTGAATTTATGTCTTATTATTCTTGTGGAAGATGGGATTGACATGTCACTTGGTGTTGCACTTGCAGTAGATGGAGTTGTGAATCTTTGTGGTTTGCTTGGAGAAGCACTTGCATGGTTGTGAAACATTGTCCTATTATTTCTTTCCGGTGTCACATGTTGACTGCTTTGTTGAGCTTATGTAGGTGGAGGAGGAGTCACTATTGAGGAATTACTTTCCTCTATCAATTTCACTTTGTTTTCATCTAACATACATGTCTGCACATTGACTGTCTTCTCTAAACTTCCATACCATGCTTCCTCCTCTATGAACTGAACATCTCTGATGATTATCAATTTCTTGGTTGATGGATTGTGGAGCTTGTATTCCTTAGATTCATTAGTGTATCAAAAAAATATACATTTCTCCCCCTTGTTGTCCAACTTCTACCTCAACTCATCTGGGACATGTGCATACACCACAGACCAAAACACTCTCCTGTGAGTGACGCTATGCCTTCTTCCACTCCATGCCTCTTCAAAAACTCTGTTCTTGACGCTCTTGGTTGGACACCTATTAATGATATATGTTTCTCAAGTGACAAATTCAGCCCAAAAATCATTTTGCAAATGCTTTTCCTTAAACATACTCCTTGAAATTTCCATAATGGTCTTATTCTTCCTCTCTATGACACCAGTTTGCTGAGGTGCTACCTTGTTGTAAACTTCTTGTCAATTCCATGGCCCCTGTAAAAATGTAGGAAGTCACTTGAGATGTATTCGCTACCTCTGTTAGTCCTCAACACTTTGGTGTAGTGTCCACTTTGCTTCTCAACAAGAACTTTCTAGTGGCAGAAGCAGTCAAACACTTCACTTTTATGTTTTAAGAAGTAGACCGATTTCTTCCTTGTGTAGTCATCTATGAAGGTCCAAATATAATGGCTACCACCAATTTCTGGTGTTTTCATTGGTCCACATAAATATGAGTGGACAATTTCCGAAGGTTCTTTTTCCCTTATATACTTTCCTATTGGAAATGATTCTCTATGTTGTTTTCCCAAGATACATCCTTCACATTGGCTGTACAGTTTTTCTAAGAGTGAAAATCCCTTCACCCTACATTTCCTATGCAACAGATTCAGGACTCCAAAGTTGAGATGACCAAATCTCAAATGCCATAACCATTTTTCGTCTTTGATTTTTGCTTGAATTTTTTCTTGTATGCCAACTGTTGCATTTATTTCATTCTTTTGTGAATTCATTGATAGTTTTTCTTGAGCACCTTCTTCCTTCAAATCTTATCTTAGTTTTAGAGGAAACATTCTATTGGTTTTAATATGAAATTTTTCAATCCGTTTTCTACTTGGAGGCTTATCCAAAATTGTGCACCCATCATTTTTGAAAAAAACATTGTAGCCCTTTTCCATGAGCTTTCCAATTCTTATGAGGTCATGTTTCAAACCAAGAGAAAAATAAACATCTAAAATATGCTTCTTCTCTCCCTTCTTTGTTAGTATGTCGACTCTACCTTTTCCCATGATAGCAACTTTGATATCAGTCCCTAATGTCACTATAGAATTTAAATTTCCATCTAAATTGGAAAACATTTCTATGTTCCCAGCCATGTGGTTGCTACAACCTGAATCTAGAAACCATACATCTCCTTGTTTTTCTTGTGCTACATTACAATCTAAAAACATGCTATCATGGTTCTGATTTTCCTTTATGAAATTTGAACTTCGTTTGTTACCTATGTCATATTTCTTCTTTCTACATCCATTTTCATAATGACCATACTTCTTACAATAACGACATTG
Organism: Pinus albicaulis; assembly: GCA_034641835.2. Classification (NCBI taxonomy): domain Eukaryota; kingdom Viridiplantae; phylum Streptophyta; class Pinopsida; order Pinales; family Pinaceae; genus Pinus; species Pinus albicaulis. The sequence continues at coordinate 901,626,995 of CM076569.1, forward strand.
AACTTGAGATTTATCATACCTATAACATTGTGCTTGAAGGGATGCTTCTTCCACCTCTGTGTGGGCTTCTTCCCCTTCCTCTATAATTTGATCTTCCTCGACCTATACCTTCACCAAATTAAACTTGTGTTTTGAAGGCATGATCCAATGATGAGTTTGTTGCTCTTTTCAACCTATTCTCATGAGACATCAGCGATGCATGAATGTCATCCATTGAAAACTGTGAGAGATATTTTTCCTCTTCTATGGGCACAACTATGGCATCAAATCGTGTTGGTAGTCTTCTTAAAACTTTCTTAAGTATTCTCCATTCCTCAAGTGTCTCCCAATGAGATCTAGTTTTAGTAACCAACATAATTACATATGTAAAAAATGAGTCTACATTCTTAGTCTCTTTCATTCAAATAGTCTCAAAATCTCTTCTTAGAATTTGTAATTTTGTTGTCTTCACGTTTTCCATTCCTTGTAGGCTGTCTGGAGGGTATACCATGCTTATTTGGACTTTTTTACTGCTACAACCCTTGGGAAGATACTTTCATGAACTACTTGAAAGATGTATAAGAGGGATTTGGAGTCCTTCTTCTTGTTGTCTCTCAACACATCCAATTCTTCTTGTGTCAAAGAATTTTATATGGTTCTTGGAAACCATTCTCCACCAATTCCAAATATCTTGAGAAGAAAACAGAGCCTTCTTTGTAATAGCCCAATAGTCGTAATTTTTTACATTAAACAGATTTATTTTTATATTAGTCATTTGCTTGTGCTTGTTGCTTCCATTTTTACTGTGTAAAAAAAACTTCCTCACTGTGTAAAAAAAATTTCGCTGTTGGAGGAGGATACGCTCCACAAAAAATTTTAGAACTCTTTTTAACTCCTAAGTAAAAATACTTGCAGTAATAAAAATTTAAACCTTCTCTGACACCATGTTAAAATGTTTAAGACACAGTAAATTATTTTCCTCAACACAGAGTTCACACAGAGTTGATGGAATGTCCTTTTTAACTCCTAAGTAAAAATACTTGTAGCAATAAAAGTTTAAACCTGCTATGATACCATGTTAAAATGTTTAAGACACAGTAAATTCTTTTCCCCAACATATATTTCACACAGATTTGCGGAAATATCTTAATAAAAACAATACAGTTACCTAAACTAAATCATATGAGTCTTCATTTCAATAGAGAGTGGCGGGGATTAAAATCGCAACTATAGTGGAGCAAATATAATCAAGCAATTTTACTCACTGTGATAACAATTCACAATACTTTACATTATGATTAGAAAACAAACAAATTCATATGGATGTTGCAGCTCCACCAATAAAACAACTGTTAATACTGAGATTTACATTCACCAGATGTTGCACAATAAAACTTGTAAATGTTGTTTTGACACGCCCACCAAAATTCGCTCCATGATTTTCTCCCTTTGTATTTCCAGACTTACATCTGCCACATTACATTTATCCTAATCTTATCCTACTCTTGCTTGTTAATTCTAAACATAAATATCAAAATCATTAATACATAATAGACAAAATTGTTAATTTAAAATATAAATATCAAAGGAATTAATACATGATAGACAAAATTTAATAGGCCAACATGACTTTCTGAAATTTTCAGAAGTTTAACACTTGGGGGATTAAATATTTAACCTTGCATTTCTTCCAACATTCTCAATTGGCTTTAATTGTTTAATATTTTGGGTAGATTGCATGGAATAACACTTATGATTAAATGTTTAACCTTACATTTCTTCCAACCCTTCATTAAATTCTCATTTGACTTTAATTGTTTAATATGTTGTAGAATTATGGTTTGTCCTTCCAGAAAAACTCAATCCGCCACCTACAAAACATGCTTTTGTAAAGGAAAAAGTAGATCACTGTCATTTTTTCTTAGCTATATGCTTACGTTATCATGTCTTCTCTTGATAGTAAAAACGACGGACCCATAGATGAAATCATAAATTTGTTTTGTATATAGTGAGAATGACTAGAGTTCAAATGAGAAGCATACAAGTTACTTAAGTTATCATGTCTTCTCTTAATAGTAAAAACGGCGGACCTATTGGTGAAACCATAAATTTGTTTCGAGGTATATAGTGAGAATGACTAGAGTTCAAATAGGAAGCATACAGATTACTCCATAAGTCCATACTAATGTATAGAGTGCATTTGACTTTATGTTGGTTGTGAATTCTCGAAATATGTTAATTGTCATCTTTATGAAATATTCTGAAATCCCACAAACATGGTCTAGGTTTATTTGACCACTTCCATATTTGTGGCATTCTAGAATACTCCCACTTAGTATGATGTATACATTTCTTTCAGCATCACAATAAACCTAAGCATACAGGAGATGTATGCCAGGTGGCCGGTGAATGATGATTCGAGAGTCAAACTCGTCACTTACACCTGCAGATCATGACGATGGAAGGAACTGAAAAGAAGTTTGCGAATGATGAATGTTTTCTACCTAAAGGTGAACAATACTGTTAAAATATGACAACAAATGTAAATAAAGTAATTCTAGGAAAATTTACTTATTACCTGTTAATTGGTTGTATAACGAAATGAAGTTAGAATAACGAAATAGCCCAGGTTAAATTGGATGGCTCGAGAGGCTTGTAGAAGTGGAGAATCATTTTGTTGATTAATAGAGTTTCCAATCCCTTGCCCTGTGGAGGTTTCCTTGACACCCTGTGAAGGTTGTACCACGTATATTTGTGCATTTAACTATGTGTGTTTATCTTTCAATTTGTCATTCAATATCATAAATTTCTTTCTTGTTTTATAACTGCTAAGAATAATAAATGGTATCAGAGCTCTGAAAGATAGAGAGATCTGCACAATAGATTTTTTGTGGCTATGATACTGCACACTATGAATAGCCAGAGATCAAAGGTTCTCTCGTCAAGAAATTTGTTGGAGAATTACGTGCCCACATGCATGCCCAATTCGAGGGTTGTCCACAAATTTGTGCCCAATGTCAAGCAATTTCTAGGTTGCAGAAGAAAAAAAAGAAAGGCTAGAGGGTTTGTGGAGGATTCCACACTGAGCTGAGGTGTCCAGAGAGGCATTGTTGAAATTGGCTTGCATGCTACACGCTGCTACTAGAAAAGAAAACGCTGCTGCCAGGAAAGAAACCTTGTATGTCTGCCTGATGCAAAGTAAGAAAGTCCACCACCGTTAAGGGAAAAGGGGCACATTAAAAGTGTTGTCTCTGTCTGCTACGGAGGAAGGAATATTCTACCGCCAGAGGGGAAGACAGTGCTGCTCAGGTATGCTGATTAAAAAAAAAATTGGTTTAATAATTTTTTTTTAAAGAAATTTCTTTAAAGTTAAGGCAGACAGTTCAAAGTTAAGGCAGACAGAAAGAATAGAAAGTTTTTTTTTTAAAGGCAGAAAGAAGAGTTTTATAGTTTTCTATAAAATAGATTTTTTCTAAATAAGAAAACTGTATTGTGTGAGGAGAGAATTGAAAAGGAATTTTTGTTTTTAAAGGCAGAAAGAAGAATTTTACAATTTTCTGTAAAACAGTGTTATTCTAAATAAGAAAACTATATTAGAAAATTGTATTGTGTGAGGTGAGAATTGGAAAACATCCCTGGAAATCTCTGGAAATTATAACTGGAAAATTATTGAGCATTTCAGAAATATTTTTTAAAGAAATTTGCAAGAATTATTTTTTATAAGAAACTAATTAGAAGTTGGAAAGAGAATTAAAAAAAAAAAAAAACCTAGTTGGAAATTTTAAGAAAGAAGGGAAAACTAAGAGGAAGAAATGGATAAAATGACAAATGCAAAGTTCGAGGTAGATAAATTCACCAGGAAAAACAATTTCGCATTGTGGAAACTGAAGGTTAGGGATTTGTTGGTGCAACAAGGGTTGCACAAAGCATTAGAAGGGGTAAAGAAAAAACCTGCAAGCATGAGAAATTTGGACTGGGAGGACTTGGATGCCTGAGTCCTCAATACCATTAGGTTATGTTTGCCAGATGAAGTTCTCTTTAATATTGTTGGAGAGAGTACAGTTGAAGGGTTATGGGAAAAACTGGAAACCTTGTATATGAAAAAATCATTAACAAATAGAAATTATTTAAAAAGACAATTGTACAGTCTTCAGATGAAGGAGGGTACAAAATTTGAACAGGAGCAGGTATTGCCAAATCAGCAGATTCAATTGGAAACTAAAACTTTTCTAGAAAGTCGAAAGGAATGAGAGAATTCTGATGAAGAAGGTGGAGAAGCAAAGGAAACTAGAGAAATTCCAGAACCAATTCAACAACCAGTCACTCTAAGAAGGTCTACAAGGGAAATAAAAACACCCAAAAGATGAAGCAAAATATTCATACCTTTTGGGTGTTTTTCTTTCCCTTGTAGACCTTCTTAGAGTGACTGGTTACTAAATTGGTTTTGGAATTTCTCTAGTTTCCTTTGCTTCTCCACCTTCTTCATCAAAAGTCTCTCCTTCCTTTCGACTTTCTAGAAAATGTTTAGTCTCCAATTGAATTTGTTGATTTGGCGATACCTACTCCTATTCAAATTTTCCAACATTTTATTTTAGAAGAGAAGATTCATCAAATGTTACAAATCTACTAATGACTATCTTCCGTGAAGAAGGATCCCACAACCTATATCCTTTCACTGCATAATCATACCCAACAAAGACACAACATTTCGATTTTGGCTCTAACTTTGAATGTTGATTTCTAGGAATAAGAACATAGGCATCACAACCAAAAATCTTCAAATGCGAATAATTACAAGATTGACCCGACCAAACTTCTTCAGGAATTTTACAATTTATTACAACCGAAGGTGATATGTTAACTAAATAACAAGCAATAGATATTGCTTCTGCCCACAACTCCTTTTGCAGGTTAGCATTGCTGATCATCATTCTGGCTCTTTCCATAAGAGTCTGATTCATCTGTTCAGCAACACCATTTTGCTGAGGAGTATAAACAACAGTTTTATGTATAACAATCCCTTCATCCTAAAAAAAAATTTCAAATTCTAAAGAAGTAAATTCACCACCATTGTCAGTTCTTAAACATTTAATTGATTTCCCTGTTTTCGTTTCCACCATTGTTTTAAATTGTTTAAAAACATTAAATACATCAGCTTTCTTTTTCAACATATAGACCCAAACATTCTGGGAGAAATCATCAAATATTGTTAAGAAATATAATTCACCTCCATAAGACACAGTAGGAGATGGTCCCCATATATTGGAATGAATGTAGTCTAAAATATGTTTACTATTATGATTTCCAGTCTTGAACCTTTGTTCACATTGTTTTCCAAACACACAATATTTACAATAATCCAACTTCAAGGATTTCAAATCAGGAAGAAAATTGCGGTTCATCAGTACCTGAAGACCTTTCTCGCTCATGTGACCCAACCGCTGATGCCATAGACAAGAACCTTCTTCTATTTTTTCTGATACGATTGCTGGTTCACTAACTTGAGTGCTTCCTTTGAGTCTGTACAGATTTCTGACCTTTTCAGCCTTCATAAAAACCAAGGCTCCTTTTGAGACTTTTAGCACTCCATTCTGACCTGTACATTTATACCCATTCAAATCCAAAACTCCCAAGGAAATCAAGTTTTTCTTTAGTTCAAGTACATGCCTAACATTAGATAATGTTTTAACTGTATCATCATACATTTTATCTTTTACATTACCAATCCCAATAATCTGACAAGATGCATTATTTCCCATGAATACAGAACTACCATTTACAGTTTCATATGAAGTAAACCAACTTCGATGCAGACTCATATGATGAGAAGCACCAGAGTCTAATAGCTAATTTTTAGCATCTTGAGAGACATTACAAATAGGGAGAGCTTCAACAGTTAAAAATTCATCAACCATACCTGAATCAACATGATTTGCTTCCTTATTATGGTTTTCCGACTCCTTCTGTTTCCAACAATATTTTTTGAGGTGTCCAAGTTTGTTGCAGTACCAGCACTTGGCTTAAAACTTCTTGTCGCCCTTTGACTTTCATCTGGAAGAACCCCTTTCTTTCTCCCCTCTTTCCTTTGACCAACCTCTGGCTACCATGGCTTCTGGTGCATATGTCTCAATACTAGATTTCCTTCTTACTTCTTCAGATAAGAGAGCACCCACAACAGATTCAAATTTCAATGAATCAGCAGTGCTCAAACTAATTGAAGTTATGAAGTGGTCCCATGACTCGGGCAGAGAACACAACAAGGTTATTTCCTTGTCTTCTTCCTGCATTTTAACTTCCATATCTAACAAGTGAAAAATTAGCGTATTAAAAACATTTAAATGTTCTGCAACTTTTGTACCCTCTTTCGTCCGAAGACTGTACAATTGTATTTTTCAATAAATTCTATTTGTTAATTATTTTCTCATAGACAAGGTTTCCAGTTTTTCCCACAACCCTTTAGCTGTACTCTCTCCAACAATATTAAAGAGAACTAAAGGAAGGAGAGACTTTTGATGAAGAATGTGGAGAATCAAAGGAAACTAGAGAAATTCCAGAACCAATTTAGCAACTAGTCACTCTAAGAAGGTCTACAAGGGAAAGAAAAACACCGAAAAGGTATGAAGATTTTGATTCATCTTTTGCATTGATTACTGAAGATGGGGAACCTTATTGTTATCAGGAAGTAGTAGATGATGCAGATAGCAAGATATGGAAGAAGAAATGGATTCCTTAGCCATGAAACAATACCTGGGATCTTGTGGAACTTCCTGAAGGGAGAAGCGTTGTTGGGTGAAAATTGGTCTTCAAGTTGAAGAGAAAATTTGATGGAAGTATTGAGAGGTATAAGGCGAGGCTGGTTGTAAAAGGATATTCTCAAGTTGAAGGTATTGATTTTCATGAGATTTTTTCACCAGTCGTTAAACTTGTTTCTATTCGTACAGTGTTAGCACTAAGTGGATTACTTGATCTTGAGTTAGAACAGTTATATGTTAAAACAACCTTTCTTCATGGTGATTTGGATGAAAATATATGTATGGATCAACCAGAAGGTTTTGTACAAGGTCGCAACAGAAGATTACTTTACAAGCTCGGGAAATTATTATATGGCCTGAGGCAGTCGCCCAAGCAATGGTACAAGAAGTTTGATTCATTCACGGTGAGACAAAATTTTATCAGAAGTGAGTATGATCATTGTGTATACTTCAAAAGTTTCAATGGCATATTTATTATCTTGGTGTTGTATGTTCACGATATGCTTATTGCAAGAAAAATCATGGAAGAAATCAATAGGTTAAAGGCTTAGCTCTCTAGGAAGTTTGGTATGAAGGATCTTGGAGTGACAAAACATATCTTGGGCATGGAGATACACAGAGACAGGAAGAATGGTAAGCTTTGGTTATCACAACAGAAGTATGTGGAGAAAGTACTTGAAAAGTTCAGTATGAACAATGTGAAACCTGTTAATGTTCCATTAGCTTCCCATTTTAAGCTTTCTTTAGATTTAAGTCCTAGAACTAATGAAGAAAATAAGTATATGTCTCGTGTACCATATGCAAATGCGGTAGGAAACTTAATGTATGCGATGGTATCTACAAGACCTGACATTTCACATGAAGTTGGAGTTGTCAGCAGGTTCATGGAAAATCCAGGAGAAGAACATTTGCGAGCAGTGAAATGGGTGCTTTGGTATTTGAGGGGCACAAGTGACCATTGCATCAGCTTTGATGGTCGTGAAGGTTCATTCTGCGGATATGTGGATGTTGATTTTGTAGGTGATTTGGACAAAAGGAGGTCTACTACAGGTTATTTTTTTACTGTTGTAGGTGGAGCAATCAGCTGGATGTAAAAGCTTCAAGAGACAGTTTCTTTGTCCACTACTGAGGCAGAGTATATAGCTTCTTTAGATGCCTGTAAAGAGGCAATCTGGTTAAAAGGTCTACTTGATGAGATTGGAAGGATGCAAGAGAAAGTGAATGTATTCTGTGACAGTCAGAGTGTTATTCATTTGGCTACAAATCCGGCCTATCACAACAAAACCAAGCACATCGATGTAAGGTATCACTTTGTAAGACATGTAATCGAAAGCGGCAAAGTAGTTCTCAAGAAGGTTTGTACATAGGAGAATCATGCAGATATAATCACGAAGCCAGTTACAGTAGAGAAGCTGAGATGGTGTCTCGCTTCTCTTGGCTTGCAAAAAAATGATGAATTGGCATGGGCAAGGGATTAGGAAAATTGTTGTCAAGGTGGAGTTTGTTAAAATATGACAACAAATGTAAATAAAGTAATTATGGGCAAATTTACTTATTAACTGTTAGTTGGTTGTATAATGAAATGAAGTTAGAATAACGAAATAGCCTAGGTTAAATTGGATGGCCCGAGAGGCTTGTAGAAGTGGAGAATCATTTTGTTGATTAATAGAGCTTCCAATCCCTTGCACCGTGGAGGTTTCTTTGACACCCTGTCAAGGTTTTACCACGTATATTTGTGCATTTACCTATGTGTGTTTATCTTTCAGTTTGTCATTCAATTTCATAAATTTCTTTCTTGTTTTATAACTGTTGGGAACAATAAATACGCTTATTAGCCACTCCACTTCTGGATTAATTCGGACTTCACATAAAAACTCAAATGCTTGGCATAGAAGGCAGATGATGGCTTAAATACATTTGGTGTGCAATATGTCCAATGGCAGTGTTTCTTGCCATTGAATTGAATAAAATATCTATGGGTATTTGGAAATTGACACAATAGTTGATAACTATAGAGAGCATGAAAGAATAGAGTATAGCCAGAAGAAGCTGGAAGGATCTCCAAAGAATTTTGCAGAGGAGGATGAAAAGTTTATGACAGAAGGTGAACAATCCACTCAGTGGCCATTCTACTCATTGATTCATTTGGACTGTAAATAGAAAATAAAATTCTTGGCTTCGATGGAGAATGAGTTAAATACATTTGGTGTATAGTGTGTCTAATGGTAGTGTTAGCATACGATTGAATTAAATAGGAGGTCCATGTGTAGATTGGCAATGTTGTTTATAATTATAAGAGAGGGTAAGATAGATGTTTTTTTTTTTTTAAATAAATATTCATAAATTAGGTAGGGATTTATTTTTGGAATGGGAACTTTCATTTCTATACGGTTTTAATGTTGCTCAATCTATTTATATATTTAAAATTAGCATTTTCAATATGTAAAATTCACTATATTATCAAAATTATATTATAAAACAAATTGACTATGTTATCAAAATTAAATCATCAAACAAATACCATCTCATAGTGCTAAAGTGTGCCGTGAGAAGATTGGATTGAGGTATACAACCATTGACGACATGGTTTGAGGTAACTCAATACGAGCCATTAATGTACATAATTAAACCATGTAGATATTCTCAATTTTTTTCGAACTCTTGGTAGATCACCTCCTCAACCGTAAAACTCATCATTCCCCTGCATTCATTCATGACCTGGTGACATATTTGCACCTCTTAATCTACTGCTACAGCAACCAAAATCGTTGGCACTGTCATCATTCGAACTAGCCATGGCCTCACTAAATGACGATGCGACTTCAGTTGCAAAGGTTGCGCGGGAGGCATAATCTGCATACATTGTGCTCTTTTGTCGTATTGAATGGATTTTTTCTAGCTATTAGTAGCATGCGTCTGGAACTTGTATGGTCACAGTGATTGTGAAGTTTTTAAATGTGTTCGTTCTGCTAGAGTGAAATCTTTAACCATAAACATTAGGCAGTAAATCATCAAATTGCTCTAAAAAAATAGAGCTACCCTCTAAAGTTTTGGTGGATCAAAATTTACTTTTGTGGGAAGGTACGGAAAGAGGATATTCGCGCTTATTGATTGTTTTTGTTCACAATCAATAGTTATAAGGAGTTTTTCAACACAACTTGAGTAATACAGAAAGAACTTAGTAGGCAGAACATAGGGTTTGTTTATGTTTTGGATAAAGTAGAAAAAAAATAAATGAAATTATAAAAGAAAAATATGAGTTTAGGTGGTTACGTAGTATTCACTTTCATTGTTATAAGAAAATTAACCGATGTGAGAGCCACATGTCATTTCAATTTTCTGCTTTCATGGTAAGATCGTCATGTATTTTTTTATTTTTAGGGTCACAAGGAAATTAATTGACGTGAGAGAAAAATACCTTTTCAATTTCGTAGTTTTATGGAAAATTTAAGATCTTTAAGGAAAGTTGAGATCTTCGGAGTTACTCTCTCTTTAATATATTAAGGCGTAGTTTTCAACAATAAAATTGTTTACACACTTTTTAAAAATGAAAAGATGAATTCATAAAAACGTTTGAAAGAGTGTAAGCAAGTTGTAGGATCTCTTTGCCATTTGTATTCCTTTGTAAACGAGATTTAACAAGTTGTGAGCTTCTTGATATGCATATTTTTTCATTATGAATAGGCAAATTGAAAAGGGGAGTTAGTGAAGTAGATTATTGATTATTTTTTTTTTTGGAGATATGGCCATAATTTTGTGAACTTCATTATCAGTGTATACATGTTTGCTATTTTATTAATCTTTTTATTCAATTTGGTGTGTATATTGTTTTATTATGTTTTTTTTTGGTTTAATATTAGTTATAAATGTTGAACAAAAATTGGTGGAAACTTTTGATTTGTTATAGGTACGACTAAATGGTTTATATATATATATATATAGATATTGATGTTAAAAATGGAAAATTGAGATATCAGTAAAATGATTTGTTATAGGTATGATGAAATGGTTTTTTTTGACAAAATAAAATAAAAAATTTGATTTCTAAAAATAGAAAATTGAGAAATCATTAAAATGATTTGTTATAGGTACGATGACATGGGTTTTTTTGACAAAAAAATAAACATACAATCAGCATTGGTGAAATTATATTTTAAAAATAGAAATTGGCAATGAGGTCATACCTTCACCCTTTGTTTAGATTGTTTATATCTTTTTAATGGAAAATGAGCTTGATGCCAAAACCATCAATCTTGAATATCCCTATATTTACAAGTTGTACCAACCCTCCTTTTTTCTTGTTTATGCATGTAGGGTAGTATCCCATGTCTAATAGTGGAGTTGTTTCCTACTTCAAGTGGCTCTGCTAAAAACCCTAATTTTTTACTATCTACATATCTTATAGAGTGGGTGACTTCTCTTGGGAGACTAAGCATATTTAGGCTTTTACAAAAATATGGAGGCCAATAATCCCTTAGTAGAACCTTAGTACTTCAATATTTTTAAGCTCAACTAGCCAATTTGGTTTCCTATTTGGAACAATAAGTCTCACTACTCAAATGCAGATAGTATCCTTGGTGGTAATCCAACATTAATAAGTATATCAAAATCATAACACAATGATAAAGTATAAGGAAGAAATGACTCGTTTATATATATATATATATATATATATATTGATGTTAAAAATGGAAAATTGAGACATCAGTAAAATGATTTGTTATAGGTATGATGAAATGGTTTTTTTTTGACAAAATAAAATAAAAATTTTGATGTTAAAAATGGAAAATTGAGAAATCATTAAAATGATTTGTTATAGGTACGATGAAATGGTTTTTTTTGACAAAAAAATAAACATACAATCAACATTGGTGAAAGTCTATTTTAAAACTAGAAATTGGCAATGAGGTCATACCTTCACCCTTTCTTGAGATTTCCTATATATTTTTAATGGAAAATGAGCTTTATGCCAAAACTGTCAATCTTGAATATCCCTATATGTACAAGTTGTACCAACCCTCTTTTTTTCTTGTTTATGCATGTAGGGTAGTATCCCATATCTAATAGTGGAGTTGTTTCCTACTTCAAGTGGCTCTGCTAAAAAACCTAATTTTTTACTATCTACATATCTTATAGAGTGGGTGATTTCTCTTGGGAGACTAAGCATATTTAGGCTTTTACAAAAATATGGAAGTCAATACTCCCTCAGTAGAACCTTAGTAATTCAATATTTTTAAGCTCAACTAGCCAATCTGGTTCCCTATTTGGAACAATATGTCTCACTACTCAAATGTATATAGTATCCTTGGTGGTAATCCAACATTAATAAATATATCAAAATCATAACACAATGATAATGTATAAGGAAGAAATGACTCATTTCTACATAAATCATAATAACAATTCTCTAAGGGAATATTCAACCCACAAAGATTTTCTAAAGCACTCTTATATCCATTAATGAAATAATTTTACACATATATATACATGAAGCATTGTCTAAAGATAGAAATATTATCTTCAACACAAAATCACTTTGTTGAGAGAATATCTCCACACACCAATCTAGGAAACAAATAGATCTCAACAACTCCTAAACATTAGGAATAGACTCTTGTACATAGAATCAATCACAAAAAAGATAAGTAGGAATTATATTTCCGATTCTCCCCCTTAATGACTACTTGTCTCGATGTGAATAAGAAAAATATACATATGGTCCAATCTAGCAATTACACCTTGTACCTTGCTCATCCTTACATCATCAAATTCGACGTCCATATAAAAGAACAACCATATACTGGAATGCATGGGTACTTATCTTTGCAAGCCCCATTTTACTAGGATTTATTTTGTGTACATGGTTCAACGAACCATTATCTACATACGTGTACCTATACCTATAAATCTACCTCCATCATCGTCACCACAAGTTTTCTCGGATTACCCATAACGATGCTCTAGGTTTTATCAGCTTACCCTAAACCATGCCTAGGGTTTTCTCGGTCATCCCTAAACCATTCCTACAGGAATACCTATCTACCTCACACTCATATGTGGTTTATGGCTTACCACAAACCTACATTGCAAAGTTCTTTCTGACTTACCAAAAATTGCACTTCCAAAGTGGTTTTAAGATTACCACAAACTTTATGGGGGTACACATGCCTCATCAAGCTTACAATACACACTCCAACTCAAAATACCAACAAATATTTTCTAAATGAACTCAAAATTGTATTCACGTGAAAATAATAATACAATATAAATACATCAGGCTATGTCTCAAGATAGCTAGTCGAGTCTTGGACACACAATCTCTTGGTTGAGTGAATATCTCAACCACACACGAATATAGGAAGCTAACTAGTTGGAGAGAATCTCTCAAACATCTAGATCTCAACAACTCCTAAACATTAGGAATAGAATCTTATACATAGAATGAATCACAATAGAGACAAGTAGGAATTATATTTCCAAGTCACCCCCTCAATGATTACTTGACTCAATGTCAATAATAAAAATATACATATGATCCAATATGGAAATTACACCTTTTACCTTGTTCATGCAAACATCATCAAATTGTCAACGTTTATATAAAGGAACAACCATCTACTGGAATGCATGGGTACCTAGTCATTGCAATCATGAGTCTACTAGGAATTCCTTCACATACATGGTTCATCCAACATCTCGATGAACTCCCCTAAATATAAAATTTCACCTCATGGATTGTGCAACCAATATTGTCCACCCAAGTGTATCCATTCCACATAACACACTCTTCCATGGTGTTAAAAACTCTTTAAAAGAGGGAACACATAAAAAAGGGGTATGCATGCCTCTCGGGGTCTTACTGCTTGTACATAAAACATTTCAAGCACCACAACAGACCCTTACAAAGAAATATATGACATGTAGATTTTCTATAATTACAATGTGTCTCTCATATTTTATCATGGTCATGTTTCTATTCTAAAAACTCAAACAAGTTGTCACTATGCTACCCTTTCGATCCTTTTCCACTCATTTTGGATACACCACACCATTCATATGCTGGAGCACACCACTAATTTCTCACTTGAATCATAGTATTCACTCATCATAGGCTTTTTACTTTTGAGTCTTTGGCATATTCATTTTAAGTTTGGCATACTAGACTTGGATCTTCATGCTTTACCTGTCATTAATTAGAGTCGCGAATTCTAAAAAAATGACTTCATATTGAGGTTGCAAATCTCAATATTTATACAAACTTTCAAGACATATTGACCTTCATGCCTACCAAAACAAAAAAATGGCAAATGACAAACTTCCAAGACTTATTCACCTTTAGGCAATGGAGGTTCCACACATCTGACTACGGTTTGTTTTTCACAACAGGTCCTTCTCTATTGCTCAACTAAGTCTCTTGTTTCTTCAACATGATGACAACTAATGCAGGGATTCTATTATAAAATAGATCCTTTCACATAATAGAGTGCGTGTTTCCTTAACATGGAATCCTCAATTTAAATTCTTCACTAAAACCACATTTAATTTAGCTCAAAAGATATACAAAGAAGAGAGACGTAACACAAATAAAATACGGGTATATAATAACATAAGAAAATTCAGATTCATACCAATTGCTCGAATATTACATTTGTGGGCCTCTTGGCTCTCGACCCTTTTCATAAACTCTCACACCATTTCTCTCTATCTTTCTGTGCCTCTCTCTCTGTCCTCCATCCTCACACAAGCTTCATATTTATACACAATTATGAATTAACTCCAATCCATGATTTCCTCCACACAAATCTCAACCAAATCCTAAAATATCTTTATCCCTTATTTGACTCAACTAACTTCCATTTAAGGAACTCCTAATCCCTAAATTATCTACCCAACTCAATTCCCTCATATTCTCAATTAATTAAGAGAATATTTACAATAATCCTCACACTCAGATTATTCTCTCTTAATTTAAATAAAAATGGGCATCATAATTTATAAAATAATTAAAAAGACATCACCCCCTATTTACACAATATTTTAATGAAAATCAAGCAGGATACTCCTGCATCAGACTCCCCATGTAGAGAATTTTCCATAGGCTCCTATCTATGAGTTTCGTCACTTTTCTGTAATAATGTGATAGCCACAAGTCTCAATAACTTGTTCCCTCCAGGATTCCAAACTTTGTTTTGCCGCTGGTCTTTTAAAGTATCAACTCCAATTTGTAATTCATCACATGATTCCCAGAATAGTATTTTCAGAATACTATCGACTCTAACTCTCGCTTTTCCATACCACATCATCTTTAGTTCGGGAATTACATACTCATGTAAAAACACTAATATCCATTCTTCTCGTCTCCAAACTCTGAAAGAATCTCCAACTGGCTATACATCAGCATCACTCATTCTATCAACTAGATTTCATTGGCCACTCCAACAATTTATTTTGCCAATTCCTTGGAGTAACTCCTCTTTCTTTGATGCTTTCGTCTTCAATTGCACTAAAATTTCAATTTTCTAAAATGAAGAATAATTAAGAATTTCTCCTTGACCACAACTATATTCATTGACTTCTCCTATAGTAGTAAATTTCTCATCCAGTGTTGTACCTGCATTCATCAACAAACTATTAGTTTTAAGAAGATAAGACCTTTCAGCCTCTTTTGATGCTTCAAGCACCAAACTCCCACCGTAGACCTTCGGGATTTTAGTAAATCCTCTTTGGAATTGCTGGCTGCTTTCATATTTATCCTGCTGGTTCAATACTTCTGTTTCCTTATGTCTCTAAGGACATAACTTTCTTGCTGCTCCTGATTTTTCATCTCATCTCCAAATAATTTCTGCTCAATTTATCTGATTTCAACATCATATTTATTTATGTTTCCTTCTGTACCTATAACCACATTATTATTTGAAAATTTATAACATTCACTCAACTTTCGAAATGTTAAAAACATTTGATCCCTATCATGCACGGTAACTGCAATCCCTTCTGTATCGAGTTTTGCAAGTTTCATCCCCCTTTAGGTTCCTTAAGCCATCGTTCCAAGAATTCTATTTCCATGTGGAATCTTTCCAACATTTCATCACAACCTTCATTCGCAGCTTCATTCTTCTTCTGGCAATCTTCCTGAGTTATCCTAGTTTCTGTATCATCACACTGCAAAATTTTGTCAACAATTTCATTAAACAAATTCATTTGTTTAGCTCCTTGGAATATAGATTAGGCATTTCCATTATGCTTCTGCTCCATAACAACTTCAACTGGCTATCTTATACCAAACAAGAATTCATTTATAATTTCTTCATGCTGCAACAAATCAGTACCTTCCTCCTCTAAAAGGCATTCTCCTTCATACTTCACCTCAAGCGTTTCATTCATCTCTGTGACAGTTTCACTAGATTTTCCATCATCTTCTACACATCCTGTAAACATACACAAACTATGAGTTTTAAAAATACAAGGCTTCATAGCCTCGTCTACTTCTCTTATCAACACATCTTCAAATTCTTCTGAACTATTCCAATAGTTCATGAGATCTTTCTCATTGATCTCTTCACCCAGAATTTCACCCTGTTCTGGGCCACAAATGGAAACTTCCATTTTCAACTCAACCTCTCTAAGTTCTTCACATCTCAATTGCAAACTCATCATCTGCTCGAGCTTCCTCAACTCTTCTGTCAACTATATGTTTACCTATTTTTCCCTCTTAACATGTAGCCTATGCCACTTCACTTTCTTCCTCATGGTCCAACCATGTCTCTGGTCTTTATTTCCTTGCAACAATTCCATCAATAACTCAAGGTGAACTGTTATCTCAACTTTCTCCATCTCATAATCTTCATCAGTTAACTACTTACATATGCCATTTGCCTTGGCATTTTCCTTCTTCTTCCTTCCATTGCGGTCTTTCTCGGAACCTCTCAAATGCTATCACCAGTCATCTTCTCCTCCTTTGTGAACTTCATCTATTCATGTGTGGATTTCATTCGAATCCCCTTTTCAGCAAGCCTCCATACTTGCCATTCAACAATACAAGTTCTCTTCCTGCGCTTGACCTCTTTCAGTTCTATGTCTTGGAATCATTTCTGGAAACTTTCTTGCTCATCTTTGCTGCAAACAACAACTTCAGTAATGCTTATGTTACAATGACCAACTCTTTGGGTGTCGAGCTCCGCCGATCATGCACCCAATTACATTCAGACCTTTGACTTGATGTAAGACTCTTTGACTCCAAAATTTACATCAACTCTTCATCTTGGATGAAAAATACACCCTCTTTTACAATAACTCAATGGTTTAACTTGATTCAAGCTATCCAAATTTCTTCATTTAACCTTAACATCTTATTTTACTTCCCCAATATTTACAATAGTGGATATTTTGACTCTAATTCAAGTTATACAACATACCAATCAACATCCACCCTTTATACATTTTCATTATGTAAAATATTTACTCTCTCTCATACTCCATTCTTATGAAAATATCATTAGTCTCCCATTATCACTTCACATGATACTGAAGCCTTTAAACCGAAATGCAATCCATTTTTCCCAAGATTTTTATGGTGAAAATAAATAACCCATTTAATTTTCAACATTCAAAAATACGCTTTTGAAATGAATTATCATACCTCATGCTCCCTTCAAGGTTATTTAATAACCCTCCTCTTCGCGATTTCAACTCTCTAGATTTCACTCTTCTGTGTCGTTCTTATCACTGTGAATATTCGCATGCCCTTCATACCATAACCTCTTAACCACGCTCATCATATTAGCACAAACAGTTTCCCTGTACTTCCATGCAGCTTCTTCTTTGCAGTGACGGTTCTCATGCAACACCGTCTCTCTTCAGTGCACAAAACAATTCATTCATAGGAATTTCCCAAAACTTTCTCTTATCATGGTGGCTTCAAAAAACACAAATTGCACTATCTTCGGGACAAAACAATGTGAATACTTTCACGTGCATTACAAGAAATGATCAATCATGATCTTTAACTTATTATCTCTCTTAAAATATCTCTCTTCCCACTCATGAATTTTGGTGAAACACTCATAAAGAAATATTCTTCTCAATCTAAATTACATATCCCTTTTCTATTTTTTAAATAACATAAAAACTCATTTGACTTACCACCTTGATAGTGTGCCCATCGATATTTCTTGAGCTTCCGCACTACACCTCTTCTTATGATGTTCCCTTTGAATATTCACTGCAACATGAGTCCACCGACAACGACAACATTTCCTTCGACATAATTGTTTTTGAATAAACTCTTCCTTTGCCGAGCTCATCAAAATACTCTGATTCTAAACTTTGTATGTGGCTCCTTTCTCTTAACCAACCTGACTTGAATTACATAATTGCAGACCAGGAGCTCTTGTTTGAACACAAATTATTCTTGTCAAGATATTTCGTTGCTCAGTTCTTCAAAATCTTGCGACCTTTGCAAATCTAACCTTCATTTACCAGTTTTGGATTACAAAATGCAATATGACGAGCCTTACTTTGGACATCACCACTTTTCTTCACAAACACTTCCTATATACCAAGCTCAAACAAATATTATAGCCTTGCGGCTCGAACACTTATCTATTGAACCTTCTCCGCCGAGTTTTATTTGAATCAATTTTTCCTGATGTTGTCTATTAGTAGGCATTATACTATCTCATCATCCACTCAATCTTACAAAAAAAAATCTTAAAAACCTTGAGCCTTTTTTCGGAATTTCACTAATTCATCATTTTCCGAGATAACAACTTCTAATGCAGTTATATCATCACCCGTAACCTCTTCGTTCAACTAACAAAACATCAATATTTTTGGATAAAAGTATCTTTCTCCATGCTAAAAGTTTAAACAAAGTAAACTTGGACCGAAAATCCCATAACGTTTTCCATGAGAAATTTTCACAGAGGCATTCTTCAAAAGCTCCTTACCTCGGGCTGAAATGGAAAGGAAATCAATTTTAATTTCTTTGACATTGGCATCAGTTGTATCATCTCCATCAAGAACGACTCTCTGGCTATTGATAAAAATGGTAAATGCATCCATGTCATATTTCATAGCATGGAAAGCTAGTTGATCCTTATTTTCACTCTTCTTGCATCCCGCGACTTACTTCTTCTTTATTATCCTCAAAGAGATACGTTTACTCCTTCACACATGTAGATCTTAGGCATACAAATAATAATGAAATTTGAAAATATGAGGAGAGAGTCCCCGAGGCTATCCACAACAGTTCCCATTTTTCCTTATGGCATTTTTCCACAACTCCATGGTGACAACATCTAAGTGCTCATGCAGTCTCGGAAGATAGGCATGGACACTGACGCAGAGAACAACAATGAACACACAGCCTTCAGTACGATCTATCTCCAGCATCCTCCATATCTAAGTCTCTCCACCATCATACAGGAAGCAGTTCAGAAGGAAATGGATGATGTCTTACAAGCCTTTGTTTTAACGCGTAACTTCTAGTTTTCGAACAATCATAAAACATAGAGGCAACAATCTATATTGGTCAGGCTCTATGAGTCACAATTTCATTTGCAACTTCACTCTTTATCAACGCAAATACCTTTCAATTACAAATGTCGACACAATCAATAATGAAATTACTACCATAGGTAAGACGTCACATAAGAAGGAAAAGACTGTAATAATGTTTTGCTATGTAAATGAAATCATTGACAAATATGGGACGTTGTTCAAAAAAGAAAATGATGTATGGCATTTTTCTGCATTACTGGAATTGTTGTTAAACGTGAGATGTCACACAGGAGTATCAATTACTATATAGCATTTCTCTACTTTCGGCTAATGCAATCAGACCCTTGTAGCACTACTAGAAACCACATAATGTGATTTCAATGCTGGTTGCAATCGTTGATTCCCAACTTTCCCTTTACAGTATGGACCCCAATGTTATCCATGTTTGTGTCCACCCAACTGCATCTTCTACACTCTCACCGCACTCTAGCCTATAAAATAGATCCTTGCACATAATAAAGTGTGTGTTTCCTTAACATGGAATCCTGAATTTAAATTCTTCGCTAAAACCATATTTAATTCAGCTCAAAACATATATAAAGAAGAGAGAGCTAACACAAATAAAATACAAGTATATAATAACATAAGAAAATTCAGATTCAAACCAATTGCCCGAATATTACATTTGTGGGCCTCTCGGCTCTCGACCCTTTTCATAAACTCTCACACCATTTCTCTCTATCTTTCTATGCCACTCTCTCTATCCTCCATCCTCACACAAACTTCATATTTATACACAATTATGAATTAACTCCAATCCATGATTTCCTCCACACAAATCTCAACCAAATCCTAAAATATCTTTATCCATTATTTGGCTCAACTAAGTTTCATTTAAGGAACTCCTAATCCCTAAATTACCTACCCAACTCAATTCCCTCATATTCTCAATTAATTAAGAGAATATTTACAATAATCCTCACACTTAGATTATTCTCTCTTAATTTAAATAAAAATGAGCATAATAATTTATAAAATAATTGAAAAGACATCACCCCCTATTTACACAATATTTTAATGAAAATCAAGCTAGATGCTCTTGCATGAACAACACTAAACTTGGATCCTAGGGATTGATTTTTCACACTAGCACTTGGATCCGAGGGATTGATTTCTCACACTAGCACACTCCATGCACACAAAGATGGGCCACAAAGCTTAATAACAACAAACTCTCAATCTTTATGCCAAATGTGCGCTATGTGCAACTCTTCCAACATAATAAATTAAGGGCATTATCTAAATAATGATTAATTACACAACAAAGTGTGTTTACAGAGGGTTGAACAACTCTTCAAACAATGTTCATAGTGCACACAACACAGTTCCTTCTCCATGCTGGCTATACACTCGTGGTCTAGAGCATGTGTTTTCTCACACACCACGACTGTTAGTTTTCCACGTTGGAAGCTTTTCTCCACACTAAATTCAATGCACCTCTTCCAAAACATCAGTTAGCACACACTCTTGCACTCAGTGTGCACTTGTCTGTGGCTCTCCGGCATTGAATCACTTGAAAGCGACATCAAGGTGTGCACTCTCCAACAGCAAAAAATAAAGTATATATCAAAGGCTAGTATGCCTAAAACTCTACGAAGAATCACCACATATTGCCAAAGTGGTCAAGCTCGCTCCTCAAAGCGTTACCTGACGAGTCACTCACCACATCGTCGCCACACATAGGGATCGACTCACCACACTAGTCACTCATCGCACCAGTCCACCTCTTCTGTGGGGAGACTCTGCCCAATGCAAAGAGGACCGAAGATTCAATTTCTCTTTTCAGCTTTGAGTGTACACGTCGTTACCATAGGTCAGTATGCATTCTCTTAACACGAAGCTGGTGACCATTTCACAATGCCATCACAACTTGGCCCTCCTTCAACTTTGCAAGACAGTCAATGTTCAACACTGTGCCACAGTCTCCTCCACCCCAACACTTCAGCTCACACAAATTCTTAGTCATCCACTGGTCCACTGCACCGTGCATATCGCTCATCAATTCCACTATCCAAAATTCTGTGTGATCGACCACAGACCTAACACCAAGTTGACAAATGAACAGACAACTCCACCGTGTGTACTCTAGCGAAACAATTCACCGCTTGGCCCACTCTCCTCCGTATAAGTATGCACTGCTTTGCACCAGTTACATGCAGGAAAAAAATGTTCGGAGTCTAGCTGGGCATAAATTCCAACAATGATCCACAGCAAGATCCACTGGGCTCCAAGCACAGAAAAAAGGTGACCCAATTCTTAAAGCGATAAGGCAGACTATTTGTGGGACGTCTTCTGGAATTATCAATCTCGTGCAGAAAATTCACTCCACAGTACAATGCTCAGCACAACACTTTCTCCAGCCCAACGAGTTCTTCGTCACCAAGTCAAGCTAAAATGTTTTACGCATCAGCAGTCACTTGGTTTTCTACAGCATATGCATAGGCTTCACAACTCTTCAAAACCATACAACCACAATTTCCTCTTCCAGTATGCACTTCACTCCAACAACATTATCTCCACACCACGCTCTTCCACACTGCGAAATAGTCCACTGGCTCAAACAGATTAGTGCACACGACCGTGACTCACTAATATCGCAACCAATGTTTTATGGCAATTGACATCACAATTACCAACACCATTGTCGGCTCAGCACACAAGTGAACTCGGCCCTACAGAGGACGATTCCACCCACGCAGGTCAATCTCGATCCACAATCAGCTCTCACAGGTAATCCACTCATGCAGGACTCGTACACTTCACAAAGATCGCTTACGTTGTGATACACAGCTATCTGGAATGTGGCTTCACAATGGAAATATTTCATACATAAGACTCAGTCTCCACCAATACTCGCTTCAACAATGCTCACACGCAGCACACATATGCTCATAATTGATTGTTGATGACCCTCAATTCTGTCACACGACACAACAACGTAGATCCACTCAGCCACTTTATACCTCACCGATCCAGTCCGCCTATACGTCTGGTGGTTCTAGTACAAATTATCAACGAGGTATCAACACAAAAGAAAAATATCTTTATTCTTCGCAGAATCTACCTGGGCCCTCTTACGGCTACACCTGCTTTGATATCAACAAAGATTTTCTAAAGGACCATTCTATCCATTCATCAAATAATATTATATATATATACACACACGTGAAGTGTTTTTTTTTTTTAAAGAAGGAGAATATTGTGGATGCACAATTATTTTATTGAGATAATATCTCAATCACACATTAATCTAAGAAATATCTAGATTTCAAAAAATTTTAAGCATTAGAAATATGCTTATATACTTAGAATGAATCAAAGACAAGTAGGAATTATATTTCCAAATAACCCTAGGATCATTGTAACATCTCACATATTCTAAATGATAAGAAAACAAAAATAAGTTATGGAGTAGATCACTTACCTAAATATTACTCTAAAAAACATATATATATAAAAGATAGTAAGGGTTATGACTTGAGCCAACTCATATTCACAGCATAAGGGTGTTCTCTTTGAGAAATACTCCTCTAGGTGCCACCTTGCACCACTATGCACCTTCATATTTAATGTTAGACGATTGAACAATAGTCACCGACATATTAAAATTCAATTAATAGTTAATAATAACTTTAGGCTAATAGTCAGTTAATAGTTAATAATAACTTTAGGTTAATATTCAGTTAATAGTTAATAATAGTTAACAAAAAAAAATAGAAATTTAACTCGTGGGAAATACATTTTAACCATTTTCCTTCTGTCTTTTCATATAGAAAGAGGGAGATAGAAGAAATGCACTTCTATCTCTGAAATGATGCCTACTTTCTCAGAATCTCCTAAACCAATATTGGGTGTTGGTCGGTTTCCACTATCTCTTTGTGAACGTGTTTTTCTTTTTCTTTGATAATTGGAAGACCTATAACATATAAGGTGAATACGTGCAGAAATGGAAGGACGGATTTCCTTGGCCTCTTGAATACTCACGTAAGATACACCGAGAATATGAGTTCTGAAACTTCTCTGTTGTTGATGGAAACAATATGAAGGTAGTATGATGGAAACAATATGAAGGTAGAATGGTGATGCCAGTTCCATACGCATTAACTATAGTATGAAGAAAGTAATAATCATTCACATAATTGCCATAAAATGTTTCCACAAATACTATATTTGTTATGTTTTTAACAAATTATCTAAGATTGAAAAACATATAGAAAACCCATGGAAGATGACCTCATTCTAGCAAAAAACATATAGAAAACCCATGGAAGATGACCTCATTGCAGCATGTCAGCTTCACAATAGAAGATATTTTGTAGCACTTGAAGCCTGATAACAAGATTAGAATTGGATTAGTTGGTATAGTTTACAGGGTTGAAAATGCTAGAGGTCAAGTCATAGCTGTGAAGAATCTATGGCACATCGAGAAAGAGAAAAGGAAACGAAAGAAAGGGGTACCATCATAGGTAGAAGTCCTAGCAAATGCTAGGCACATGAACATAGTTAAATTGATGGGTTTTTGTTCCAACACAAAGGAGACTCTTCATCTCTATGAATACATGCGTAATGGAAGTTTGGATGATCGATTGCATGGGAGAAAGGAAGAGAACATGCTCACTAAGTGGATAATAAGATACAATATTGTAGTTGGAGTGTCTCAGCGCTTACACTATCTTCATCAGGATTGTCACCGTGCCATTGTACACAGAGATGTTAAGGCTAGAAAGTTAGAAAATTTAAAGGGCAAGGGGGAATTATTTTCCGTCAACACACATTTCACACAGAATTTTCGGAAATTACTTTAAACAAAGACAACAAGTTACACACAAAAATTTACAGAGGGCCACACACACAGAGATAAAACCGAGAGAAGATTTGTTTTTTCATTCTTCTTCTTCTATTACCAAATCATATGAAAAACATATTTTTAAATACAGAGTGGCAGAGCTTTAAAATTTAATTCCAATTCAAGGCTCGACCAGATAGGTAAGTGCACAAACCGTCCTTCTGTCATGTTAACTCTTTCTTCATAAAACAACGCACAAACTTCGTTGTTACACAGTAATTTGTCACCATCCCTGTAATTCCCATCTCGCCCATTGGAGGGTCGTTTCTGTGACCAATAAGCAATGTCATGCCTTGCAAATACCATTATTGCATCCCTTTCCATGAGGAAAAAAATTCTTCTGTTGATCATTTCCTTAGCAGACCCCTAAAAACACCTGTTTTTGCCTTGGCGCTGGTAGCCCGTTATGTACTCGCGCCAATGAGGAAAATTAAACTGCCCATGAAATATTCCTGGTTAAAGTTAGTTTCCTTAGGGTGTTGTTTTGAGTTGTTGATGACAACTTTTCTGGAGTTCACCAACCAAGGAATCCCCTTCGAAGGGAATCCTGGTCCTTTTCCTCCTTTTGGAAATGTTGGCGCTCCTTATATGGCAACGTTGTCCCTTCTTGGGTTAA
The DNA here is from genome assembly GCA_034641835.2 of Pinus albicaulis. Lineage (NCBI taxonomy): Eukaryota > Viridiplantae > Streptophyta > Pinopsida > Pinales > Pinaceae > Pinus > Pinus albicaulis. Next base: position 901,651,749 of record CM076569.1, read on the forward strand.
CTGTTGGGTTGCCTGTTTGGTTGTTTTCAACCTCTGTGGTCCCGAATGTCTCGGCTACTGTTCAATCAGTTCCTCCTCCTGAACAACATCATGTTGATTCCAAGGTGGACCTCTCCCCTTCTTCGCCTGTTTCTGCGTCCTCCTCTTCTACTTTTCCTGGTGAAAGTCTGGATTCGAGTAACCAGGTGGCTATGAAGAAGAAGAAGAAGACAAAGAAGAAGAAGTTCGATAAAGGAGAGGCTAGCTCTACGGCTATTGCGCCTAAGAAGTCTCCTCTTGATAAACCTCCCAACCCTCCACGGAAAGTCAAGTTCCCCTGCATGTTGTGCACGGGAGACCATCTTCTTTGAGACTTCCCTGGCATTCCCAAGGTACTTGAAGAATGGTCCAATGGTTGTCCGTCGTTGCCTTTGGCTTCCGGGAGTCAGGTTGGGGGCACGTCTTCAGCTAGTGCTAGTAAGACTCCTAAGAAGAAGGGTAAGATTACCAATCCCTGTAAGTTGTGTGAAGGGCACCATGCCATTCACCTTTGTCCGTCTATGGATGAAGCCAAGAGATTTTTGGACAACCAAACCGGTTCTACACCATGCCTTCCAGCTGGTTATAATCGGCTTTCTGTGAGTCCTTCACCAGTTGATTCCTCGATTGGTTAAGAGTCATCCTTGGTCGATCCCGCTCCCTTGGAAATTCAAATTCAGGAATCCATCCCTAACCAACCATTGGTCGTGGGATCAGTTGAGCTGGCCCCGTTTACGATGCACCAGGTATTTTTCGTCGAGAGTGGACCTCACACCCCTCATGTTCTTCTTGTTTCTTCAGATTCCTCAGATTTGGAGAGAGATTCTCCTGTCCCTATACCTCAAGAAGTTGCTCCTCCTCCTCCCATGATGGAGGTCCCGGAGGATACTCCTGCCGCCTTCGAGATGGAGGTCATGGAGGATGCTCCTTCTTCTTCTATAACACCAGGGGAAAGCCATCTTGGTTCGATGGTAGCCCCTCCGAGTAGTTTGGTCGCTTCCTTTGATTGGAATCGATTTGCAGGATACCGCCTTCCATCTTATGTGCCTTTCGAGATCACAGTACAGGCTTTTGGTCTGGTCGTACCCAGCACCATTATAGACGAAGGTGCGTCTGTTAGTATTTTATCCTCAACTACTTGGCAAGATTTTGGCTCGCCGCTGCTTGCGCCTGTTACGCAGAATCTGTTGGCATTTAACAGAAGAACGAGTCAACCGCTAGGGATCCTTCCAAGGTTACCTGTTACTTTGGGAGGTAAAACCGTCCATATGGACGTGATGGTTGTTCCAGGCCCCTTCGATTTCAATCTTCTCTTGGGGCGTGATTACACCTATGCCATGGGAGAACTTGTCTCCTCCCTTTTTCGTGTGGTCTGTTTTCCGAATGAAGGATGGATCGTGACCATTGATCAGCGTTCATTCTTTGGTCCTGATGTGGCAACTGGCCCACCATCATCCCTTCCTGGTTTTTATCCACCCGTTGTATCTGCCCCACCGTAGGTCAACTATGTGGCTACCTACCCCGTGCCTGTGCTTAGTGATGATGCCGTTGTGCATCAGGTGCTGGGGGCATTGGGTCCTGACTTCCAGGATGTTTTCCTTCCATCGGGAGTGGAACTATTGGAAACGATGACTTCTTATTCATTATGATGAGGTCATTCGGAGCAGAGTTCCTTGTCTTGTGTCAAGCTCCTTAAAAAATGAAACAATGTCTTCAGAGCATGGTTCTTTGTCTTGTGTCAAGCTCCTTAAAAAATGAAACAAGGGTGTCCGAGGATAGTTCTTTTAATGTGTCAATGTCGTTAAAACAATGAAACACGTTCCCGTTCAATTCGAGTCTTTGATAAGTTCTCGTAAAATCCCAGTCGAGTCTTCCTCGTGATCTCGTAATTTGAACCTTCACTCCATCTGCCTTTCATATGGACTGAAGCTTGGGGTGCATGTACCTCGAATTGAGTCACCATGCTGGGGGCATGCTTACTTTTTCAAGCATAGTTTGTTTCCGTTTCAAGCTTGTGTAAAAATGAAACTGGTTTCAAGCATAGTTTACCTTTGTTTCAAGCTTGTGTAAAAATGAAACCAACTTCAAGCAGAGTTTCCTGATTTCAAGCTTGTGTAAAAATGCAACCATGCCCATTTTACCCCTTGTGATTGCCATTTTATCAGCCTGTTTTGCCAGATGAGCCTTGGTTTTCTCACTCCATCTTCACTATCTGCTTGGCCGATCATATGCCTTCACTTGGTTGTTTTACCCGTTCCTGAGGAACTGCTGCGATGAGTGGTTTTGTTAGCCAGCCTCTTGACCTTTATCTTGTTTTGAGCAGTTCCACCATTTTCGGAACCAGTTGCTACCCTTTATACCACTCGTTCCTCCAGGAGGAGTCAACTTTTAGCTCTTTTCTAACTCTCTAAACATGAAAAGATTGCCGAGGCCCTTGTCGTTTCGATCTCGTCAAAGTGGTTGTGAAACGACATCTACCCAGTATACGTTTACCCCTTTTTCGGGCTGGGATGGATTATTTGTGAAAAAGGAATACCCTAGCCTATCGCGACTAGGAGGTTTTCTCAGACATAGTTTTCTACCTTTTCGGATCTGAGGAACTATCTACGAAAAGGGACCGTTGGAGTTTAATTTTCAGCTGTCTTTTCAAACTCTCTAAACATGAAAAGACGTCGAGTTCTTCCTTTGTCAGACTCGTTAAACTTGATGACATCGGATTCAGTCGTAACGACGATATTCGAGTTTCTCCTTCCTAGGGCTCGTTAAATGTACTAGGATGGATTCATCCGAAGGACGAACTTATATGATAAGCATATGGTATCCTCTTCAAGATTGTGTAAAAATAAAGAGGTACTCGCCAGGATGGTGGGGAAAATGGAACCAGTATCGTTGTCGTGTTGGCAGTATGTCGCTCTTGAACATGGCACTTGTCTGCATTCGTGTTGGGTTGGGGACATCGCATCTCGTTCTTCACTTTGCCTCCGTGGGTTTGGATAATCCCTTTTGACCTCTCATCTGCTCATTGCCTCGTCACCATAACCTCTGATCCGTTGATGTCAAATACTGCCAAGTCCACTATCGTGCCATTTACATGTACAAGAGAAGTTGACCTCTGCAAGTATCAACATTCCTCTGATTCTCATATGATCCTGATTCACAAAAAAATTATGTTCCTCTGTCTCGTGTCGCTGATGTGGGAAACATTATGGCCCATGTTCGATCAAGGCCACTTCCTGTCGACTTCAGCTCATTATCCAAGAAGATGGTCTAAAGACTGTTTCATGGTACCTTGGAGCCTGCATGCCTCAATGGCAGGTTCTTCGCATTCGACGTGAGGTTTTCATCATTGGCCTCCGATCGAGTGATTCTGCAGGTGTTCGACGTCAGCTCATTGTTCACATGCCGTAGATTGTACCTGTAGTACCTCGAGGACCATTGGAATTAATGTTGGTACCTCTCGCGTCTGTTAACAGCTTTCATCATTGGCTGGTAATCAGGCGATGTTCTTGCATGTTCGACTTTAGCTCACATATTCACATGCTTGAACTTGTACTTTGTTCGGGTCGAAATGGAGCACAAGACCCTGGATTGTGTCTATTGTAATCCAGGCTGCGATATTGCGGATTATTATGATTATTTACATGACTCCCTGATTGGATGGCTGCGACCATACCTGAGTCTATTTATCGATCTTCATTGGATGGCTGCGTCCATGCCTTGGATCTAGATTATTGTACACTCTATTATGGATGGCTGCGCCCATACCATGCATATATATCATGTATCTAAGACATCAGTTGTACTTCGCTCCACAGGTTTTCCAATGGCGGTGTTTTCAATCAGCATGATCTCGTAAAGCATTTCACCCCTCTCTCTCTTTCGGACCTCATGCTTTAGGGGGCATCTGTTACGCAGTAATTTGTCACCGTCCCTGCAATTCCCATCTCGCCCATTGGAGGGTCATTTCTGTGACCAATAAGTAGTGTCATGCCTTGCAAATACCATTATTGCATCCCTTTCCATGAGGACAACATTTCTTCTGTTGATCATTTCCTGAGCAGACCCCTAAAAACACCTTTTTTTGCCTTGGCACTGGTAGCCCGTTATGTACTCGTGCAAATGAGGAAAATGAACATTGAGCCCGCACCAATTGGCGCTTTGTCCCAGTTAAGCACCCGCGCCAATCTGCTTTTGGAAAGTTTTTTAAAAAAAGAGGCGAAGTTTCGATTACAACAACTTCGTGGTTGAGTCATCAGGAGTGGTTTCGCCTGAATTACCACGACCTTCCTCCTTTGGCCTCTTGTTTCCACCTTATAAGGAACCTTCCAAGGGATAAGGCCTCCCTTCCACTATTGTAGGGATCCCAACCTCCTCCTCTCCTATATAAATATAGCCTTCATCCATTGATGAAGGGGCTGAAGCGCTGAAGAGTTCCAGAATCTTCAAATTCCCAAGAGCTTTCATGTTGCAAGAGCCTTCTTGATTCCCTTAAGGCCAAATCCAAGCAAGGAGACTATTGTCAAATATCCGGAGAGAGAGGCTTGTCCCATCCTTGACAGGCTTTATCGAGACATGTTTTGCTGACGACCCGCCAAAGGAGAATGTTGCGTCAAAGCTCTGGTTGTATTCTTCTTTTGACTCCTTAATGATAAGCGACTATTGGTTATGGTTCCACTCTTGTTCTTGATTATGTTCATGAGTTATGTCCTCTTCGACTGACATATAGTTGTATATACTGGGTTTTATGCTTGCGTTTGTGTTGTTTCTTGCATGTGCAGGTGTCCGATCACGGAGATCGTGAGGATTGTGATCTGCCAGGGCAAGGGAATGGGAGCACCACCTCTTCTACAAACAACAGCATTGGATTCCAGGTAAGCCTTCCTCGCAAGTCGGTTTATTTACGATTAGGAACCTGCACTGTAGTGTGTTTGATTGTTGCTAGACCCGATCTGGGCTAGTAGGGATCGCCTCTGTCCGCAGAGGGGATTTACCTCCTCAACACTCGTATGCCCAGAATTGAAATCCTTTAGGTTTCAGCTTTGAACCTCATCACATTCACACCCATATCGCAAATTACAACATTTAACTGCGATATCTTAACCATAAATTTATGAATCGTTGATTTGCGATATGCGATGATGATATCACATCGTAACATCGAAGGTTTGGAACTGGGGAAAAAAGGGGGTAAGTTCTAAAATTTGCGAAGCGTGATGTGCGACGTGCTGAGTGGTTGGCAATGCGAAGAGGAAAGGGTAAAGGTAAAGAAGGAAAAACGAAAGGTTTATTGTGGAAATGATATTACATATGGATTATATATTAAAGGGGTCCCATTATATCGCATCAGGAAGTTTGTACGATTCAGAAATTGTGTTATGAGGAAAGGCTAAACCTTGCGAGGTGCGCAGTGCGATCAAGAGGTAGGTGAGTTTGTGGGAAATATTTTATACATAGTGATGGGCGTACATCATTTTCTGAACATTACGGAAGTTTCCTGAAGTAAATAGGCTTGTGGATTTAAATGTTTGTCCATAAACATTTACTATGCTTGGAGCTTGTCCTTCTCTGCAAACTCTTATCCGCAACCTGCAAAAAAACATTAACTGATGGTATGGCTCTTGTTAGTTTATTTACTGCGGTGGTTTGGATTAATTTCCAACACTCCCCCTTAATCGCAACTTCCGCCATTGACCATTCCCAAACAACTTTTGAGATAAAAAAAAATTTCACGTACCAATGGCTTTGTGAAGATGTCTGCAAATTGTTCCTCTGACCTGCAATGTTGTAACAAAATTCACCATTTTTAGATAATTCTCTTATGAAATGATATTTAGTATCAATGTGCTTTGTCCTTTTGTGGAAAACATAATTCTTTGATAGTGCAATTCTTGAACTATTATCACAAAAAATATTGGTTGCTTTGTGTTGTTCATGACATAAATCCCCCAACATCCTTCTCATCCAAACTGCTTGACACGTTGCTGCTATTGCGGCGACATGCTGAGCTTCTACTATTGACAATGAAACGATCGACTACTTCTTGGAAGCCCATGATATGGCTCCCGAACCGAAATGAAAAACATATCTTGATGTGATTTTTTTGTCATCAACACTTCCTGCCCAATCACTACCAGTGTAACCAATTAGCCTAAAATCATCTGTTGTGGAGTACAAAACACCATAATCCTTCATCCCATTGACATACTTTAAAATTATTTTGGTTGCTTGCCAATGTGTCTCCTTGGGTGTCTCCATGAATCTTGACACCATACTCACTGCATACATTATACCAGGCCTAGTTGCAGTCAAATACATTAGGTTGCCCACCATACTTTAGTATAATGTCGAATTGACATTGTTGTTGCAATATCCCTTGCTCAACTTCAACCCCATGACAGCTGGAGTTGGTGATGACTTGTTGTTCTTCATATTAAACCTCTCTGAAATTTATGCAACATATTTTGCTTGAGAGATAAAATTTCCATTTTTTGTTTACTTCACTTCTATGCCCAAAAAATATCTTAACAACCCCAAGTCAGTCATTTCAAACTCACTTTTCATGACTGCTTTGAAATCAGTGATGAGAAAATCATCACTGCCTTTAAAAATCAAATCATCTACATACAAAACAACAATAAAAATCTTACCTTCACTTTCTTTGATGTAGAGAGTAGGTTCACCATCACATTTGTCGAACCCATTTTCCATCAGGTAAGGATCTATCATGTTGTACCATGCACACGGTGCTTGCTTTAGCCCATAAATAGCTTTCCGCAAATTACACACCTTGTGTTCTTGGCCTTCTACCTCGTAACCAGGAGGTTGCTCCACATACACCTCTTTCAATACTCCATTCAAGAATGATAACTTCACGTCCATTTGATACACTTTCCATTTTTTTTGTGCTTCTATCAACAACATTGTACATAGTGTCTCCATCCTTGCGACTGGCACAAAGGTTTCCTCATAGTCTCTTCCATGCTGCTACTTGTAGCCTTTGACAACTAGCCTTGCTTTATGCCTTTCTATCTTGCCTTCAATGTTGCTCTTGGTCTTATACACCCATTCCACTCCAATGACTTCTTTACCTTGTGGAAGCTCCACTAAATCCCATGTGTCATTCATTTCTATTGCTCTTATTTCTTCATTCATTGCCTCAACCCATTTCTCTTCTTTGACTGCATCTTCAAATTGTATTTGGTCATCTACATGACAAAATAATGCAAATAAAGAATTTAGACCAGAACTATTATCAACTTCTTCTTCATCATATTTCACTTAAATTTTTGAATTTTAGTCTTCTTATGCTTGTTGAATATGAGCTTGGTGTTGCGCTTGAAGTAGATGGAGTTGCGGATCTTTGTGGTGTGCTTGGAGAAGTACTTACTTGATTTCGCAATGTTTTCCTATTACTTTATTGTGGTGTGATTTGTTGAGGTTGTGTGGGTGGAGGAGGAGCCACTTTTGAGGAATTACTTGCTACAGTCAATTCCTCTTTGTCTTCATGTGACATACATGTCTTCACATTAACTGTCTCCTATAAACTTCCATCCCATGCTTCCTCTTCTATGAACTGAACATATCTATTGATTTACCTTCTTGGTTGATGGATTGTAAAGCTTATATGCCTTGGATTCATCACTGTATCCAAGAAATATGGATTTCTCCCCCTTGATGTCCAACTTCTTCCTCATCTCATGTGAGTGACATATTTCTCTCTTCCACTCCATGCCTCTTCGGGAACTCTATTCATGACACTTTTGGTTGGACACCTATCAATTATATACATTTCACAAGCGACACCTTTAGCTCAAAAATCATTTGGAAAATTCTTTGCCTTCAACGTACTCCTTGACATTTCCATCATGGTCCTATTCTTTCTTTCTGCAACACCATTTTGCTGAGGTGTATACCTTGTTGTAAACTGCCTCTGAATTCCATGCTCCCTGCAAAAACGTAGGAAGTCACTTGAGATATATTCGCCACCTCTATCAGTCCTCAACACTTTTATGTAGTGTCCACTTTGATTCTCAACAAGAGCTTTGTAGTGACGGAAGCGGTCAAATACTTCACTTTTTTGTTTTAGAGAATAGACCCATGTCTTCCTTGTGTAGTTATCTATGAATGTAAAAATGTAATGGCTACCACCAAATGATGGTGTTTGCATTGGGCCACATAAATCTGAGTGGAAAATCTCCAAAGGTGACTTTTCCCTTATAGAATTTCCTGCTGGAAATGATTCTCTGTGTTGTTTGCCCTATATGCATTCTTCACATAGGCTGTCCGATTTTTCTATGAGTGGCAATCGCTTCACCATGCATTTTCTATGCAACAAATTCAAACCTCCAAAGTTGAGATGACCAAATCTCAAATGCCATAACCAATTTTCATCTTTAATTTCTTCTTGAAAGTCTTCTTGTGTGACAACTGCTACAACACCTTCTTCCTTCAAATTTTGTCTTAGCTTGAGGGGAAACATTATATTTCTCATCATATGAACTTTTGCAATGAGTTGTATACTTGGAGGCTTATCCAATATTGTGTATACATCATCTTTAAAAATACATTGTAGCCCTTTTGCATGAGTTGTCCAATGCTTAAGAGGTTATGTTTCAAACCAGGGAGAAAATAAACATCTGACATTAACTTCTTCTCTCCCTTCTTTGTTAGTATGTCTACTCGTCCTTTTCCATGACAAAGACCTTGCTATCAGTCCCCAATGTTACTTCAGATTTCACACTTTCATCTAGATTTGAAAACATTTCTATGTTTCCAGTCATGTGGTTTTACACCCTGAATCTAAGAACCATACATCCCCTTGTTTTTCTTGTGCTACATTACAATCTAAAAACATGCTATCATGGTTTTGATTTTCATTTATGAAATTTGCACTTGGTTTTCTACCCATGTCATATTGCTTCTTTCTAGATTCATTTTCATAATAACCATGCTTCTTACAATAATGAAATTGAACTTGAGATTTATCATACCTCTGAGGTTGTGCTTGATTTTGGCTTGGGCCTTGACTTGGATTTTCATTGCTTCCCTTTCCACTTGAGCTTGAAGGGTTGATTCTTCCACCTTAGTGTGGGCTTCTTCCTCTTCCTCTATATTTTTCTTTTCCTCAACCTCTACCTTGACCAAAAGAAACTTCTGTTTTGAATGCATGCTCCAATGATGAGTTTTTTTCTTCTCTCTTCAGTCTGTGGTCATGAGACATCAGTGATGCATGAAGCTTATCCATTGAAAACTATGAGAGATCCTTTGTCTCACCTATGGCTACAACTATGGCATCAAACCTTGATGGCGGACTTCTCAAAACTTTCTCAAATTTTCTCCCTTCCTCAAGTGTCTCACCATGAAACTTGATTTGGGTAACCAACCCAATCACATGTGTAATGAATTAGTTTATATTCTCAGACTTTTTCATACATAATGTTTCAAAATCTTTTCTCAACATTTGTAGTTTTTTTGTCTTCACCTTTGCCATCCCTTGGTAAGTTATCTGGGGGGGATCCCATGCTTTCTTGGACTTCCTTACTGTTGCAACCCTTGGGAAAATATTTTCATGCACTGCCTGAAATATATAGAAGAGGGCTTTCGAGTCCTTCTTCTTGTTTCCCCTCAACAAATCTCTTTCTGCTCATGTCAAAGAATTGTATGTTTTTTCATTTGCTAGTTCTTGGAATCCATTCTCCACCAATTCCCAGATATTTTGAGAAGAAAAAAGAGTCTTCATTGTAATATCCCAATAATCATAATTCCTGCCATTAAACTGTGGTATTTGTGGATTAGCCAAGGTCGTGCTTGTTGCTGCCATTTTCACTATGTAAACAAATAATTTCTGACTATGTAAAAAATTTCTCGTTGCTGGAGAATACGTTACTCAAAACAACTCTCATCTCTTTAGTAAAAACACTTTCTTTCATTGAGAGATTAAACCCGCTCTGATACCATGTTAGAAAATTTAAAGGGTAGGGGGGAATTATTTTCCCTCAACACATAGCTCCCACAGAATTTGAGGAAATTACTTTAAACAAAGACAACACATTTACACACAAAAATTTATAGAGCGTGACACACACAAAGATAAAAATGAGAGAATATATTTTTTTTTCATTCTTCTTCTTCTACTGCCAAATCATATGAAAAACATCTTTTTAAATACAGAGTGGCGGAGCTTAAAAATTTAATGCCAATTCAATGCTTGACCGGATAGGTAATCGCACAAACCATCCTTCTGTTGTGTTAGCTCTTTCTTCATAATACAACGCACAAACCTCTTACACCTGAACTTGAAATCCTTTAGGTTTCAGCTTTGAACCTCATCGCATTCACCTCCATATCGCAACTTACAACATTTAACTGTGACATCTTAACCATAAATTTATGAATCGCTGATTTGCGATATGTGATGACGATATCACATCGCAACATCGCAAGGTTTGAGATCAACAAAAAAAAGGGTAAGTTCTAAAATCTACGAAGCGCGATGTGCGACGCACTGAGCGGTTGGCGATGTGAAGATGCAAGGGTAAAGGTAAAGTGGGAAAAACAAAAGGTTTATTGCAGAAATGATATTACGTATGGATTATATATTAAAGGGGTCCCACTATATCGCATCGGGAAGTTTGTAGGATTCGGCAATTATGTTATGACGAAAGGCTAAACCTTGCGAGGTGCGCAGTGCATTCAAGAGGTATGTGAGTTGGCAGGAAATATTTAATACATAGTGATGGGTGTACATCATTTTATGAACATTACGGAAGTTGCATGAAGTAAACAGGCTTGCGGATTTAAATGTTTTTCCATAAACATTTACTATGCTTGGGGTTTGTCCTTCTCTACAAACTCTTATCCGCAACCTACAAAAAACATTTACAGATAGTATGTTTGCTGCTAGTTTATTTAACGTGATGGTCGGGATTAATTTCCAACATAGAAATATATTGGTTGATTTTGACATGGCTGCAAGGGTTTCATATTTTCGAGTTCCAAAATTAATTCAAACTGGTTTAGTGGCCATGTCTATTGTTACTGCTCATATGGATGCATATTTTCGAGTTGCAAAACTGATTCGAACTGGTTTAGAGGCCATGTCTATTGTTACTGCTCATATGGATGCATTTCTCGAGGTGCAGTACTTTTCAGCTTAAAAAATAGAAGTGGTTTTGTTTTTTATGGTAACATTAATTTTCTTTTCAAAAATCACATGCATTCTAACATGTTAGGATATAGTTTGTTGGCCAATCCATTTTATGTTAACATTATTTTGAAGCTATTTTCCCTTTACGCCCAATCATTTTCTCTATATATTCCCCACTTCACGGTTGGCTTATACATTAGTGTTTGATTGGACTTCATTAACTCGAGGCTTACTTTACCCTTATTAGTTATGTCAAATATTAGTATATCAGTGTTTAGAGCCTAAAGTATACTAGATATTTATATATACAAGCTGATTATGCTAGCTACAGTACTCAATTTTCTTTGGCCAACATATTTGATTTTAGCATTTGGGACCCAAGGAAACTTGGGCCTGGAACTATTATCAACCAATTGTTCAACGTTAAACCATGTATGTAGGGATTATTAGCCTCGATAACTCCCATTTGAAAATTGTATTGGTTCATTTTTTTGTCACATTTTTCATTTGATCTTTGCTTTTGCATAGATTTCTCTTTTAACATTTTTAGTGGTCCACTCCCTGCCTCCCTGAACGATTTGACGAGTTCTTTTTTTTTTTTCCGGTAAGACATACATATTGCTTGGCAGTACATTGCTTAAATGACTAATAAGCTTTCTTTTACTTTGAGTAGGGGTTGTTCTTGAACTGTACTTGTGTTCAAGTGTGTTCACGAATAAATACTCTCCGGCTTGTCACGTTTCTATTTAAATATACATATTTGTGTAATAAAAAATATACCTATATGTAATACCAAAATTTATTGAATCATACTTATGTTTAAAAGATATGAAGCACACTTATAAACTAAATTGTAAGTATGCAATACAAATATTGTATGTTTGCTTGTTAAGTGGAACCACAAACCCATCGCTTTGTAACTTTGGTATTTAGTTCCAGTTGGAAGTTGGAACATTGAGATTTCGTTTATATTTGAGTTCTAATATTTGACAGCAGACCAGTTGTGAACTTGATGTGTGTATCTTCAAATCTCGAGACACAGTACAGTCCCTGATTGTTTAGATGCGTCTGGGATAAATCCTGGATTAGAAAGGCGCCTATGATTTTTGACGAGTTTATGTTAAACCCTTGATTGAACAGGCCTTTGAATTTTTAGATGGGACCCTGCTAAACCCTGAATTATAGTCCTAAATTATTTAACATGGTTTGGATAGGTTGCTATAATTTTAGACAGGTTTATTCTAGACCATGGATTAGATAGTAACCAAGTTCTTTAGATGGGTTAGATACCTCCTTAGTTTTTGATACGTATCCCCTTTAGATGCCTATGTTGCCACAAAACGGGCCACCTTAAACGGGAATGCCCTACCAGATTCTCGAAGACAAGAAGGAGGCGCAATTACACTTTTCCAAAGGGACAAGGTGGCTTTTCATCCTTATCCACTGAGTCCTCGGATAAGTCGCTTTACAATGCTGTTCCGGATGGCCATCGTTCTTTTAATGGAAAAGCTGGCTTCGGGATGTACACGCCTCCCCCCTCAAAATCCTCTCCTTTAACCGATCTCCTTGCCCGTTGTCTGTCGGCGAAAGTCGGTTCTCGCCTTCGATTTGGGGCCGTCCCCCCCACCTCCACTGTAACCCTCCCTTCGATACCTCTTCGCACCGTGAACGATCCTTCCATTAATAATGACATTCATGCTGAATGTCCTCTCTCTGCTTCCCCTTCCATGCCCGCCCTGGAATGGGCTTCGCCTCTTAATGGATGTGCTACTATCGATGATCTGGATTGTGAATCACCCACGAATGCTGCTGCACTCTCCGCTCCCACCCAGCCTATTATTCCACCCTGCTCCGAATACGACCCACCCATTAATCGTGACCTTCCAGCTGGTTGTCCTCTCACTGCATCCCCCTCAATGCCTACCCTGGAATGGGCATCTCCTTTTTTTGATCGATCTACTGTCGCCGAACAGGGATTTGAATCACCCAGGAATGATGTTGAGACTGACCTGGAGGGCCTTCTGAAGAATCCAGATCTGGACATTGCGGAATTGACTGTTTTTGATAGAATGGTAAGGGGAAACTCTCCTACTATATCGCCTGAGTCCGCGGCAAATATCACTGTTCGCAAAACTTCGAAGAAGGGGTCCAGACATTTCAGAGGGAGAAAAAAGATCAAAGAAATATACAGGGGAGAGATCTTGAATCTACAGGAGATACCTGTAATGGACATTGAATCGGATTGGGCCCTTAGAGCGAGCCGCCCGCATGAAGGTGGGGAATGACAACCATTTTATCCCTCAACATCAAAGGGGTTGGTGATCCCTCAAAAATAATTCGCCTCAGGGATTTGGTTCGAAATGTTATACCTTCGGTCATATGTCTACAGAAAACACTTTCTCTTCGCAAGGATGTGGTGAACACCATTTTTGAGATCTGCCTAGGTTGGAAGGCTGTTGGGGTTGATGCTGTGGGAAGATCGGGTGGCATCGCAGTAGGTTGGGACGTACAGTATTTCAACTTCACAGCATACAAATTCTTTGGGGGCATCCTTCTATATGGTTTTATCAGGGGGACTTGCGAACAGGTGGCCATTATTAACGTATATGCACCCTGTAGCATGAAGGTGGATTTATGGAATAAGATGGACAATAGTGGGTTGCTGGACCTGAAAAATTTGATGATGATAGGGGATTACAATGTTGCCCTCTCTATGGACGATTCGTGGGGTAAAAAATCTAGGCTAGACAGGTCTGCTAGGAGAATTTTGCACATCCTTAATAGCCGGGATCTAATTAACATCAATGCTCGTCCTGCTGTTCCCACCTGGTCAAGCCACAGGTGTGGGGATGACTACATCGCCAAGGTTTTGGACCGTGCCATGGTCAGCGCAGGGCTGATTAATATGCTGGGACACATGCGCCTCTCTGTCCAGGATTCTTCTCTATTGGATCACAGGGCTATTTGCTTGTCGTGGCGTCTTGAAGCCTACAATAAGGGAGCCCCATTTAAATTCAATAGGGTGTGGCTATCGGACCTTGATTTCATCAATCTGGTTTCGAATTTCTGGATGGAAGATGTGGATTCGTCCCCACATGCTGGTGGATTGGCTGGTAAATTGGTGGCTTTGAAGCATACTGTCAAAAAATGGGAACGTGATAAGAAGCGCACGCAGAGATTGGAATTGGCTGAGATCTCTGAGCGCATTGCCCGGACATATGATCTTTTTTTAACCCACCCTCCTGATGCTGGACAATATGAATTATTGAAATCTTTAGAAGGTAGGAAGACTGAACTTCTTAGAATCGAAGAGCTCACGTGGAAGTTAAAGAGCAGAAAGCAGTGGCTCAAAGAGGGAGACCTTAATACTAAGCATTTCCATGCATGTGCATCTGGCAGAAGGGCTAAAAATGCCATTTGGAGCATACGTGACAAGGAGGCTACCATCATCTCTGATGAAGAAGAGATTAGGAGATATGCAGCTGATTTTTTTGGAGATTTCTATAAGCAAGATGAGGGGATCTCTTACCTCAACCAACAGTGGGTTCTTAATCACATCCCGGTGATGTTTGACTAGATCTCTACTGAGGGTCTCATGGCTCCCATAACTAAAGAGGAATTACTGCTTGTACTGAAATCTTTCGCCAAGGACAAAAGCCCTGGGCCTGATGGGTGGCCGGTAGAATTCTTCATCGGCTTTTTTGACCTTATAGGAGCCGAATTGCTGGAGTTGATTGAGACGATCCGAACAAAGGGACAGATGCCGGGTGCCATTAGCGCCACCTTTATTGCGCTCATTCCTAAGACTACGGACCCTATTACCTTCTCAGACTACCGCCCTATTGCACTTTGCAATGTCTTATACAAGATATCCTCGAAGCTGATTGCAAACAGGCTGAAGGCAACTCTCTCTAAGTGGATCTCGGATGAACAGTATGGTTTCCTACATGGCAGATCGATTCATGATGCCGTTGCCATTGCGCAGGAGGCTTTGCACACTATGCATGATCTGAAGCAGGGTGGTATTATCTACAAGGTCGACCTCTACAAGGCTTATGACTCCGTAGACTAGTCATTCATAAGATTGGCACTCTACAAGATTGGTCTGCAATTGCCTGCCATTAGGTGGATCATGGCGTGTATATGTTCGGTGAGATATAGTGTCATCATCAATGGGATCCCATCTACATTCATCAACGCTGGACGTGGGCCTGAGACAGGGCTGTGCACTGTCTCCACTCATCTTCCTTCTTGTCATGGAGGGTTTCAGTCGACTGATTAATAGTGCTGCTCGAGAGGGACATTTTACAGGTATGCTGGTATCTCCACACGTCAGGATCACCCACTCTCTTTTTGTTGATGATTTACTAGTTTTTGGTTGCATCCTCCGCGAAAACTGGGTTTTCCTTCACTCTTTGTTGGACAGATTTGGCTTGGCCACAGGTCTTGTCATCAATAAGCTTAAGTCTAAACTACTTTTTGATCATGGCGAGGAGGCGGAAGTACTTCATATTGCTGAGATTCTGGGAGTATGTGCTGCCAAAACTTCTGATGGCATCACCTACTTGGGGTTCCGTTTAAAGCCCTGCTCTTATCTGAACAAAGATTGGGAATGGTTAGTTGAAAAATACAGGAACAAAATTGCGAAGTGGACTAACCGTTGGCTCACATTGGGCGGGAGATTCGTTCTCACACAAGCTGTTCTCTCGCAGCTCACTGTATATTGGGGGCATCTATTCCTTATTCCTGCACAGATTTGCAATAGGATTTATGCTATCATGTCACATTTTCTATGGGCCGGGGTGGGAGATAAAAAAAAATTTCACCTATGTAAAATGTCGGAGATCTCCCGCCCAAAAGATATGGGTGGATGGGGTCTACTGGATTTGAAGACTTTCTCATTAGCTTTATTAGCCAAATCATTATGGAGGGCCCTGGCGGGTAACGGCATATGGTCGAATATCATGGTGGAAAAATATGTGGGCTCTAGATCTATGGAAATTTACATCCTCGGCCCAATGATACCACATAAGGGTGCGTCCATGATTTGGAGAAGTATATCTAAAAGCTTGGGGACTATCAAGAAGAATGTGCGGTGGAAGCTTGGCAATGGAAGGCGGATACCTATCTCGTGCTCCTACATATTGGGCGCTTCTACTGACCATGGCACTGACCCGGACTTCTACCACAAACTGTCCCATAGAGGGCTCTTCTTCATCTCCGATTTTATCTCTCATTAGGATAACGATGCTCCTGTCTAGAAGACCTTTGAGAGACTTGGCTTACAGGATGAGGACAGGGTTTCATGGCAGAACATCATCAACGTTTTCCAGGGGGCTGGCTTCTTTTTTCATCCTACAGGTGATAGGATTGTGTGGGGTGGGCCTTACAAGGGATCCAAGATCAGTGTAAAGGACTTGTATTCGAACATGATTGCTGGAGGCTCCACCTCCAATGTTATCCCTGGATTCACAAAGGCGTGGAAGTGGAGAATTCCCCACAAGATCCTTCTTTTCAACTGCCTTCTCAGGAAAGGGAGGATCGTCACGTGGGAGAATCTTAAAAAAAGAGGCATGATCGGACCGGGTCGCTGTACCATTTGCAAACAACAGCTAGAAACTGTCTCCCACATATTCTTTGAATGCAAGACAGTAGGGCTTTTGGGAAATGATATCTCACTGGGCTGGCTACCCATCTTGGAGACCACTGTCACAGGCCCAGGCTTATGATTTTTGGGCATCAAAGGGTGAAGGGATCAAGGCTCTGCCCTTCTATGTTTGCTGGGAGATTTGGTGCTCCAGGAACAATTTGCTGTTCAATAGGGGGCTGTGGGATCCCTACAGGTTGTACCGGCGGATTCTGGAATGGCTTCAAACTCACTCTGCTCCGGATGAGATCGTAAAGGACCTGTCCATCAGGTATAGACCTCATGAGATCAATATCCCGACACTCTTTTTCGATGGTGCACAGCAGGAGGGGGTCTGTGGCTGTGGGGCCTGGCTTAAATTGGAGAGTGGGGAACGCTACCATATGTTCTGGAATGGTGGCCCCGGAACTAACAATAAAGCTGAGCTTTTAGCCCTATGGAGCGGACTCCTTGTGGCTCTTCACCTGAAGATCCCTTGCATTGATATATATGGGGATTCCCATATTGTAGTTGGAGGTATCTCGGGCAGGGCTATTCTCCGAAGCTCACATATCTGTGGTTGGGTTTAACGTATTACCCACCTTCTTTCTCAATTTCAGAGGGCATCCACCCAACATATTTACAGAGAGCTGAACAGCAGGGCGGATAAACTCTCTAAACTTGGGCTGGTACAAGATTTTGGCTTCATTACAGTCATAAAAATCAGCGAAAATAGAGCTGAGACCACCTTCTCTATCCCATTGTAGGTACTTGGTATTTGGTGTCATTATTAGGGCCCTGGGCTCTCTCTTTCTATGGGATGCTATGTTGGATTGGAGCTCTTCACCTGTACTGGTATTGGGTCTTGCTCTCGATGCCTGTCTGATGCTGCACAACTTTCTTGCACTATTCCGAATGGCTACAGCGCTCAGGTTGCATCGCCTTTGACAGTGTGCATTCCTTTGGCTAGACTGCTTTTATCGGTTTTTGTTCTTGGTTTTGTAATGCTTTGTAAACATCAATTTTTCTCCTGATGAAAAGATACAGACCTGTGCTTAAACATTGACTAGATGGGCACCTGTACTTAGAATGGATAGATAGGTCTCTCATTTTTAGATGGATTAGATGGATTAGATGGGTCCCTATCTTTTTTAGATGGAGTCGTCTAACGAGCCGGAGGAATTGCCTGGACGGTCAAAATTGGCCGGAATCCGGGCCAAAAAAAATTTAAAAATCTTGCAGAAACAGTGTTTGAATCCTGATTTTGACATCGGAAATGGATTCAGCACCATCAAAAACCTGTAGGACACCCAAAATATTAAACTTTGATAGTTATAACATGGATTTAGAAAAATTCTTGCCGGATTTTCTGAAAATCTTATCGGAATTTTCATGATTTTCAGGGCGATTCCTCTGGCTAATTAGACTACGGCTTTTTAGATGGGTTTGCTCAACCCTCGATTAGTATGCCTGATTTTTACAGATATGCTTTTCTAAGCCCCCGATTAGATAGATCCAGATGTTTTTAAATGGATTACATAGTGACCGATTTTTCAGATTGTTTGCTCTAAACCCTGTATTAGAGAAGTCCTCGTGCTTTTCGATGGATTAGATGGGTACCGATTTTTTTTATATGGGTCTGGACTCTGGCTTGCTTATCAAATGCAGTCTTTGATGAACCAGCAATGCTGCTATACGTGAAATGCTTCTGGAATATGAGAGCGGTGCTACTGTCTATCCATGTGGGGGTGTTTTGCTACTTCAACATTTTGCTCTGTTTGATTTCCAAGTATTCAAAATCCTATCTAAGCATCAAATAATATCTTGAAAAATGGTTAGTATTAGACGTTTATTTTACTCGTAAATCTGAAATATATTAAGCCATATCTGGGTTGTCCAAGTAACTGTAGCTAGACTAAAAATTACTGTTGATAAGTGATTTCAGGATAATACTCGAGAGTTATTAGGACATACATCCAGTTCCCACCATTTATTAATAGTAACTAGACTTAATATGTCGGTTAGGCTCAACATAATTCAATGTCCAGAAAGGATCCTCACGACTTGCAGGAATCCTACAAGTGTTATCACAATGTAGATTTGGAGCTTCCCAATATCGATAATTGAAAATATGAGCTGAAGTTTTCTAAACTACATAATTAATGCATTGTTAGTGTGTTGATTAACCCCTTATATATTGTTTCGAATCACTATAACTCTTGTTCATAACATGAACACCTTGACTCATCATTTGAAACTGTTACTAGGGTTACTAATGCCAGGCTAGGAAACAGTTTCACAATTTCTCTAAGAAAATTTGATTTCAAAGTGTTCATTAACAAGAGATGTAAAGACTGTCGGTGGAAATGTTTTAAACTCAGTTGTGCGGCTTTTCATTTCCCGGCAAAAGGGAAAATCAATCAAGAGATACGTGGAGAAAATGGGCAGGATTTTCTGCTGCCAACTATGTGGGATCCTGTTACCAGTTCCTGCAAAACACATCGGTATATATATAGTAATTGTCTTGGTTCAAAATTCAAAATGGCCCATAGACGCGCAAAGCGAAGGGGGTATAAGTAGCTTTAGACACGACACAACTTCTATTATATATGACTATATATGCGCTTTTATTTACAAATTATTTTGTGTTTTCCGGAGTTTAAAACGTGTGATTTTGTCGGGATGTGTTACAAACTAGCGCAAACCTCTTCTTCTTGTTTGTTTCATTGTTCTTTGAAATTGCCATCTGTATATTGATTGATTGGGCACCGTCATAGAAATTTGTGAAAATGAAAACAAATAGTCATGATAATATCACTCATCTGCATATTGATTGATTGATTGGGCACCGTCATAGAAATTTCTGAAAATGAAAACAAATAGTCATGATAATATCACTCCGGGCTTGCAATAAGAAGAATATTTTTCCTTTGGACAAACGGTATACTAAAGTAGTTTAAGTATTTTCTTTATTTAAATAATATATTTAAAATTTATGTTTTCAAAAACCATTTTTGGAGCTATTATGATTTTGTAGAAGACATTTCTAATTATAAATCAAATATGTATTTTTTCAGGGCTCAACGACATGGTATGATATTTTATGAGAATGTCTAAATATTATAATTTTGGAGTTGTTTTTATTTATATTTTATATTTTATTTTTTTTCTTTTAAATCTTGATTTTTTGTGGTTTAAAATCAGTTTTTGATTGAATATAAAAATTTAATATTGTGAAAAGTCTCTAAAATATTTAGAGTGTGAATATTTCACAACTTAAATTTGTGATTTTAACAAGTTTTTGCTAGATTATGGAGAAATTAGTGTAAAAAATAAACCCAAAACCCTCTCAAACTTATGACCAATAAACCCTCCAAACCTTAACAAATAAACCACTAAAATTATTATAGGTAAAAATTATAAGTTTTATATGCTAAAGGAATTACAATTCTTACACTTTTTTCAAAAAGGTTAATAATCATGAAAATTAGCCTGTAACAAATAACTATTTTATAAAATGCCAAAATTATTGAAATTTTTGCAAATAATTTTTTATCCACTTAGTGTTGTTGATTTAGATATATTTTTACTTCTTTAAATTTGTTTACCAAGCTTCCAAGTATCTCTACTTCTTTAAATTTGTCTACCAAGCTTCAAGTTGGTTTTTTTGCTTTTTTGGACGGTAATAGAGTGCACTCTTTTTTAAATTTGTTTACCAAGCTTCCAAGTTTGGTTTTTTGCTTTTTTTTGAATTGTAATACATGCACTCTTTTGATTAACTCATTGGAATAAACATTCTTACCACTCTTGAAATTTGTGCAACTTCCTCACTATCATTACTATGAGTAGTTATTTCCTTCTAATTCTACCCAAACCATAAAGAAAGATATGTCTATGCAATAACGAATTTGGGTTTTGTTAAATTTGTTGTTTATTTCCTTAATCGTTCTTTGGTTATCTTTGGTTATAATTGCAATTAGGTTAATTGCGGAAATAGAATACCAAAGAATTGTTGTAGACCTGGCTGTAGCGATACCAATTTCTTGATGATTAATCAACAATATTTATATCCGCAATGCACATGTGATCATGTAACATATGCTCTAGAATTTCTTTAATTCTCTTTCACTTCCAAATCTCTATGCTGCTCTTTTTTATTAACAAATTTAAGTCATAGCTGGTTTTTTACATGATTGAAGGAGCGTTGTGTTTTTTTAATTATCTCATATCTGGTGCTTATTTGTGGCGATCTCCACTTTTGTTATGCATATGATTGACAATGGAAAAGAGGGGGCACGCCATCCATTTCCGTCCATTGTTTTTCATGATCCTTCCAAGATGGACCAAAAGGAATGTTTGTTGGACACCTAATCCTCAACAGGTAGGTGTGGAAGGCGAATGAACAAATGGACTCCAAGAGACCACTTGGAATGGGAATCCAAGGGTCACGCCAATGTAATATAAATGTACATCTATGGTGAGTAATAATACAACTCACACCTATCTTTCCTATATGTGTGTTTACTTTCTCATCCACCATGCGTGTGTTTAACATGGTATCAGAGCGGGCGATTGCTGGCTTGCTCGAATCAGCTAAATTCTAGCTGCATTCTGTTGGCTGTCTACATTCCAAAATAGAAAATGTGCAGTCTTTGCTGGTGACTCTGTCCTCTGGGTGCCTTACCTACATCTCTGTCATTTTTCCTATGCACAAGCCTATCTTATATATCAGAAATTTCTCTGGAAATATTCTCCAATGCCCTCACACCTCCACTAGGCCGCTACCTCCTTCGGTCTCTGCATTTTCACTTGCCCTCTGTTATTATACGATGCCTTGACCTCCGCTGTCGCTCCCTCTTCACACGCGATCTCCACGCATAAAAATTTCTTGCCTCTTCTCCCTTCTGGTTGCATCGACCTCCCTCTTCAACGCACGCATGTCCTCTTCTTGTGCCCAGTTTCGACCATCCTCCTAACTCCCTCACGCCGATATACTTTACTCCTTGCAGCCTCACTCTCGGCTCCTACCTCACGCTTGGCTACCTGCTCCATGCGATCGATCTGAGGCATTTTCATTTCCCCCACATTTGGCTGTCATTGCCATTAATAGCACAATCATTCTGTGACAGTGCTCAGGAAGCATATGAGTGATGGGAAAATACTGTTGACTGAATATTTTATAGGTTGGCTCTTTTCCTTCTAAAACCTCGTGTGTTTGCTGTTCAACATGAAAAATTTTAGGGGCTAATATTCGCAAGTGGGCTAATTTTCCATGGTTTTTCCAAAAAAAAAGATTCGCCATTTTCCATTTTTTTATAAAAGTGATTCACCCAAATTTTACAATATAAAATTATTTTACCTTAAAAATCGCCAACATTATATAGAAAATATATATAATACAGGGAAAATTTTACGGGCGAATTTTAGCCCAAGGGCGAAATTTAAGGGGTTTTAGATTTTAGAGGGGCGAATTTTTTATATAAAATCTATTTTGTATAGTTTTGTATAAATAGCCCTAAAATTATTTTAAAAATAAATAATTATTATGGTTTAGCCAAAAAAAATAAGTGCGGATAAAACATAAATTGTCGGATTCGCCTTCGATTCACGGTCTGTGATTTTATGGGGTTGTATTCGCCCCCGCTTTACCAAGTTGGAGGGCTCTGGATTTGCATTCGCCCTGATGATGCTGGTTTTGGGTTGCGTATGCTTCAGATTTATGCTGATCGATGCTGGTTTTGGGTTGCATATGCTTCAAATTTACAGTGGTTTTGGGTTGCATATGCCCCAGATTTACAGTGGTTTTGGGTTGAATATGCCCCAGATTTACAGGGCAATGGAAATTTACGGTGATTTTGGATTGCATACGCCCAGATTTACAGGGCAATGGAGGGTTTTGGGTGGATTTTTTTTGGGACCGGAGCTGAAGCCATATAATATCCGGTAATATTATGAAGTCTTTTCATGTGCAGGGGTCCAGGTATTCTGATACATGTGCTTTCTTGGTTGGTTACCTTATTTACACTCTGGCAGCTGGTAGAGATGCATGAAATCGTCCCAGGAAAGCGCTTCGATGGATATCACGAGTTAGCACAGCATGCGTTTGGAGAGAAGGTTGGCCTATAGATTCTTGTTCCCCCGAATTTGATGGTTGAAGTTGGTGTGAACATAGTTTATATGGTTACTGGTGGACAATCATTAAATAAATTTCACGAAACAATGTGCAGAAGTTGTAAACCACTGAGGCAGTCTTACTGGATCCTCATTTTCAGTTGTATTCACTACCTTTTAGCACTGTTACCCAATCTGAGTTCTGTGGCAGGGATCTCATTGGCTGTAGCACTTATGCCTCTATGGTATGCATTCTGTAATTTCATTGATAGGAGTCTATTAGTTTCTATTTCCGTAGACTGTAATAGGAATAAGAGGTTTAAATGCTAAGAGCCGAAACTGAATTTCGCTATTGCAGACTAGTCTGGATCATCCCGGCCAGTTCCCGAGCTTGGGTAAGATATATGATTTGCTCTTCGCTTGCTCTGCTCTGGTTGGAGTATTTGTAACTCCGATATAGAAGGGAGAGCGCAGCAATGGGCCAGCAGTCTCAATATCCAAGCCACCATGAAAAAGGTCTTGCTCAGGGATGACAGAGGTCAGAGAGATTTTCTCTGATTTCTTACACTAGCACAGGTATGCAAAACTTAGGCTTTGATTAAGAAGATGGTCGTGTATCGTTGCTCACTGACATTATGAAGTGTTTCATTGGGCAAAATACTGGGGAATGCAGTCACTGGTCCGGACTCTTTTTATTAGTTTCCATCTCTCTGTATTTATCCCCATGTTTCCATTTCTACCAATTATGAGTCTTGACGCTTATGGGTTTATCAAAGACTCTATAGATCTCTCCGATTGATTTTGGTGTGGCCACTGTCTCCTTACGTTCCCGGGCATTTGGATACGGTGTGAGATATTATTTGAAGATGAATTATGTCTTTCCATTTTACATGTTTGTATGATCTGGAACCACCCTCGCCTCCCTTGTAGCAGTCTACTATTGTTCTCCTTATAAGGACCCCCCCAGCTCATTAGTGTACGCTGAGATCTATGTCATTTTCTGAAGAGGTGGAGATTTGCCTTATCATAATTCTATCATTCGTCGCCTACATTATTCTGTCGGCCCTTATGTCACTGTGTTTCTCGAATGATCGAAAACTCAGCTGATTCCTGTACTCCATCTGATTTCTCATCTAATTCACAGACTTTTGCTGGATTTCACAAATGCTATTGTCGTTGGAGGATGTGGGTTGATTCTCTTAATATTTCAAAGCCATGCAAAAGCTACAGTTTTAGATTCTGTGGTAGATGGTGGATTTGCCCCGGCTATTTGTGTTGTTGTTGCTGTCATGTATAGACCTTGCTTAGCTTTGCTTCGGCATTTCTGGTTTTCTCATTAACAATCTCAGAATGCTCGTTTTCTGGCTGCCGGAATTGCTCAATAAATTCACACTGTTTCGTTGGTGCATCTAACTGCCGCAGTTAGTGCATTTGTCCAATTCAAATCTTATCGGATTTGGTTTTGCACCATGGGCGGCTGATATTTTATTGGCTATCCCCAATGCATCTCTGATTAATTGCCCACAAAGATATATGCTCCATCGCATTCACTAACTACGGATCTCTTTATTACAGTGCCCTTGGGATGGTGCCTTTTTAACTTTATCTCCATGATCTCCAGGCTTCATTCGGGTCTCTATATTCGGAAGTAGGTATGATCTGACGGCATCTGGCAACTGGTGGGTTTGGAGGCCCGAGATGGGATACAATATTTTATTCCCTCTTATCAGGCGATATCTGTAATTCATCTATATCATATCTTCTACCTTTTTGGGAAGTTGTAACATTTAATCTTTCCTTGGATCTTTCATAGCTGGTGCAAGTGACCTGTTGTCATGGTAAGTGTCCTTTAATCCTATTCTGGTCTATTTTTACCTGGCCATCAGATCTTACAAATACTAGTGTTTCATACGAGGCCACAGCTGGTTTTTTATCCATTTGGCGGTGACCTGGGGAGTGGTTTCATTATTTCTGGTCCCTGCCTGACATGGACATGACAGATCAAGGGAATTTGACAAATGGATCCAAGCTGGGTCTTGATTCTGACGCCTCAGCTCATGATGCTCTCATTAGTGCCACCATGGACGCTGAAAAGTTATATGGTTGTGATGATGCGGTTGATAATATGATAATCCTACAGGCCTGTCATGCGCCACCATCATCGGAGGGGAATGCCCTACTGGATGTTGCGGATCGGATTTATATTAAGAAGCAAACAGGATGTAGAAATAGAAAGAAATCATTCTACAAACACAATTTGGTGATAAAGGAGATACAATTGGATCACAATGACTTATGCCGCAGGGTGGCTAGCTTACAGAAGAGAGTTTTGATCGGAAGATGGATGTTCCCTGATGGAGAGAATATAGATATGGATGAATGGGTACGATAGGTATGGATCCCCTACATTGGATATGCTCCTCGAGTCAGTATGCTCCTTAACTGTTGGTTTAGCATCCATTTTATGGATGAAAGAGATATCTTTAAGGTCATGAGCCGCACCTGGGTCAGAGTTCGTTGTTACATGCAACTTATCCTGTGGTATTTGGGGTTTAACCCAGTAATGGAAGCACTTAAGAGGCGTAGCGTTCGGGTCAAACTCCCTGGGATTCCCCTGGATTTTTGGCTCATAAGGCCCTCAAAGCCATCAGAAACTCTATTGGCAGCACCAAATACATTGATCCATGTATTGTCGGGGCCAACGACAAAAGGATTGCTTGGCTATTAGTCGAGGTGGATTTTGCAGGCGGTCTACCAGGAGATGTGGACCTTTTATGGAATCAGAGACGACAAAAACAGTGCATCGATTACTGGGGTATCCCATTTCGATGTCTCATTTGTCATCGGACTGGACATCTTCGTGATCACTGTCCTCTACGTCACAAACTTGGCAAAAAAGGGCAAAATAAGGAGCGTGATCATTACAAACATACTGCATTAGGTAATCCGGGCATCCACATCACAGGTAACTCCTGTCCTATTTCTTCTGATGAGGGGGATGAATATGTTTCAGCCAATGATCCGAGTGATAGTACTTTATTGGTTGTTGATGGGGGGGGGGGGCGGGATATTTTTTATCCTGTACTGGACATTTATGATAAGGTGGATGATCCAGCTTCTTTACATTATCGGGATGTTGTCTCAGATGTTTTCCATGTGGACAATTCTCATACTGGGTCGGGTTTGGCTCAATGCCATACGGCTCTGGACATATCTGTTAAGGATAATGATCAAAATTCTATACATTGTCGGGATGATGTCAGGGGTGTTGGACTTGGGCGGGTGGTCGACCTTTCTCCCCTGTCAAATTTACATGAGTCTGGCCCATCCGAGCGACATGAAAATTCAACTCATGATCCTTTAAATACTGGTGAGTCTGCGAAACCTCCTCTTTTTTCATCCTCACAGTATCACATAGGGGAATCGTCTGTCGTGCATGTTGATGTCACAAAAAACCCTCTCCTCATTACGTCCTCTGCTGATGACCAAGCCGAAACATCCTCCCTGCATAATTCGGTTGGAACTGATATTGAAACGTTATTAGGCGACCCAAAACTGGATCTAGCTGCCCTCACGGTCTTCGACAATCTCATTGCATCTCCTGATACAGTCATCTCTCCATCTAAAAGGTCCAACTTCACCCTTCGAAAAAAAAGGAACAAATGTTCTCGTCATCCTAGGATCCCGCCTAGAGCTCTGTCGCATGCCCCAGATGAACAAGATAATTTTACCAACATTCCAATAGCTGAGTCTGATGACATCAATCAAGATATTCGGGCGCTTAGAGCAAGTCTACCCGTCGGGATTTCTAAATGACTCATTTCCTTTCAATGAATATCCGGGGGTTGGGCGATGCCTCCAAACAACATCGCCTAAGAAACATTATCAAATCAGGGGAACCTTGTATCATATTATGCCAGGAGACTCTCAGTAATCGCGTCAAGGCCATTAACACTTTTCTTAGTATCTGTAAAGGTTGGAGTGCCGTTGATGTTGATGCAGTGGGACACTCAGGTGGACTCATCGCCCTCTGGGATCCAATTTTGGGGAAATTTAAGGCTTATAAATTTTATGGCGGGATCTTATTGACTGGTCATATTCGGGGTTTCGCAGGAACCCTCAATATTGTCAATCTATATGCCCCGTATCAACATAGAATGGTCTTCTGGAACAAATTTAAATTTTCAGTGATTCTATATTTAAGGAACTTGATTGTTATGGGCGACTTTAATTCGACCATGAATTTGAATGAAATATGGGGTGACAGGGCTAGGGGTGATGGACTAGCTGATTTTCTTCACGAATTATTCACGGAATTCAATATGGTGGACATCCGTCCTACGCTGATCATCCCAACATGGACAAACAAAAGAATAGGCTCAGAGTTCATTGGTAAAAGGCTCGACCGTGCTATGGTTAAAGACAATCTTATAATCTCATTAGGCTTGCCCAGAACTGAGGTGTTGATTTCCCAAATATCTGATCATATGCCGATCTTATTGTCCTGGCGGGTGGGAGACAGACCTTCGGGGCTACACTTCAAGTTCAACAGAGCCTGGCTGGCAGACAAAGAATTTGTACAGCTCATACAGTCTACATGGTCATAGGTTTTGAAGCCGATAGGGTTGGGCGGATGGAATCTCTTCCATCATAAATTGCAGTTGCTGAAACAAGAGACTAAGAGGTGGGAGATCAACAAGAAAAGGGCCCTCAAGGCTGAATTGATTACGATTCAGCATGATATGAAATCGATTTATATGAGCTTCAAGGACTGTGCCCCGGACATTCAAGCTTATGAAACGCTCAAGACCCTGGCTGACAGGGAAAAAGAAATCCTTAATATTGAAGAGACTTCCTGGAAATTGAAGAGCAGGAACAGGTGGCTAAAAGATGGAGATCGCAACTCAAATTTTTTTCACAAATGTGCCAGCGATCGTAGAAGTCGGAATACAATATGGCGGATTCAAAAAGATGATGGCAGTTTCGCTACTTCTACGCTGAACATTCAGGAGGCTGCACATTCTCATTTTAAATCTTTCTATCAACAGGATCAACAGATTGATGACACCTGCCAACGATAGGTTATTGATAATGTACGCATAATCTATGAGGAGGCTGATATTATATCGCTGGATGAACACATCACATCGGAAGAGGTTGAAGGGGTGCTAAAATCTCTCCCTCATGACAAGTGCCCAGGTCCTGACGGATGGACCTCTGAATTCTTCATTTTTTTCTTTGACATAATGGGGGCCGAGCTGACAGAAATGGTGGAACTATTCAGAACTTTTGGTCATATTCCAGCAAATTTAAATTCTACATTTATTGCTCTAATTCCAAAAAATGACAACCCCACTACTTTTGGAGAATTCTGCCCTATAGCTCTATGTAATTGGCTATATAAGATCACATCCAAACTAATTGCGAACAGATTGAAACAGGCTCTATCAAAACATATATCTCCAGAGCAGTATGGTTTTCTTCCTGGCAGGTCCATTCATGATGCTATCGCGGTCGCCCAAGAGATCCTCCATTCCATACATTTCGAGAAAAGAGAGGCAATGATTATGAAGGTGGACTTGTATAAGGCTTATGATACTCTCGACTGGTCTTACATCCGCTTGGTCCTTTTGAAGATTGGACTGCCGCTCAGGATTATTTTTGCGAGCAATAAATGGCACAGGCATCTGGTCAGAGATTATTAAATTCAAATACCTGGAAGGTGATACCCTTCATAATCTTCTCTGTAACGTTTTCTATATTCCAGTGAGCTTCTCGTTTATATGGGCAAGTTTTATGAAAATTCTGAGTCATACAGCTGATAGATTAACTTGGCTCTTCCGAGATGGGAGTAGAATACCATTGGGGGACATTAATATGCAAGGCTTCGATAGGCACACTAAATTATCTTCCTGTCTCATCCACAGATTGGCGCACAGAAGCATCAACTACCTGTCTCAAACAATTTATTATTGGTCATTTGGCGCCCCCATTTTTAAAAACACAACCCAAATGGACATACATGGAGAGGACGCCTTTGAATGGGGGCTAGTGGCACAATCCTTGCGGGCTGCTGGCGTATGTCGTGCGACTGGCGGCGACTGTATTGTCTGGGATGGGCCAACAGTGGGGAATATGCCTATTGTGCATGATATATACCACAGAATAAACTCCCAGGTAAATTCTGAACAATACACCCGTGTTTTCGCCACATACTGGAAGCGACATCTGCCAACGAAGATTTTCCTTTTTGGGTGGCTTGTTTGGAAAGATAGAATTCTATCCTGGAATAATCTGATGAAGAAAGGAATGTTGGGACCTAGTAGATGCGCCCTCTGTGGTTGCGCTGAGGAGTCTACCACGCATCTATTCATGCTATGTCCTATGGTAAAACAACTATGGATACTATTCTCTGTTCATTTCATCAACCCAGCATGGGATCCACATGATTTCATAACCGCCGCACAGGAATGGGATTCGTTGAACAGTAGATTTTGATCCTTGCCTTTCATTTTAATATGGGAAGTTTGGAATGCTAGGAATCGGCTCATATTTGATGGCCACCCATTCAATTTACCACACATCTATTGTGCCATTATACGCAGGATTGATGATCTTCCAATAAAACAAAACATAACAATTGATGGCTCCCGAAGGATCCGACCACATGAGGTTGGATTACCAGCTGTTTATTTTGATGGTGCTTGCAAAGACGGGATTATGGGTTGTGGAGCCTGGATAAAAATCTCTGGCAGAGAAAGAATTCACTTACACTGGAATGGTGGCTCGGGTACCAACAACAAGGTTGAATTGATGGCACTATGGGGCGGGCTTTATGTAGCTGTTAATATGGAATTATCAGATGTTCATATATATGGAGACTCGACTTTGGTCATTGGAAGTATCATGGGTAGATTACATATACAATCACCAGATCTACAGGGATGGATCAGCAGAATTTGACATCTTTGGCATATACTTGGCTCCCCTCCATTATCCCACATTTTCAGAGAAATGAATATGAGGGCAGATGGTCTGTCAAAAATTGGTTTAATTTCCGAGTTTGGTGCCATACAGGTGGTTCAATACAGGGATGGCGTATGCAAATGGGAGACATCTATCCCTATCCCATGACAATCGGTAATTAAATACATCCATGGTTTGGATTTTTGTTTTTTGCTAATCATTATAGTTTTGTTTGACTCTTATTCCTTCGACGTTTTCCTACACCACTCAAGCAAGTCAGATAATCAACTCATCAAGCGAGCCTGATGGCTGTTCATGTCACTCTGCAATGGGATCTTTATTACCTATTTTCTCAGTTTTGAAGTTTATCGCTCAGGGTAAAGATGACAACGGGTTCGGATGTCCTTGTTCACAGTCTCTTTAATCATGCTACTGATGCCTTTCAATCATCATTTCATGCTGTCAAGCAAGCCTGGTTTTAATATTATGCGAACAGTTGGCTCTCAAGCGAGCCTGATATATTACATTGCTCCAGTCATTTCGGTATCTGGGAGCCGGCTTTAGTCGAACCGATTTTTGGTCACACATGATTGGCCTTTCAACATAGAAATTGGAGTTCTCATGCGTATCAGATTAACATACAACTACATTTGCTGATCTATCAAGCGAGCCAGATATGATGTGTTCCCCAATGTTCCTGTTATACACAATTTTATATTTACATTCTGGATATATGATGCCTTCATTACATCTTAAGGAGCGGTCAAGCGAGCCTGAAAATTATTCAACGCCAGTAGTTGTTTTGTCAAGCGAGCCTGAAATTGATTTTTCTCATTGATCCAGTCGAAGGAATATAAGAGATCCAGATAACTATTTATATTGCATACAGTTTTATATTAACAATCTTTGATCTCAATGTTGCAGTGCTTATCTCTTTCTCACAGGGCCATCGAAGTTTTTAACAAGCGAGCTAGATTTTTACTTTGATCCTTTTTCCATATCACATGTTATTGAAGAGTTCAGCAACTGTCCACTTCTATTCCTCTCTTTTAATAGAGTGGCCATTTTTGTGTGCCCTTCGCTGGACTCGTAATTTGTTCTGGGTGATTACTCCCCAATGATGTTTGGTCATTACTATCTATCCGCCATGACACCTTTCTTCCTTAGAAGTTGTCACCGGGGATTGATGTGTTCGACCAGTTTCTTCTCATCAGCCCATGATGGAATGTAATGTTTTGATCTATGCACTGTTAATACAAACAACGTTTTTTTCTTTCTGAAAAAAAGTTGGTATCCCTAGTACTACAACCTGTATTATTATTTGTTTATACCTAATTTGTGATATACTCTTTACTATCATTAGAGACACATACTATTCCAAAATCTCAAAGAGGGCTAGTGTTTAGCTTGTCCAAAAATTTAAAGGACTAGACTTAGGGATGGAAATAGCTTGTAAACTCATTCCATGTTTTTCTTTGACATTCATATGTTTTTTAAATGTCAAATATCATTTATTGATACAAGTATTGGATTCTTTAGAAGTATGGTGGGAATGAACAGGAATCCAATTTTGACTTTGTTCATCTGGATCTTGTGTAGCTACTCCACCATTGCTTGGGTAGCCTGCGTTTATCATGGTAGAGTGGAGGATGTAAGCTATGCGTATTTACATGAAACACCAGCTACCGCAGTGTTTCGTGTTCTTAATTCCTTGGGAGTAATTGGATTTGCATATGCTGGACATAATGTTGCTCTGGAGATCCAAGCTACCATTCTTTCATCACCAGAAAGGCCATCTAAGATCCCCATGTGGCGGGGTGTTATGTTTGCATATATTATTGTTGCTCTCTGTTACTTCCCAGTAGCTATAGTGGGTTACTGGGCCTTCGGTCAGATTGTTTCTGCCAATTTACTCTTGACACTAAAAAAACCAGATTGGCTCATTGTAGCAGCAAATATGATGGTGGGAATACATGTTATTGGAAGCTATCAGGTATTTTTCTAGTTGTTAAAATTATTGCTAGCACTCTAGTACATTTTATACCAGCTCCAATAACTTGACTCTTAATTAATTTGCACCATTCAATCAAACAATTTACTTCTTACTAACCACAAACAGTCATTTCTGTTTCCATGTCAAGGTTTGTGCTTTTGATATTGACTTGTAAAATTGCAGGTTTTTGCTATGCCAGTATACGATGGGCTAGAAAGAGTGCTGGTAAACAAATTTAAGTTACCACCAAGACTATATCTTCGCTTGGTTGCTCGATTTTCTTATGTTGGTGAGTGAAATTTGTTGCATATATCATCAAATTAGCAGTGACGTTTTCATTTCAGGGTTGCTCTTACTTACATTCTTACCTCAAGGACACCTTTCACCACTTTCATTGCTGTTACATAATAAATAACCAGATCCCCCTCATGGCTTCTTGTCCTTTGTCTTGCGAGCAGGTACCTTGCCTTTTGGGACCCTCTTCATTGAGCTCTTCTTCATCATGTCTAACATCTATCTGGGAAGGTTTTGTTATGTTTTTGGTTTCCTATTTGTTGTGCTTGTCCTACTTCTTATTGTGTGTGCTGAGTCTCCGTGGTTCTTACATACATGCACCTATGTGTGGAGGATTGGCAGTGGTGGTGGAAGTCATTCTTTGACTCTGGCTCAGTTGCTCTCTATGTTTAGTAATTTTAGGACTAAGAATTTGTTTGTTGATACCCTTTGGATTTGATATATCATAGATAAAAGAAAATGGATTTGTATTGTTTACTATCTTTCTGAAATTACCTATACTAGAAAAGGATTAAAAGATTCACTGATTTGTTCTTACGAACATGCCTTATTAGAGGTTGTTATTGATTTTTTCAGTAGTACTGTATAACTAATAAGGTAGTAAATGTATTGAATTTTATTTCAAGACTCAAGTTGATTGGGAGAAGTAAGAAAGAGTCCAGATCCTATTTCTTAGATACATTTGATGCAAGCAAAATGTACCTGAGGTTGTTGTTCGGGCAGAGTTTGCAGCCCAACCTGTTTGCCTCAAGACCATCTTCAAATTGGTATCATTCCTGTGCAGATTTAGGGATTTGTGGGATTTAGCTTCAAGGAAAGACATAAATTTGTACTTAGAAGTTAGCACTCTGTTCTTCGGAGGTCATTACCTCATTCAGTCTCTTAGGGCATGCTCAGTGTTGACTCTCAAAGGTCTCTCGGTTACTCCAATTAGTGGCTAGCTCTCTAGATCATCTTCCCCATTCACGTATTGCCTAAATGTGCCATGTCATCTCCTGTCATTCAATTAGGTCCTCAACTGAGCTATTAAAGAGGACTTCTAGGATAAATTTGATAATATGGAGAAAAATCTAAAAGCTTTGCATTGGAGGTCCAGGCCCAACAATATGAGATTTGAAATTTTGCATATATTACAAAGGTTGAGCTGGCAATGGAGGTGTTGTAGACTGCTTAGTGTAGCCCTTAATATAGTCATTACCTGCAGCCATCCCTGCAGATACCTCCTCCATTGGTGATTCATTATCTTCTTATTAAGCATTGACTGCAATTCATTTCAGCAGTTTCTTAAGATAAATTTTGAGTAACTGAGTCATAAACATTTAAACTTGGGTAAATGTGGAAGAAAAAGTTTGACGTGAGTTCAAATCTACAGTGCGGGTGTGTCCTTCGTCGAATGTGCTCCTGTTTGAGGCAAGGTAGACTGGTTACTACTACTAGCAAGGTATTTCCCACTAAACCAAGCAATAAAAAAAGGCCAATGTGGATGACTGTCACTAATGGAAATGGCCTTAAGCATCCCCACAAATACAACAACAATTTGATTGCAAGTATCGAAGTAAAAATACTTAGTTATCCCTTGATTTATATTGACAACACTAAACCAAGCAATAAAACAGAGGCAATGTGGATGAATGTCGCTAATGGAAATGGTCTTAAGCATCCCCAAAAATACACCAACAATTTGAGGGCAAGTATCAACTTGGATTCTAGGTATTGATTTCTGACTTCAATGAAAGGTTTGCAAAATAAAAGGAACAACAATGTCTACAGGTTTAACAACAACTGGGCTTAAAGCCGCTGCCATTGTCAAGCATATTGGTAAGTACTCCGAGCATTACTCTTTCGTAGCTTTGCTTGACTGCAG
Source organism: Pinus albicaulis (assembly GCA_034641835.2). Classification (NCBI taxonomy): domain Eukaryota; kingdom Viridiplantae; phylum Streptophyta; class Pinopsida; order Pinales; family Pinaceae; genus Pinus; species Pinus albicaulis. The sequence continues at coordinate 901,685,767 of CM076569.1, forward strand.
AAACCTTGTTGGATACAACTTGTATAATCATATTTTTGGTACAAATTACCAATTTTGTATATACGTTCATTTGTTTTGAATCATTGTTGGGTCTGCTTCATAGCTTTTATTTCCAAGGTTTTTATACAATGTTCAAAGATATAAGGTGCATTATAATTCTGATTGAGATATTCTATGATCCACAAGATGGTAAAGTGCTTACAGAGAGTGTCAATATCTAGAAATTTCAACTTAAATGGACAAGGCAAAAAAATGGATTTGTAACCCAGGAACATTTCCTCTTTACTTCCACTATTGAGATTATCTTGCATATAGTAAAGATGAAGTTATACAACTAGAAATACAAGTTTCTTACATGCTTGTTAATGAAAAAAAAATTATGAGCAAGATGTACTAATTTTTGCGCTAATTTTACATAATAATGGGTGTTAGATATTGCACTGGCCAATAATAGAAATTTTACATGAAATATTGCCATATTATGATTGGTATAAATCATTGGCACACTCATCATATTTAAATTGGTCACTTGGGGTGCATAATAGAATATGCTTGTTTTACACATTTAGTACCTTTTAGGATTAAGAATTTATTTGTTGATACCCTTCGGATTTTATATATCATAGATAAAAGGAAGTGGATTTGTATTGTTTACTATCTTTCTGAACTTTCCTATACTGAAAAAGGATATAAAAGATTCACTGATTTGTTCTTATGAACATGCCTTATTACAGGTTGTATAACTAATAAGGTAGTAAATGTATGGAATTTTATTTCAAGACTCAAGTTGATTGGGAGAAGTTAGAAAGAGTCCAGATCCTATTTCTTAGTTACATTTGATGCAAGCAGAATGTACCTCAGGTTGTTGTTCGGGAAGAGTTTGCAGCCCAACTTGTTTGCCTCAAGACCATCTTCAAATTGGTATCATTCCTTTGTAGATTTAGGGATTTGTGGGATTTAACTTCAAGGAAAGACATAAATTTGTACTTATAATTTAGCACTCTTTTCTTCAGAGGTCATTACCCAAATCAATGTGTGTAGTTTTGCAATTTGGAAACAATGAATAGGCGTGGGTGACGATCATTAATTAGTTGAAGTTCTCCTAGCGACCACTGACAACTAACTTGCATGGAGAACTATAGAGTAGATAAAATGTGGTTTCCTTCAGCTTCACCAACTATTCCAAATTCTCATGTTCAATTTGTTAAACATGATAATTGAAAATATTTGCATTCACCTTCTCATTACTTAAGGAATTGAGATGTCATAAATATGTGTCTACTAAAGTACTATATTCCTTGGCTTACCATATCTGTAAATCCCTTCTCCATCTATGGGAAAATTTTGTATAAGGGATTCTGGAGAATCACAGATTCTTCATTGATTTCACCATCATCCTTAGGATTATAAATTACCTACAATCTCCTTTTATGAGTATTGATGGTTGTAGGGGTAGAAAAAAACATTTCAAGAAGGTTTTCAAATGGGGTAGCAGTTTATGAAGTGGAGTTTATATATATATATTTAAATACAGATTCCTTTAACTATTAAAGGAATGATATACATATGGCTTTAATATAAGAAAAAGGGCTACAAATGTAGCTTCCACAAACAAATCCAGGAGTCAAACAGAGATCACCAACTCATGTAATGTTTACATGTCTTGTCCATGAAAGAGACTATAGAAAACTACCCAAGTAAATAAATATTAAGAATTGACCACACTAGTTACACTAGGAGGCTAGTCATGGTAATTCTCTAGGGTAGGGTTCTAAGCCAAGATATGGGGATTGACACTAGGAAGCTAGAGTGGGGAAGCTTGAGACCATATGGCCAAGGGATAACATCATTACCTGCTTGCTGCTTGGTGGACTATGTTGGAATTTGGGTAGCTCAAAGGAATTTTTGAGAGGTGAAAACCCACCAAAAGGAGTTGGTTGGGCAAGTTACCCAAGTAGTTGGAGTTTTGACCCAAAGATGTGGGTTTGGACTGAAGACAATTAATTATTTATTCTAATTTAAAAACTTTCATGATCATAAAAACTGTCTTCAAGCGGTATCTGAAGTATTTTTCCATGATGGCATCAAATTTATTAGCATCTTAACTTCCCTTTAGAGCAAACCTAAGATGGTTAGTGGTTTACTTTCAGTTTAGAAGGAGAAAGATGCATGTGCAACATGCTTGCCTTGAAAATAGTGTTGGAAGATATTTGGTGAACTAATTAATTCTCTAGTATATACAAATTACAATTATGAACATGAAATAAGTCTCAGTTAATGCATAAGAAATCTGATCATCCATTGATTGAGATTTGCTTTGATAAAAGGGATAAAGATGTAACTTGCCCAACTAACTCATCATAGAACTCTATAAGGAGATTATGGTATAATCCTTCAAATGGTCACTCTAGATTTCCTAGTTCGTTCATGAACTCTATTCTAGCCAGCAGAATAATGTAATGATATCTTGTCTTCTAGATACAGATTTGACTTCCAAGATACAGATTTTTCCTTGGGCACTTGCTGTAGCCAAACACTGAAGTTTTTTCCCCTGTTAATAGGATGTGTTATCCTATTTTTGTGATGAAGAGTAAAGATCTGTTTATGATGCCAGTATTCTCCACCAGAGAACTACAAAAGGTTTCTTCTTTCTAAGTATCTCCATGACATGGTCTGCAGGTACTTGCAAAACAATTCCTTGATCTTAGTTGGCTCTTCATGATTTTTTTTTCTTTTTCTAAAGAAAGAAGCAAGTGATTTTATTATATATAAAAAATTACAACTGCATATGCTTGTGGAATTCCTGTGGCTTGTGGCCCAAAATTTCCCTCATAAAAGAACAGGGGGATCAAACTGTTTTGCAAAAGAGAACATCAACAATTATCAAAAATGTTAAGAAGATAGAAAACATCTATATTTGAGATGAGGTCATCCTGTAGAAATCATATCAGCCCAAGATCTTGTAATATCAGATCATATACTGTTTTTATAAAAAAAAAATACTGTTAGAATAGTGCTGATAGGAATTCATAACTGTAGGGTTTCCTGTGCAAAAAAGAGAAAACATCCATAGTTAGTCTCTAATTAGATTTGAAGCCGTGTGTGTGAAAATATTCTATGGAGCCTTCCAGAGTCTTTTAAAAAAAATTCAAGATCCTCTGTCCATTTCCACTTCAACTTTCATGAGTCTGTCTGCTTCATGGTTCTACTCCCTGTAAACATGCGGGAAAGAGGGATGAGCGAATATGCTGGAAGATTTTTTGATGTCTTGAAAAGGTGGAAAAAAAGTATAGTTTTTCATTGAGAACACACCTCTCATCCAGTTGATTGATAAGAATCACCATAAATATGCGTATTTGTAATTCCTTTTCTCTAGCAATTTGGAGAGTAATCTTTAGGGCCATCAGTTCCCTAAAATTGTTAGTAGCTGACCCAAGAGGTTGTCCCTTAATGACATCAACATGTCATAAAACTGCAAGCAATAACTGTTGCCATAAGTAAATAATAATTTAAAATACATACTCGTGTTGGAAATATCCGTATTGTGCTAGGAATGGAGCTGAAATCATAAAAGCCAAGCCTCTATTTCAGGCTTTGGATTTCTTCATTTTCTATTATTATTACATTTTTTGGAAAATCCATCTTATATTACATTATTGCAAAAATTATATTATGATAACAACTTTTTCCATATAATGGTAGTCTGTACTTCCAAATCAGTCAAAACTCTTTCACTTGCATAATTGAAAAGTTAAAACTATTCTAAGATAAACTCCATATTTCTACTTCTTATTAGATTGAGCCTTGCCTATCATGTACAAGAAACCCTTATTTATGCTTACACCTAAAAGGAAGTTGAGTAAATCAATGCCATCGAATAACAGTAGCTAGACAAATGAAATGATTTTACTAGGATACCAGTCTGATAAATGAAATTGCTGCTTCCTAATTGGCAAGCCACTGACCTAGATATGAGTATATTCTCAATTACAATTTTGAGTTTTCAATAGTAATAATGATTTAAGTTAAAGTATTATTAGTAGCTTGTCCTCTAATCTTTCAAATAGCTGGTTGAGGTGAAGAATATCAGAGTAAATTGGAAAGGTTTTGACTTATTTTTGAAAAATCTATATAATTTATTGCCTTGATGTGCTGACAAACTATTTCAAATAGGTCATCAAGTTTCTGGCAATACAAAACAAAAAGTTTCTATTTTCGAACAAGATATGCTATATGATGTGGCACACCCTTCTGTTTGTGGTGAAGGGTGGTCCCTTGCAGAAAATTCTACAGGATCTATTCTCAGTCAGAAAGAAGACCCTCAATCTTTGGCATATGGACCAGAAACAGGGAAGATGCTTGAACACCCATCTCCTGCAGCCTTAATCGAGTCAATTGTTGTAGATAATTTTCATCCTGAAGTGAAAAAATGCATGATCACTTCTCAAGAACAGAGCAGTGTAGAACATGTGAGACTTGAAGATTCCAACATTCCTCCTCCTATCAGTGAAGTTTCCAAAATTCATAAAGACGGGGAACTTGAAAAGGAAAGAAAAGGCCCAAGTTCTAAAGGCCTTGAAAAAACCTCATATCAGAATTTAGATTTTCAATCTTCAAGGGAACTATTTATTTCCGATCAAGAGCACAGTTTTGCAGATAGCCCGACAACAGGATTTACAAAAGCAGGGGAACTGCAGCGGGTACAAAATAATGGCATTACAAACCCACGTATAAGTGAACATGAAATAAGGTTTTTGGATACAGAGATTAGAAAAAACAAATCTGCACAAACGAATATTATAATGACAGATGAGGATATTGACAGAAATACGAAAGCTACTGTAATGTCACTGGAACAGTTTCCTAAAACATCCCTTCAGAACGTGGTTGAGCACAAGCCTTTAGCCTCAGAATTTCTACTACCAGATGTAAGAGATTCTGACTTGAACTTTCAATGTATTGACAATGTAGAATCACGGGCTCTGCTAGAAGAATTAAAACACAAAAGCAATGGGAAAATTCTGGAACAATCAGTAGTGGATAAAAGGCATCAGTTAAAGAATTTGTCAGTGACACATCTTTAGCAGTTCATCCTACAGCAACAGTAACAGTGGACAATTCTTGGCATTGGGATGTCAGCAAGCATGATCCTGAGAATCTCGAGAATCCTTTTAAGTACGCTACTGATGGTAATGAATTGTCACGCTTTGGGATTTTATCTTCTCATAGTATTTTCAGAATTAACTTTGGCTCATTTTATACTAATAATCTAAAACTCTTGGATGAAAAAGATTAGATACTTGTTTAACATTACAATCATCTGTTGGGAAATAAAAAATGTAGTTCCTCACCGTCCAAAGCCAATTAAAAATATGATATATCCCTTTTGGTTATTGTGTTCCTTATCTTGGTTGGGCCTTCGTCTATGATATTATTGTTCTGATCTAGACATGTGATGTCATTGTAGATTGCAAAAGTAACAATATATAAATGTACTTAAAATTAAAACCATACTTTTAACACAGATTATTCAGACATTGGACAAAAGGTCGCTGGGAAATACGGGTACTCTGGGAACAGCTGATGTTATTGCCAAAAGTTTGCAAAATCCATATTTAGGAGATTGATAATGTAGTCTGATCCAACATGGATTCTTAGGATTTTCAAAGTGCAATGCCATAAGTAGAATAGTATTGAAAAGACAGGTCCTATCTAACTCTTTCAGGTCTAGCGCTATCTATGAATTGGACCAAATGTTGATTGCTAGACACAGTATCTACTGTTTAGGTCGCGGGGCAGCTGAATCCCTGCAGTAGTATCAATTAAGTTGTTCCGCACCCTGCCGAGTTTCGTTTAGTGGTTGTTGTGATTGGATTTCCTCCATTCTACCCAAACAGTTGTTTGAGAAAGGTTTTTCCATATTTTTATGCTTCTGTTTGATCTTACAACAGAGCAGAAAACAAAAGATTGTTCTTATTACAGAATGATCATTTATCAACTTTTTCCACATATTAACAAAAACAAGATTCTCTAGGCAGGCTTACCATGCGATATCCTTGATAACATGAATATTTGGAATGATATATTTCCTCGTCACATTTTCATATTATTCTTTTCCAGTAGCAGTTCTATTTTTTAATTAAGGATCATCACTGTTTTGGTACATATGCAAGGCCTATAAATTTTAGTTCAGTTAAGTAGAGAAAAAAATGAAAATTTTGAAGGGCATGAGAAGAAAAAAAAATATTATTTTATTATGTTTGGCGATCAGTGAGAAATTCAGGATTGGAATAGAGTGGCAATGGCAAGATTATTCTTATTTCTTAGAAGTTATAGGTGGTAATTTTTTTTACTATTTGGCCTAATTTCTTGCAATTTCATATATGTGGGGAAACATAAATCAATCAACAGAGAATTATCAGCCGGCACTATGGGAAAAACTACTAGAGAGAGATGTCAATGAAGCAATAAATTAGGAGACATACCAAGAATGGGGAAATGTTGGAATTTCACCTGTGAACCCATTCATTCACGAATATAGGATTTCTAACAAAGTGGAGCCTCAATTATTTTCTATTAAGGGAGGACAGGTGCAGACATCTAGGCAGCTGAATAATGACTCTACTGTTGATAACCTTATTTAAATTTTAGAATGCTGATAGATACATTTTTGTATGTTTATCCTTATATGAGATTATATTGACAATTAGTATAGACATATTAATGTACTAATTCCTCTGGCAAAGGATGATGCTCTCGCTATCGGAGAGTCTATCTTTTCTTCTCTTTCAATTACAAGAAAGATAATACTATCATTAAATGACGGAATCCTGAAATTTATCTAATTTTCTGATCTATGTAATCCGGATTGCTTAGAAATTTGTTTTCTACTTTCATTTTCAACTTGAAAAGCTTGACTATAATATTGCAGCACAAAGTATCACACGACTTGTAAGAGTTTGTAGGTTGCAGAAAGATCTTGAAGCCTAGCCCTCTTGCACATCTTAAACTTTTGTGATAGTCTATGATTTTGTACTGGAAAATCAAGACCACAATTAGCACTTACTAGGACATTAGTTTCAACTTTCAAGCAATTCATAAAGGAAATCTATAGAATGGGGCTCTTAGTGCTATAATAAGGGTGGTGTAACCGAGAGAATTCTCATTACTGGTTGCCTAAGTCAGCTGACACAATGACATGGGAGATGGAAATATGAGTGTCCAAGACGAGACATGATGACCTTGGAGTGTTTGTAATGTCCCCTATGGATTAATTGCTCAGGGAAAAAAGTAGCCTATCAATCCCCGTAGGCCATAGTCTTTGATAAAGGGGAAAACCCCAATTACACAGTGTTTTGGTAGCATGGGGCAAGTTTTGGGGCAGCTAGGGCAAAAAGCCCAAATTTGGGGTTGCCATGAGCCCTTCTCAATTAATTAAGGAGGGAAAACCCCCACAAGAAAATCTATAAATACAAGAGGATTGCATGATGAACCCGCTACAATCATTTCTTATTTTCTTATTTCTAGTTAGATTCTTGGATGATGAACCCACAACCACCATTCCTTTACTTAGTCATTGGCATAACTAACAAATCATCACAACAATATTGAGTGCTACACATTCTACTCACAAAGTACATGTACAATGACATTTATCCGATTTATGTTTTTACATTTCTTATTGTAGACTTGGTGGGAAAATTCTTTTGGGAACCTACAACCATAACAATCTTCTACAAGTTGTTGAATTGTTAATGTGTGGCACAATACATTTTATTTTACCTTTGAGTTGAGTGTTATGTTCCTTATTATTATTGGAATGATATATTAAAAATTCATAGATATTGAAGTGTTCAAGATAAAATTGTTTTTAATGGTAAAAGAAAAGAAACCAAGAGAACAAATTGCATACTGGCTCAAGCTAAATGAGCATTTGGAAATTGTTGGTTATTAAGTAAAGGATGAAAATTATCTAGGCTATAATTGCTTCTAGGTTCATGCTTGATGTAGTTGATCATGTCTCAAACATTTGTTCCAATTTACCATTAAACATTTTTTTATTTAATTTCTTGTCTTCTGTGTGAAAGAGGGAGGAATGAAAATGGTTTGTGAATAGTAGAGCATTAAAAGAATTGTTGAGACTTAAGTGAATGGGTGTGACAATGGTGGACTACATTTTGAGAAAATTCAACTCACACGATTCCCCTTGATGCCACATCCTATTAAGCTATATGCACCACCAACTTGGTAGCCATTAATGATGTCTAAGTGATGAAAATGTTTATGTGGGCCACTGTTGATGGGAAGATATATAACCAAAAAATCACAAGGTAAGGGATGAGTTGAAGGATATATGTATTCTTAATGTTTTTGGCTAATTGCATAGATACATAATCTTACCCTCAATGGATTCTCTATAATGGAAGTGTTGAGGATGTATTAGATATGATATATTCTCGATTAAGTAGTCCTCAACCCAAAATAATAGGAATCTAGTTAGAGGAAATAAATATTAATTCAGTGTCCTCACTACATATAGGAAACCATTAATAGTAGGCTATAAATCCTTTACCACATATTTGATTGCTAAGCCTGAACAATCAAGAAATATTACGAAAACATGATTTGATTGTCTTTCTCTTGTGTGAGAGGTGGCATTGGCATGAAAGCTTGCAACCAAGGATATCATTTATAACAATTTTCTTCTCATATTTTCATTAAAATTAACTAGACCCTAGCTCTAGAAAAACTTAGTTTGGACTTAGAATCCTATTCATTATTGGCATTGTTAGTAAGTTTATTTGTGCGAGCTACAATGAGAACAAAGTCCTTGTATCCATTCCAAAAATAGTGATTTTTGTACAAGACTAGGAAGGGAGGCCATACTTTAATTTTTGCGAAGGATCCATGTTGGTTGAATGAATGGGCTGTAATCCCTTGTTTACAAATAATACATGGCTTGTTGATTGGATTTTTCCAATTTCCATAGAACTCTCTCTACATCAAACCAATTCACTCATCCATTCTTTTACAACCATTTTCTCATTACTCTACATAAAATTTTAATCCATTATTACAACATTTGTAGGCTTAAAATATTTTTTCTAAATTATTATCCACGTGAACTTTTATCAAACACTTAACATGTAGAATGTAATTTCTTCTGATACAAGCTACTTTTTGGTTAATGTGTTAAGCTACTTTCATAAAAATTGTGCAAGCTGTTACACTTCATCATGAATCCTTCTCATAAAAAGGCTTAAAAATGATATTCCTAAAATAAGTAACTCCAGAAAGATAGCATTATTCTATTGAGCCATGGCACATGAAGAAGTAAATAGCTGATCCAATGTGCCAACCTGGCAGTGTTATTGGAAAAATGGATCCGACGGAATCGGTTTTTGGGAAGGAGTACATAGACTTTTGGCAGAAAAATGAAGAATGTCACAAAAACCTAGAAAAAAAAAAAAACAATTTGAAGCATGGGTGAAGGCACATCCAATTGACTTGTCATGGATATACCCTCCTGAGAAAAATAAAAGAGATCAATCTCTTGAACCTGACGGTAATAGTGCACGGCAGAATGCAGGCATAAGGAATTGGAATGATTTTTGGGCTAGTTGCAAGAAAGACATATTAGGTGATATGGATGGTAAGCCCAAGACAAAAAATCAAATTACAAGAGAAGTTGAATTAGGGGAAAAGACACACTCAAATGATTTGTCCTTGTTATATCCTTCCAAAATGAACAAAAACCCCATTCAAGGAAGCACAATGTTGCTAAGGGCACAGTGACTTATGAGATCGTCACCAAAAAGGTCAATTAATGCCCCATATAAAACTCTTAAGGGGAGAGATGACGTTCATTCACTTAAGAACAACAATCATCATCCAACATGTGAACTACGAGATATTGCGACACCACATACAAACATTAGAGAAATTTTGAGGTCTAAAATGGGCCTCCTAAGGAATTGTTATCCACCACCTGTGGGTAGTATGAATAGGAGAAATTTTTTCTCCTAGATGGTCCTTAGCCGACAGCCAGCAGACCCTAGTAGCCACCATATAGCTCGATGTGACATTATCTCCGCCACCTGAGCCAGCCATGTGGTCCTTTGCCCATCTGTTATGATCACATGTTTGAAGGTTGGCCTCCTGACCCCAGAGGTACGAATTTTCATTAGTATAGTTGAGTAAATTTCCTTACTTATCATGGACACTGTTGTGGTCTAATTTGACTAAGCTAAAAGTCAAGAGAGGTCTCGAGCACTTCAAGGTTATTGAGGAATAGTTGTTAAAATTTCAAGAAGACTTGTAATATGCTCGAAAGGATAACCACAAGCTCAACGAGGATTCATCATCACATGTGCACTCGAACCAAAACCAAAGAAGGAAAGGCGTGAAGGAGTCGTGAACAAGCGGGCAGTGTCACCATTTGCCATGCTTGGTCTCGGTGGTTCTCTTCCTTCTAATATTGGTTCAACTACCATATCTTCATTGGAACCAACACCCCGAACTCCACTAGACAACGATTCACCATTTTGTAGTAGTGATTCACCATTTGTATTGATGATTCGCCATGAT